>CM068360.1:34840320-35077820 GCA_034769755.1 Odontamblyopus lacepedii | reverse complement strand
GGATCTTTAGAAAGTCTGATCGGGATTTGAGTGAATTTCACTTGAGTAAAATGAACTCCCAGTGACTTTTTGTACTTAAAATATAAAAATACATCTGCGACTGTTAAAAAAAACAAAAAAACAACAACAACTCTCTGCACCTAAAATAAGAAACAGAATCGAATGTCGCTTGAATTAGCCTCTTGAGACCCTGTGGCCCCACACGAGGACATTACATTTTTGCCTCTTAGCACCAAGATATTCAATTCTTTAAAACTTTCACCTGTAATCAACTAAAAACCTCTACAGCAGCTCCCGAAAGTAAAAAAAAACCCAGCATGGTAAAGTTTAGATGCAAATTTTGAAGTATGAGTCCAATGCCTGGTTTTGTTCGTAACGTATATATTCCAATTTCCAATTTTGCTACCGTATATATTCCAATTTTGCTACCAAAGTTATAAGTATACGTTACGAACAAAACCAGGCATTGGACTCATACTTCAAAACATGGTCCCCATTTCTGAGATCATTAAGTTAAATCTCCCTAGGTGTCTGTGTGTATTTGTATATGTGTATGTATCTGCGTATACATATGTATATGGTGCATGGTAGGCATGCGTATATGTACATACATATGCATACACACATATTTATTTATAGTTCTTTGTACTGTGGCTTTTTTTTTTTTTTTTTTTTGGATTATATTATTATTATTATTGTTATTATTATTATTATTTATTTATTTTTTTCTTTTATTAATTATTACTATTATCATTTTTTGTTTGTTTTTGCTTTGTTTAAGTTTTGCTTTATTATGAAAACCTATAAATAAAATTAATAAAAAAAATTTTAAAAAAAGTTTAGATGCAAATTTTATAAATGAAACCAATGTATTTCTGTACAATAATGTCTCTTCATGTCTCTTAATGTCTCTTCATTTGGCATTAAAATTTGACCCATTTTATTGCCCACAGCAGACGAGAGCATCAGGAAATGTCACATCCTCGTCTGAAGACATTGGGACTGTGTTATATTATTGATTGTACATGTTGTTAGGTAAACTTGGGAATATTTAGATGAGTTTACAGTTATAAATTGCTGGACGTTTCTGCTGCTATAGGGAAACTGCTGCCTGTCTCCACTTTTTGCACCTCTACTTTTTTTGTAGTGACTGAAAACCAGAAAAAAATTAAAACCGTGGACCACATTTTCAGGCCTTTTTGTGTGTTTTTAACCTCACTCACTGAACCCCAACCCGCTCACGGTCGACCTGCGTCACATTTGGCAGGTTTAGGGCTTGAAATAAACAGCTAATTGCGTTTTATTTATACATTTTAATGTTTTTTTTTTTTTTTACATTTTTTAACCAGTGGTGTCTATTAGTGTCATACAGAAGACTTACTTAGTAGGTCCTACTTATCCCAAATAGCAAGAAGAAATAAAAAATGCACCAGACAAAAGCTCGGGTCTCAGGAGGTTAAGAAAAACTCTTCTTCCACTGGCAGAACATTTGAATCGACTCAGATAAAGTCAAACGTTCTTAATTTAAGTCATTTTAACTCACCGAGATATCGTTTTTTCCAGTGAATTTGACAGATGCACGATGTGAAAAGCCCTAATGTTTTATTATTATTATAATTATTATTACTGTGGAACTTTTTCTGTGCCGCTCGTTTGCTGCTGTGGTTTGAGCCTCTGCTGAGCTCCTTTACAGAACAGAACCTCCACAGAGCTGCTCGATTAGCGGAAACTGAGGCGACCATAAGAAAGTGGGCGAACCTCTGGGTGCAGCGAGACGCCCACAGAACATAAACCGTCTGTTTATGAGCAGAATTACACATTTACAACGGTAAAAGGCGTTTAATAAAGCACAGTTTTGTTCTTCAGCACGACGGGTTCATTCTGAAATCCGTTGGGCCTCATTTTCAGCAGATTTATCCAAAACCACTGATTTGTCCCAGTTTTATACAAGAAATGTCCCAGTGTCTCTGTTTTGGACCAATTTGGTCCCTGCCGACAGTAAAGAGAGACAGAAATTGTCATTTGTTTAGGCAAAATATAGAAAAGCTGCTTCAGAATACAAAGAAAATGTGACTAAACTGACTCACGTTAGTGCCGAGTGCAAAATTCAAGATTCAAGATTCAAGATTGAAGACAGTTTATTTGTCATGTGCAGGTTCAGCACAGGTTTACAGAGCAGTGAAACGCTGAGGATGAGAAGAACCTCTGACTCAGATATTCAAGTACAAACAGCTGCAATAAATCGTACTGTTAAAAAACAATGCAGAACAATTATCCTCATTATCTCACTTCACAGTTTTATTTTTCGACCCAAATCAGGGACGTCCCAGTTTTTGTTTTTTTAACCTGTTCACTCGAGGCTGAAGTCTTTGCTGAGCACTTTTTCTTGTGTTCGCCCGACAGCCGCGTTAAACAGTCAGGTTCCACTTACAATGAAACAAATCACTGTACTGGAAACGATTTGCATCGTTTCCCTGTCCACACAGTAACGACGCAAAACCGCCCGAAACGCTCGTCAGGCGACTCCGCCGGAGCCACGACGTCACGTGGGCGGTGAACAGGAGGAAGTGGAGCTGAAGCGGAGGAAAGTGAAAGCGTGGCCCGAAGACGAGGTGCAGTTGTTACTGAACGTAACACTGGACTTCTGGAACAGCGTCACATGACCAATGTTACAAACCAGCGAATCAGGAAGGTCACAGAGACGTGGTCCCACAGGCCCTTTGACAGCGGAAGCCGTTCATTCAGACTGAACTCGGACAGAAGACGACGGAGAGAAAAACATTTCCAGCACCAAAACGTCTGGTTGTTCTGTGTGTGTTTGTCAGAATCGATGTTCTACCGTCGGACTAAAGTTTTAAAGTTTCACTCACTGATCGCTCGAGGATCTGGCAGTCGGACACTCGGTTTGTTGAGGAAATATTCTCGATGTTTTGACGATAATTCTTTCACAGAGCTCGACACGCTGCTGAGTTCTGCCGTTCTTCTGCGGCCAAAATGCACAACGTCTTCACGAACACTGAGCCTTACCCACACGTATCTGATTAAACCAACTTATTTTTATACGATTTGGCCTCATCCACACAGAACCGAAGGATTAAGTCCTGAAAACCTTTTGGAAAACTCCGGCCAAAGTGCAGATTTTGGTAAACTCCGGTGTTGCGTTTGGTTGTGGACATGAATAACGGTGATTTGTGTTTTTAAACGTCACCATTTGCAACATAAGAGCATAAACGTCATAGATGCTCCTTGTTTCTGTCAGACAGTGGAGCAGAGACACTCTGAAGCCTGTTACTTCTGATTTACAGGCTCAAAAATGGAGTTCAAATGTCCATATTCTGCTTTGGCCTGATTCTCAGTCCAGATTTTCTTGTGTCTCGTTCACTTTGTTTCCATAACCACTTAAAGCAGTTCAGCCTCATGTTCCATGTTTCATGTTTTGTGGAAATGACGACGCAAAACGGAGCCTCTGATTGGACAGACTGGAGCTTATTTTTAGGAAAACACTGCCCCCTGGTGGTCTGGAGGCTCATAACCGCACCAAGAGTGTGATTATGCAGCTGTGTGGATGGAATTATATTTAAAACGGTTCAGTGTTTTTAAAACGGCCCCCGCGACCCAGCCGGATTAAGCGGGAGAAGATGGATGGATGGATGGATGGTTCAGTGTGGACGCAAGACTTTTTCTGAAACGATGTGTAGCAGATCTGAGTTTACAGAAACACCCGTGTGCGTGTGGACAGGGCATAAAAGGGTCGATAAGGACGGCAACTAGAACTACGTCAGCGTATCAGCGTTTTCAGGCGTCCACAGATCCGTGCTCAGATTAATCCAGATCGTTCCGTCTCCGGAGCCGTTTTCCATCGGATCAGTGTGGACGAACGCCGGATCTGCAACGAAAACGAATCCGTACGAGTGCGGGCGGGGCCTCAGACTCGCGTGAGTCTCTGTGAGGCTTGTGTCCACGTGAGCAGAGGTTTAAGAGTCTTTGTTTTATGGACGGGTGTCTGGAGCTGCACCGAACGCTTTGGAGAAGGTTTGTTGAGATTCAGCCCATCGAATCGCTTCAAATGTTCAAACTTCATCGTCTGAATCTCCAAAATGTGACGGTTCTGCTGTTACCGGAGACCACAGAAACAATAAAGTCGCCAAAACCCGACGATTTCACTGAGGAACTCCTGTTTGGATTTTATTTCCTCTGGGGATGAAGAGGGAGGATTTGAGATTTGTGCGGCCGCCGTCGTCTCGTCTCCTGAGGGAAAAACACCGACGGTTTTGAGGCATAAACCGGCAAACTTTACTTGTGCTGTTATTGAAGTCGAAAAGTCTGTCTTTCTGACACAACAAACTTTCACCACTTGTCAAAACACTCAAATTCCCCCACACTACAGAAACTTTCCTCCATCTGACGTCTCTGACAGAGCGATGTGCCTCTCGCTCCGCTGCTCTCGCTCCAACACAAACATTTAAGGAACGTTTTATTAATGAATTTACAAACTGTCAGAGCCCGAGAAGAGCGAAAACACAAGAAACGGCTGCGGATGTGACGACTTATGCGGAAAACTCGAATTAGACACTGAGGAAAATACAAAAAAGCCTCTTTCTTTAGACGATCCCCTGTGATTTTCCACATTCAACCGCAGAACTTTCTTTTCTATTCCCATGTGTCCTGACAGGGGCTGAGTAAAGGCTCAGGTAAAGGCGACCTGAAGTGACCAGAGACCAGACCAGAGACCAGACCAGAGACCAGAGACCAGAGACCAGACCTGAGACCAGACCAGAGACCAGACCAGAGACCAGAGGCCAGAGACCAGACCAGAGACCAGAGACCAGAGACCAGAGACCAGACCAGAGACCAGAGACCAGAGACCAGAGACCAGAGACCAGAGACCAGACCAGAGACCAGACCAGAGACCAGAGACCAGAGACCAGAGACCAGACCAGAGACCAGAGACCAGAGACCAGACCAGAGACCAGAGACCAGACCAGAGACCTGAGACCTGAGACCAGAGACCAGAGACCAGAGACCAGAGACCAGACCAGAGACCAGAGACCAGAGACCAGACCAGAGACCAGACCAGAGACCAGACCAGAGACCAGACCAGAGACCAGACCAGAGACCAGAGACCAGAGACCAGACCAGAGACCAGACCAGAGACCAGACCAGAGACCAGACCAGAGACCAGAGACCAGAGACCAGAGACCAGAGACCAGAGACCAGAGACCAGACCAGTGTCCAGAGACCAGAGACCAGACCAGAGACCAGACCAGAGACCAGACCAGAGACCAGAGACCAGAGACCAGAGACCAGAGACCAGACCAGAGACCAGAGACCAGTGTCCAGAGACCAGAGACCAGACCAGAGACCAGAGACCAGAGACCAGAGACCAGAGACCAGAGACCAGACCAGAGACCAGACCAGAGACCAGACCAGAGACCAGAGACCAGACCAGAGACCAGACCAGAGACCAGACCAGAGACCAGACCAGAGACCAGACCAGAGACCAGAGACCAGAGACCAGAGACCAGAGACCAGAGACCAGACCAGAGACCAGAGACCAGTGTCCAGAGACCAGAGACCAGACCAGAGACCAGAGACCAGAGACCAGAGACCAGAGACCAGACCAGAGACCAGACCAGAGACCAGACCAGAGACCAGAGACCAGACCAGAGACCAGACCAGAGACCAGACCAGAGACCAGAGACCAGAGACCAGAGACCAGACCAGAGACCAGACCAGAGACCAGACCAGAGACCAGACCAGAGACCAGAGACCAGAGACCAGAGACCAGACCAGAGACCAGAGACCAGAGACCAGAGACCAGACCAGAGACCAGACCAGAGACCAGACCAGAGACCAGACCAGAGACCAGACCAGAGACCAGAGACCAGAGACCAGACCAGAGACCTGAGACCAGAGACCAGAGACCAGAGACCAGACCAGAGACCTGAGACCAGAGACCAGACCAGAGACCAGACCAGAGACCAGACCAGAGACCAGACCAGAGACCAGACCAGAGACCAGACCAGAGACCAGAGACCAGAGACCAGAGACCAGACCAGTGTCCAGAGACCAGAGACCAGACCAGAGACCAGACCAGAGACCAGACCAGAGACCAGAGACCAGAGACCAGAGACCAGAGACCAGAGACCAGAGACCAGACCAGAGACCAGAGACCAGTGTCCAGAGACCAGAGACCAGACCAGAGACCAGAGACCAGAGACCAGAGACCAGAGACCAGAGACCAGACCAGAGACCAGACCAGAGACCAGACCAGAGACCAGAGACCAGAGACCAGACCAGAGACCAGACCAGAGACCAGACCAGAGACCAGACCAGAGACCAGAGACCAGAGACCAGAGACCAGAGACCAGAGACCAGACCAGAGACCAGAGACCAGAGACCAGAGACCAGAGACCAGACCAGAGACCTGAGACCTGAGACCAGAGACCAGAGACCAGACCAGAGACCAGACCAGAGACCAGAGACCAGAGACCAGACCAGAGACCAGAGACCAGAGACCAGAGACCAGAGACCAGAGACCAGACCAGACCAGACCAGAGACCAGACCAGAGACCAGAGACCAGAGACGAAGTCAGTTATTTGTTCAGTTTTCACATTTCTCTCTGTAGGCGACAAAACTTCAGTCTTGCCAAACTCTGACCTTTCTGTGTTCATTAGATGATGGATGTTTCTCCAGCGAAGCACTTTTACTTCAGTGTATTAAACATAATTTGGGAGCTTTAGCTTTCGGATGAGCCATTTTTCAAAACCAGACGATTCATTCAAAGTCGGGTTATGAGCTGCTGTTTCTACAAAATGGAAAAGTGACAAGACTTTTGAATATGTGTGTGATCCCTCAGTGGTCCAGGACTAAACCAGGTCTAAACCAGGACTAAACCAGGTCTAAACCAGGTCTAAATCAGGTCTAAACCAGGACTAAACCAGGTCTAAACCAGGACTAAACCAGGTCTAAACCAGGTCTAAACCAGGTCCATGTGTGTCTAGTCTCTTTGCTCTTATTCTGCTCTGTCCTGAAAATGGGACTTTTTTTAGGATCGTCACCTGTGAAAAATGAGTCTGTAGTTCAGACGGTTTCAGTCAGAATGTGATTTCTGATGTTTCTGTCCGTCCTCGTTCGTGTGTGTGCGGCGAGGAAATGTCTGAATCAACTCTGGGTTTGCTCAGAGGTGTGTGTGTGTGTGTGTGTGTTGTGTGTCTGTGTGTGTATGTGTGTGCTGCATGTGTGTGTGTGTGTGTGTGTGTGTGCTGCATGTGTCTGTGTGTGTGTGTGTGTGTGTGTGTGCTGCATGTGTCTGTGTGTGTGTGCTGCATGTGTCTGTGTGTGTGTGTGTGTGTGTGCTGCATGTGTCTGTGTGTGTGTGTGTGCTGCATGTGTCTGTGTGTGTGTGTGTGTGCTGCATGTGTCTGTGTGTGTGTGTGCTGCGTGTGTGTGTGTGTGTGTGCTGCATGTGTCTGTGTGTGTGTGTGTGCTGTGTGTGTGTGTGTGCTGCATGTGTCTGTGTGTGTGCTGTGTGTGTGTGTGTGTGCTGTGCGCGTGTGTGTGTGTGTGTGTGTGTATGTGTGTGTGTGTGTGTGCTGTGTGTGTGTGTGTGTGTGTGCGTCTCTGTGTGTGTGTGTGTGTGTGCTGCATGTCTGTGTGTGTGTGTGTGTGTCTGTGTGTGTGTGTGTGTATGTGCTGTGTGTGTGTGTGTGTGTGTGTGTGTGTGCTGCATGTCTGTGTGTGTGTGTGTATGTGCTGTGTGTATGTGCTGTATGTGTGTGTGTGTGTGTGCGTCTCTGTGTGTGTGTGTGTGTGTGTGTGTGCTGCATGTGTCTGTGTGTGTGTGTGTGTGTGCTGCATGTGTGTGTGTGTGTGTGTGTGCTGTGTGTGTGTGTGTGTATGTGCGTGTGTGCTGTGTGTGTGTCTGTGTGTGTGTGCTGTATGTGTGTGTGTGTGTGTGTGCTGTATGTGCGTGTGTGTGTGTGTGTGCTGTATGTGCGTGTGTGTGTGTGTGTGCTGTGTGTGCTGTGTGTGTGTGCTGTACGCGTGTGTATGTGTGTATGTGTGTGTGTGCTGCATGTGTGTGCTGTGTGTGTGTGTGTGTGCTGTATGTGCGTGTGTGTGTGTGTGTGTGCTGTATGTGTGTATGTGTGTGTGTGTGTGTGTGTGCTGTGTGTGTGTGCTGTACGCGTGTGTATGTGTGTATGTGTGTGTGTGCTGCATGTGTGTGTGTGCTGTGTGTGTGTGTCTGTGTGTGTATGTGTGTGTGTATGTGTGTGTGTGTGTGTGTGTGCTGTGTGTGTGCTGTGGGTCTGTGTGTGGATCAATAATTCAGTGTGTTTGCAGAAAAGGCTCTGGCAGCTGCTCCGTTTGTGCTCACAGGTAAACACACTTCCTCTGTCACAGTTTCATTGAAAAACACGTCTCAGAACGACAACGGCTCCGAGTGTGATCTGCCCTCACTACAGAGTGTGTGACCGTGTGTGAGTGTGTGTGTGTGTGTGACCGTGTGTGAGTGTGTGTGTGTGTGTGACCGTGTGTGTGTGTGTGTGTGTGTGTGACGCCGTGTGTGTGTGTGTGTGTGTGTGTGTGTGTGCCTGAGTGTGCGACTGCAGCAGGGACAGGACATCACTACAGCTTTATTTCAGGCTGTGGGGCTTTACTCAGACTTGAACTTTAACAGTCACATCAAATCCATAAAAACATCAATAACGTGTCAAAAATCACCGATGTTATAATAATAACTTTATTTGTCGTTGCACATAGTTCAACGAAATGAAGTGCGATCCATCAGTGCAGATAAAAATAAATGAATAAATAAAAACACACACATCTCATCAGTGAAGATGTTAAAAGATTAAGAAAGTTAAAAATGTTCTGTCGAAATCAGACCCGGACAGACGTGTCCATGCGTTTGTCTCCAGTGACTTCAGTGTGAGAGCCTCCAGAACCTTCAGAACCTCCAGAATGTACAGAGCCTCCAGAACCTTCAGAACCTCCAGAATGTACAGAGCCTCCAGAACCTTCAGAACCTCCAGAATGTACAGAGCCTCCAGAACCTTCAGAACCTCCAGAATGTACAGAGCCTCCAGAACCTTCAGAACCTCCAGAATGTACAGAGCCTCCAGAACCTCCAGAACGTACAGAACCTCCAGAACTTCCAGAATATACAGAACCTCCAGAACCTCCAGAGCCTTCAGAACCTCCAGAACATACAGAACCTCCAGAATGTACAGAACCTCCAGAATGTACAGAACCTCCAGAACGTACAGAACCTCCAGAACGTACAGAACCTCCAGAATGTACAGAACCTCCAGAACGTACAGAACCTCCAGAACATACAGAACCTCCAGAACGTACAGAACCTCCAGAATGTACAGAACCTCCAGAACCTCCAGAATGTACAGAACCTCCAGAACGTACAGAACCTCCAGAACGTACAGAACCTCCAGAGCCTTCAGAACCTCCAGAACATACAGAACCTCCAGAATGTACAGAACCTCCAGAATGTACAGAACCTCCAGAACGTACAGAACCTCCAGAACCTCCAGAACCTCCAGAATGTACAGAACCTCCAGAACGTACAGAACCTCCAGAACGTACAGAACCTCCAGAATGTACAGAACCTCCAGAACGTACAGAACCTCCAGAACCTTCAGAACCTCCAGAATGTACAGAACCTCCAGAACGTACAGAACCTCCAGAATGTACAGAACCTCCAGAACGTACAGAACCTCCAGAACCTTCAGAACCTCCAGAACCTTCAGAACCTCCAGAACGTACAGAACCTCCAGAATGTACAGAACCTCCAGAATGTACAGAACCTCCAGAACATACAAAACCTCCAGAAGGTACAGAACCTTCAGAGCCTCCAGAACGTCCAGAACCTCCAGAACCTCCAGAACCTCCGAACCTCCAGAGCCTCCAGAATGTCCAGAGCCTCCAGAACATCCAGAGCCTTCAGAACCTCCAGAACCTCCAGAACACCCAGAGCCTCCAGAACGCTGCAGAACCTCCAGAACCTCCAGAGCCTCCAGAACTCCTGCTTTAGTCCTGTTTTAGTCCTGCTTTAGTCCTGGTTTAGTCCTGGTTTAGTCCTGCTTTAGTCCTGGTTTAGTCCTGCTTTAGTCCTGCTTTAGTCCTGCTTTAGTCCTGGTTTAGTCCTGTTTTAGTCCTGGTTTCAGTTTCCTGCAGCTCAAACCTGGAACAGTCCGGACCTGAGACAGACTCAGGTTCTGCTCGGCTGCGTCTCACTCAGAGGTTTTTATTCCGCACTCGTCTTTTCTCTCTCATTTCACGTCTTTCTCTCTTTTTAGTTTTATTTATGATTTGGTTGTTTTTTGCTTTGTGATTTTCATGTATTTCTCGTTCTGTCGCTTTGTCGCTTTGAATCACTCTGCACCAACTGCGCCGCACAAATGAACTTGTCTCGCCCGAGTCCGTGAATTGGTCGATGGATTCTTTCTGCTGCAGAAACGAGGGGAGAGCGAGTGGAACATTTTCAGTATTTCTCCATCAAAAGGCAGATTTAAACCCACGATTCACAAGGCTCATTTGTTTGAAGCACGTGGCTTTTCTGACCGGAAATGACAGAAAATATGTGTGTTCTTCACTTTAACCTGCATCTCCATGAAACCTGGACCAGTGGAACGGAGATGTCGTTGGTTTTGCTGTAACGTACCTGTGTGTAAAGGTCTAAGACTCCTCCGTGTCCGTGGAGAATGTTCCGGTGGAGTCGGTGGAGGAAACGACGACCGGAAACTCGAGGAAAACTGTGACAAACTTCATGGATCCACACGGGAAAACGTTTGGCCTCTGCAGCTCCCGCATCAGAACATCAGGGACCTGCACAACTGGAAGTACAACCGCCCGTTTGTGTGTTTTTGTTTTTGTACAGTTTCATCCTGTTGACGCGTGTATTTATTTTTATTTTCACGATTTTGATTTTCGACGAGTAATTTCTCCTGTTGTTTCTTAACCTGCAGCTGCATCAGGGACGGTTCTACTGTTTCCCCTTTAAGACAAAACTCACTTTTCTTGAGCCTCACTGATAAAAGCAACGAAGCGACGAATCTTCGTGGAAAATCTGGAACAAATTTCTCTCTAAAGTCATAGAAAGTTAGAATTTAATGAACAAATTAACTGAAAAATGATGAATCGATGAGAAAATAATCAGCCCGAGTGCATTTATGAGGAACTGCAGGAGTGTGGGAGAATTTTACTGCAAAAACCCGTAAGGAGGGTTTGAATAGAGCCCAGAAGAGATCACTAGATGACTCAAACATGCATGGATGACTCTAGGACCTTCAGACGGGTTTGTGATGAGGAACAGAGTTATAACGTGTAGAAAGATCAAAAGAATCGATTTTGCAGAAGGCAGAAGATGGACAGAGACGAGAAACTTGATTTAGAGATTTTAGAGCTGCAACAACAGCGGAGAAAAGTAACGCAGAATTTACACCCGGAACATGAACAACACAGAACGTTGGTGGAGTTACACGTTCTCGTACTTTTAAAAGCTTCAGTTTACACCAGAGCTGCTCCTGTGACGCCGCCTCTGAGTCTTAAACTCTAAACTCTGTATTCTCCTGTTTAAACTCTCATCTTTTCTCATTGTTCTTTGTCGTTTGGATAAATTCTGTTTTAAATCACTAAACTAAAGTCGTCAGAGTCGATGTTTTGCAGCGATAACGAGTCGTGTCTGTGGAGCGGCGTCACTTTGGCGTCTGCTCCTCGCGCCGTTTCCTTCAGGAGTTTTTCGTGTGAAGTTTCGCTCCTCTACAGCTCGTACAGACCGACATGTGCAGCTCCACTGACAGATACAGTCAGAAGCACAATCTGCTTCAGACACTTTTGGACAGACACAGTTCAGTTCTGCGGTTGAACCTCAGTTACATCACCTCCGTGTGGACTGTTTGGTGCCTGTTGTGTGGCTCGTGTCGTTCTGCACAGTCGGGTTTGTGTGGAAACACAGATGTTCACCTCACGCTCCTGCTGTATCTGACACAGCGACGCTCTATAGCACAGGTGTCAAACATGCGGCCTGGGGGCCAGATCCGGCCCTCCAAGACCTTTAATCTGGCCCTCGGCTGATTTTCTATTAAGATATAAAAAAAATTCAGATTTTTCTGGTAATTTTCTGCACACCTTAGCATAGCAGCGTCTCCAGTGCTTCTGTGCGCGGCGCCTCCACCAGACAAATGAAGACCTGCCTCTTTCCAAACGCTCTAAAGGACGATCGTTTTGACTGTTGACCGTGACCCTCATCAGCAAAATGTCAAAAATAAGAAAAGTGGAGCTGAGTGCAGGATTTTCCAAGAAAAATGGACTAATTCTTATTTGTTCACGGAGGTGAATGGGAAACCTGTGCTCGGTGTGTTTGCAACAAGTGGCGGCACTCAAGGAATATGATCTTAAACACCACTACGAGACACTGCGAAAAATACAATAACCTGAACAGAGAATTGAGAAGACAGAAGATAAACGAATTATTGCTGAAACTGAAGAAACAACCGTCTGTTTTCACCCAGGGGCCAAGAGGCGACTGATGCTGCTGTGAAAACAACCTGACCTAGCAGAATATTATAATATTTTGTAAAATAAAATAAAACAAAAAAGATTTCTGTAATAGATTTGCATTTCTCTGCACAAATATTTGGACTCATTGCTATTTTTGGGGTATATTTGCCATGAGTTTTCTGATCCGGCCCCTTTGGGATCACAGTTGGTTGAAAACGGCCCCCGGACCAAAATGAGTTTGACACCCCTGCTCTACAGGCTCATGTGAATATGTAGTTTTGGGCAAATATAGCATTTTCAAACCAATAAAAGGGAACTAAAGTGATCTAAATGTTTTAATGATTAAAACACCATCGAAGCTTTTAAAATTTCATTAAAAACCCCAATGTTTAATGTGAAAATATTTGTCACAGAACCAGTTCTTCACCTTGTTGGAGGTTCTGAACTCCTCTAGTTTCATCTGCACATTCACTCAACCCTCCTTAACTGGAAAAATAAAATGTTTTTTTCAAATTCAAACATAGGTTTATATATTTTATTAGTGCACATGTGAGTCCATATCACACATATTTGTCCGACCACTTTCTGTTTTTGCTCGACAGAGTTCATATGAAGGGAAAATATTAAGAAAGAAATGACACGACACCATCAGCACAGTCACAGACGACTGTGCACAAAAAAACTTCCTGCAGCCGATACAGATGAGCTGGATGTGAGTCTGAACCACTGGCCTAAACGCACCTTTTTCTACCGCGGGAATGTGGCGGGAATGTGGCGGGAACGTGGCGGGAACGTGGCGGGAATGTGGCGGGAATGTGGCGGGAATGTGGCGGGAATGTGGCGGGAACGTGGCGGGAATGTGGCGGGAATGTGACGGGAATGTGGCGGGAACGTGGCGGGAACGTGGCGGGAACGTGGCGGGAATGTGGCGGGAACGTGGCGGGAACGTGGCGGGAGGGCATCTGGCCTAACCCTGCCTCGTCTCTGCGCTAACAGGAGCGAGTGTTGTATTATTTGCAGCGTGTGGAGCCGGACACGGCGCGTCGGCCTCTGCGGTGGTGAATTATTGCTGTGAGAGAAATCCAAATGAACGTTCTGCGGTTCTGCGGAGGTTCCATGTTTTATAGATCCCGGTTTGTTTGGAGCCCGAGAGCCGAGGGGCCCCGACTCCATCGTTAAACCTCTTCCACCCAGACTTAGACGAACTTTACAGAGCCACAGGGGAAATTATGTGGACACAGCGGCTCAAACATCGCAAAATAACACAAGAACAAAGAGAAAACATGGAAAAGGTGATCGGAAATTCTGAATAAGAAGCAGAAAAAGCAAGAAACACGAGTCAAATAAAACAGAATTATATAAATGCAAATGTCCAAGTGGAAATAAAACAGAAAATAAGTCATAAAAAATACAAAATCTCAGCTTTATATAATGAATTTATGATGATTGACAAGACACAAGGTTATTTGTTACATATACAGTTGTAGGGAGTATTATACAGGTGTAGGGAGTATTATACAGGTGTAGGGAGTATTATACAGGTGTAGGGAGTATTATACAGGTGTAGGGAGTATTATACAGGTGTAGGGAGTATTATACAGGTGTAGGGAGTATTATACAGGTGTAGGGAGGGAGTATTATACAGGTGTAGGGAGTATTATACAGGTGTAGGGAGTATTATACAGGTGTAGGGAGTATTATACAGGTGTAGGGAGTATTATACAGGTGTAGGGAGTATTATACAGGTGTAGGGAGTATTATACAGGTGTAGGGAGTATTATACAGGTGTAGGGAGTATTATACAGGTGTAGGGAGTATTATACAGGTGTAGGGAGTATTATACAGGTGTAGGGAGTATTATACAGGTGTAGGGAGTATTATACAGGTGTAGGGAGCTCTGAGCTCCTGTTTCCTCGGACAGTTCTTCACTTTTCTGTATTCTTTTCTGTATTTCACATTCTGAAGATCTCGGGTGTTTTTGTGGTGATGATGAGATGAAGCCTCATGAGGCCCTGAACCACTTGAGCCATTTGGTTGGAGAAAGGGTTCATTTCTCAAAGCTTCATGTGTTCATGAACCCGCCTAGTGGCCAAGTGTGTAATCACAGCAGCTTTATCTGACCCACATAATGTGTGATGCACTGAACGTTTTTGTCTGTTATGTATGTCGGGAATCACTATGAATGACAAAGAATGTGCGACCAAACCATTCGTGTCCATATATTATCACAAATGTGGATCATACATTTTCCCAAAACAGTAATATGGCAGGTAAAGCTGTTTTTGTGGCAGGTAAAGCTGTTTTTGTGGCAGGTAAAGCTGTTTTTGTGGCAGGTAAAGCTGTTTTTGTGACAGGTAAAGCTGTTTTTGTGGCAGGTAAAGCTGTTTTTGTGGCAGGTAAAGCTGTTTTTGTGGCAGGTAAAGCTGTTTTTGTGGCAGGTAAAGCTGTTTTTGTGGCAGGTAAAGCTGTTTTTGTGGCAGGTAAAGCTGTTTTTGTGGCAGGTAAAGCTGTTTTTGTGACAGGTAAAGCTGTTTTTGTGGCAGGTAAAGCTGTTTTTGTGGCTGTTAAGGTTGTTTTGTTGGAGGTAAAGCTGTTTTTGTGGCAGGTAAAGCTGTTTTTGTGGCAGGTAAAGCTGTTTTTGTGGCAGGTAAAGCTGTTTTTGTGGCAGGTAAAGCTGTTTTTGTGGCAGGTAAAGCTGTTTTTGTGGCAGGTAAAGCTGTTTTGTGGCAGGTAAAGCTGTTTTGTGGCAGGTAAAGCTGTTTTTGTGGTCGGTAAAGCTGTTTTGTGGCAGGTAAAGCTGTTTTTGTGGCAGGTAAAGCTGTTTTTGTGGCAGGTAAAGCTGTTTTTGTGGCAGGTAAAGGTGTTTTTGTGGCAGTAAAGCTGTTTTTGTGGCAGGTAAAGCTGTTTTGTGGCAGGTAAAGCTGTTTTTGTGGCAGGTAAAGCTGTTTTTGTGGCAGGTAAAGCTGTTTTGTGTAAGCTGTTTTGTGGCAGGTAAAGCTGTTTTTGTGGCAGGTAAAGCTGTTTTTGTGGCAGGTAAAGCTGTTTTGTGGCAGGTAAAGCTGTTTTTGTGGCAGGTAAAGCTGTTTTGTGGCAGGTAAAGCTGTTTTGTGGCAGGTAAAGCTGTTTTTGTGGCAGGTAAAGCTGTTTTTGTGGCAGGTAAAGCTGTTTTGTGGCAGGTAAAGCTGTTTTGTGGCAGGTAAAGCTGTTTTTGTGGCAGGTAAAGCTGTTTTTGTGGCAGGTAAAGCTGTTTTTGTGGCAGGTAAAGCTGTTTTTGTGGCAGGTAAAGCTGTTTTTGTGGCAGGTAAAGCTGTTTTTGTGGCAGGTAAAGCTGTTTTTGTGGCAGGTAAAGCTGTTTTTGTGGCAGGTAAAGCTGTTTTTGTGGCAGGTAAAGCTGTTTTTGTGGCAGGTAAAGCTGTTTTTGTGGCAGGTAAAGCTGTTTTTGTGGCAGGTAAAGCTGTTTTTGTGGCAGGTAAAGCTGTTTTTGTGGCAGGTAAAGCTGTTTTTGTGGCAGGTAAAGCTGTTTTTGTGGCAGGTAAAGCTGTTTTTGTGGCAGGTAAAGCTGTTTTTGTGGCAGGTAAAGCTGTTTTTGTGGCAGGTAAAGCTGTTTTTGTGGCAGGTAAAGCTGTTATTCTGAAAATGGCGAGGGGCGTAATCAGACAGTGGACAGTGAAAGTGCTTGTGGAACGAGGGAACGGGGGCACAGATAATGCTTGTGTAACTTGGACAATGATGTACAGGACAGGGGAAATTTTATTCATTTTTATTCAAAAACAAGAGTTTCTCAACAGTTTTTTGGTTTTAAACGATTTCTTTTCTTTGAAACAACCTCTCCGGCTTTGGAGAAGACCCTTTCACAGGCGCAGAGGAGGCCGGTGTGCACAAACATGCAAGTGCCAGTTTGTATACATTTGGGGAGCTCAGCTTTGGCCTTTCCCCGTCCTCCAAAGGGTTTTCCAGTCTTCCAGTATTATCAGTATGAAATCAAAGTGTTCCCACACAGGGGAAAACCTTCTCTTCCTGCCTGGCTCCATCCTATCACCTATTCAACTCTCCTCACTCTCCTAAACTCTCCAAACTATCTCCAAACTATAGAAACGCTATCAAAATTCTCCAAACTCTGAACTAGACGCAGCTGAGTGAAGCCTGTGGGGTCTATGGTCTGTGGGTTTATACAGCAGTAAAAGCTCGTGGCAAAATCCGAACCACTTCCGGAAGCCGTCACGTGGTACAGCCGGGCGACGAGGCTTCTGACGTCATCATCTTTAGCTCCTCCCCCAAATGAAGCCAGCCTCGACACGCGCTCTGCGGAAACTCCCCGTCATTACTCCACCCGCTCCGAAGCCTCGGCACGTCTCATAACGTCACTAGTTTTTTTGGACATTTCAGTGCTTTTTTCTGCTCCCTGAATCTCCCGTCTCAGCTCACCTGGTCTGTGGAGTAACACCTCTGAACTCCACCTGAGTTTGGCTCCAAGAGCTGCACGAAACAACAGCTCGTGGAAGTTCTGCACGAGGTGAGATTAAAGTCTCTGCAGCGTCTCGTAGTTTAGGTGTGAACATGGAAAGTTATCCAAAGATCTGAGTAAAACACTGGACAAATACAGTGTGTTTATTATGGATGTACCAAGAAGGTAAATCTGGTGCTCTGGGCAAATGTGTCCCAATAATCTGGAGCATCACAGCATCTGGAATCTTTGCTTAAATGAACAGTTCTGATGCAGAAATAGCTAAAAAAAACAGAGGGAACTACATAGACCATGATCCTTTGCTCCGTTTCACTGCAGATACATGAAGAAATAACTGTTCTAAGCACTTTTACATCTTCATTCTGTGGATTAAGTCTGTGAAGCATTTTTAGAGGAAAAAGTCGCAGATTCACAGTTTTGTCTTAATCGTGTGTCGTAAACATGAGGTAACGAAAACCGATGGATCCCTCACTGCTGAAGTCGCTGGTTCAGTGTGAGAACATGAATCTGACCTGTGAACTTTAAACCCTGAGATTTGGTCCAACAGTTTGAGCTGGAGCTGAAACCATCGGAAATACCCCACAGTGCAGCATTAACCACAAACTCCACCTGAGACCCTCACTACCGGGGAAATACAGAAAATAACAAATGACCCACAGACACCGACAAAACAGAAAGACGCACTACGAAAAAGGATTTTCTACCATAGTTAAACTGACTTGAATTAAGCAGATTCATCTTAAAAGACCAATTTTAAGATTTTTTTACTTAATAAAATTAGATTTTTTTTCCTTGTTTCCAGATATTCATCCTGATTTTTCTTATCTCGATATTACAACTTATTCTCAGCACTTTTTATATGAACTCAGTCCAGGTTAAGCCTCTTTAACTTCCTTCTCAAACCAATAAGGGGAAAAATCTGTCCATAAATACTTGAAACTCGTGTTTTCTGCTTAGAACAAGATTCAGATTTCGTCTTGTTTTAAGAAAATTTGGTAAGTGAAAATTTCTTTCTGCACTGGCAGAAAATTTCACTTAAAATAGGACATTTTTACCTCCAAATTGGTGTTTTTTTCTTATTTTTGACTTGTCTTGTGCCTCTAAATTAACTCAAAATTGTATCAAACTTTCCTCTTTTTAGTTGTAGATCTGTGAGATCCGAATACAGGGTTCAACTGGGCCAAAATTAAACTTTTATTATTTTGCATGTTTTTTTGGACCCCCCTCACCTGCCGCACCTGCTGCACCTGCCGCACCTGCCGCACCTGGCTCAGCTCAGGATAAACTCATAAACAAAGCCCTGATCTGGCGTAAATGCAGCTCAAACCTTTCCTTCTCTAAGCGTTTTCTCCTTTCCTTAAGCTCTCGGCTCAAACCTCCCGACAGTCGGTCCAGCGGAGCTAAAAATACTGTGATTTTAAATAAATAATTCTGCTTTGACGTGAGACGAGCTGATGAAGGCGTCGCCTATTTTTAGCGGCGTCACATCTGCAGCACTTTGAACTCGTGCAGGAACACGGAGCTTTTTGTGCTTCTGTGCTTTTGTGCTTCGACTCGTCAGGCGAAGGAACAGGACGAAATTATCACTTAAAACTTCCCGGTTTTAATTAGAAAAAAAACACAGAACAAATGTGTCAAAACTGGAACATTCAGATCTGTCCTGGTTTAGACTTTACTCTGGGTGAAGTCACGGTTTAGTCAAGAGTTTAGTCTTGGATTTGGCCTGGATTAGAACTGGTTTTGACTGGTTTAAGTCTGGGTTTAGTGCTGAGTTAAGTTCTGGGTTAAATCCAGGTTTGGTTCTTTTAGTTTTGTTTTAGATGTGGTTTTGTGGTTAATTTGATCTGTTTTTTTGGGTCTGGGTTTGGTTCTGGGTTTAGTCCTGGTTTGGTTCTAGTTTTGACTGTTTTTAGTCTGAGTTTAGTTCTGGGTTTAGTCCTGGTTTGGTTCTAGTTTTGACTGTTTTTAGTCTGAGTTTAGTTCTGGGTTTAGTCCTGGTTTGGTTCTAGTTTTGACTGTTTTTAGTCTGAGTTTAGTTCTGGGTTTAGTCCTGGTATAGTTCTAGTTTTGACTGTTTTTAGTCTGAGTTTAGTTCTGGGTTTAGTCCTGGTTTGGTTCTAGTTTTGACTGTTTTTAGTCTGAGTTTAGTTCTGGGTTTAGTCCTGGTTTGGTTCTAGTTTTGACTGTTTTTAGTCTGAGTTTAGTTCTGGGTTTAGTCCTGGTATAGTTCTAGTTTTGACTGTTTTTAGTCTGAGTTTAGTTCTGGGTTTAGTCCTGGTTTGGTTCTAGTTTTGACTGTTTTTAGTCTGAGTTTAGTTCTGGGTTTAGTCCTGGTATAGTTCTAGTTTTGACTGTTTTTAGTCTGAGTTTAGTTCTGGGTTTAGTCCTGGTATAGTTCTAGTTTTGACTGTTTTTGGTCTGAGTTTAGTTCTGGGTTTAGTCCTGGTTTGGTTCTAGTTTTGACTGTTTTTAGTCTGAGTTTAGTTCTGGGTTTAGTCCTGGTATAGTTCTAGTTTTGACTGTTTTTAGTCTGAGTTTAGTTCTGGGTTTAGTCCTGGTTTGGTTCTAGTTTTGACTGTTTTTAGTCTGAGTTTAGTTCTGGGTTTAGTCCTGGTTTGGTTCTAGTTTTGACTGTTTTTAGTCTGAGTTTAGTTCTGGGTTTAGTCCTGGTTTGGTTCTAGTTGCAGTTTTGTTTTGGATGTGGTTTTGTCCTTATTAAATCTGTTTTTAATCTGGTTTGGTTCTTGTTTAGTCTTAGTTTTTGCTGTTTTTAGTCCTGGTTTTAGTCTTGGTTGGAAACTGGTTTATTTCTAGTTTTGGCTGGTTTTAGTCCGGGTTTAGTTCTGAGTTCAGTGCCGGATTAATCCTTGTTTGGTTCTAGATTTGTTTTAAATGTGGTTTTGTCCTTGTTTAATCTGTTTTTAGTCTGGGTTAAGATCTCATTTGGTCCTAGTTTTGACTGTTTTTAGCCTGGGTTTATTCCAAGTTTTGATTGTTTTTTAAATCTGGGTTTTGTCCTAGTTTTAGTCTTGGTTGGGAACTGGTTTAGTCCTAGTTTAGTGACTTTTTTTTTAAAGTCTGAGTTTGGTTTTAGTTTTGTTTTAGATGTGGTTTTGTCCTAGTTTAATCTGTTTTTAGCCTGGGTTAAATTCTGGTTTAGTCCTAGTTTAGTGACTTTTTTTTTAAAGTCTGAGTTTGGTTTTAGTTTTGTTTTAGATGTGGTTTTGTCCTGGTTTAATCTGTTTTTAGCCTGGGTTAAATTCTCGTTTAGTTCTGGTTTTGACTGTTTTTAATCTGTTTAGTCCTAGTTTTAGTCTTGGTTAAACTGGTTTAGTTCTAGTTTCAACTAGTCCTCGTTCTGGGTTTAGTGTTGGTTCTGGTTTTACTTTTGTTTTAGATGTAGTTTTGTCTTCGTTTAATCTGTTTTTACTCTGGGTTTGGTTCTTGTTTAGTCCTGGTTTAGTCCTAGTTTTGGTCTTGGTTGGGAACTGGTTTATTTCTAGTTTTGACTGTTTTAATCTGGGTTTAGTCCTGGTTTGGTTTTAGTTTTGTTTTTAGATTTTGTCCTCATTTAATCTGTTTTATGTCTGGGTTAAGATCTCGTTTAGTCCCAGTTTTGACTGTTTTTAGTCCTGGTTTAGTCCTAGTTTTAGTCTTTAGTCTTTCTAGAAATTTCTAGTTTTGACTGTTCTTAGTCTGGTTTAGTCCTGGTTTGGATTTAGTTTGGTTTTGGATGTGGTTTTATCCTAGTTTAATTGTTTTTAGTCTGAGTTTGGTTCTTGTCTAGTCCTAGTTATGTCTCGTTTTAGTCTAGATTTAGTTCTGGGTTTGGTTCTAGTTTTAGTTTAGTTTTGGATGTGGTTTTGTCCGAGTTTAATCTGGTTTTAGTCTTTGTTTAGTCAGATTTTAGTCCTAGTTTTAAGATTAGTCAGGAACTGGTTTATTTTTTGTTTTGTCTGTTCTTAGTTCTTCGTTGTGGGTTTAGTGCTGGTTTGGTTTGAGTTTTGTCTTCATTTAATCTGTTCTTAGTTTGGGTTAAACTCTTTAGTTTTGTTTTAGATCTGGTTTAGTCCTAGTTTACTCTATTTTTAGTCTAGGTTAAGTTCCTGTTTAATTCTACTCTTAGTCTTGGTTTAGATGTGAATTTGTCTGATTTTAGTCCTGGATTCACTCTGATTTAGTTTTATTTTAGTCCTGTTTGAAACCTGTTAGAATCCTGGTTTAGTTCTGATCTTGGTCTCGATTTAAAGTCTTGTTTTAGTCTTAAGTCCTTTTTTTTTTTTTAGTCCTGCAAACTTGGATCTCAGTTTAGTCCTAGTTTAGACCTTTTACTCCTGGTTGAGTCTTTTTTTAGTTTGAGTTTAGCCCAGGTTTAGTCCAGGTTTAGTCCAGGTTTAGCCCAGGTTTAGTCCAGATTTAGTCCAGGTTTAGCCCAGGTTTAGTCCAGGTTTAGCCCAGGTTTAGTCCAGATTTAGTCCAGGTTTAGCCCAGGTTTAGTCCAGGTTTAGCCCAGGTTTAGTCCAGGTTGAGTCCAGGTTGAGTCCAGGTTGAGTCCAGGTTTAGCCCTGGTTTAGTCCAGGTTTAGTCCAGGTTTAGTCCAGGTTTAGTCCAGGTTTAGTCCAGGTTGAGTCCAGGTTTAGTCCAGGTTTAGCCCAGGTTGAGTCCAGGTTTAGTCCAGGTTTAGTCCAGGTTTAGTCCAGGTTTAGTCCAGGTTGAGTCCAGGTTGAGTCCAGGTTGAGTCCAGGTTGAGTCCAGGTTTAGCCCAGGTTTAGTCCAGGTTGAGTCCAGGTTGAGTCCAGGTTTAGTCCAGGTTTAGTCCAGGTTTAGTCCAGGTTTAGTCCAGGTTTAGTCCAGGTTTAGTCCTGGTTTAGTCCTGGTTTAGTCCAGGTTTAGTCCTGGTTTAGTCCAGGTTTAGTCCAGGTTTAGTCCAGGTTTAGTCCAGGTTTAGTCCAGGTTTAGCCCAGGTTGAGTCCAGGTTGAGTCCAGGTTTAGTCCAGGTTTAGTCCTGGTTTAGTCCTGGTTTAGTCCAGGTTTAGTCCAGGTTTAGTCCAGGTTTAGTCCAGGTTTAGTCCAGGTTTAGTCCAGGTTGAGTCCAGGTTTAGTCCAGGTTTAGTCCAGGTTTAGTCCAGGTTTAGTCCAGGTTTAGCCCAGGTTGAGTCCAGGTTGAGTCCAGGTTGAGTCCAGGTTGAGTCCAGGTTTAGCCCTGGTTTAGTCCAGGTTTAGTCCAGGTTTAGTCCAGGTTTAGTCCTGGTTTAGTCCTGGTTTAGTCCAGGTTTAGCCCAGGTTTAGTCCAGGTTGAGTCCAGGTTGAGTCCAGGTTGAGTCCAGGTTTAGCCCTGGTTTAGTCCTGGTTTAGTCCTGGTTTAGTCCAGGTTTAGTCCTGGTTTAGTCCAGGTTTAGTCCAGGTTTAGTCCAGGTTGAGTCCAGGTTGAGTCCAGGTTTAGTCCAGGTTTAGTCCAGGTTTAGCCCAGGTTTAGTCCAGGTTGAGTCCAGGTTGAGTCCAGGTTGAGTCCAGGTTTAGCCCTGGTTTAGTCCAGGTTTAGTCCAGGTTTAGTCCAGGTTTAGTCCAGGTTTAGTCCAGGTTGAGTCCAGGTTGAGTCCAGGTTGAGTCCAGGTTTAGTCCAGGTTTAGTCCAGGTTTAGTCCAGGTTTAGTCCTGGTTTAGTCCAGGTTTAGTCCAGGTTTAGTCCTGGTTTAGTCCTGGTTTAGTCCTGGTTTAGTCCAGGTTTAGTCCTGGTTTAGTCCTGGTTTAGTCCAGGTTTAGTCCTGGTTTAGTCCAGGTTTAGTCCAGGTTTAGTCCAGGTTTAGTCCAGGTTTAGTCCAGGTTTAGTCCAGGTTGAGTCCAGGTTTAGCCCTGGTTTAGTCCTGGTTTAGTCCAGGTTTAGTCCAGGTTTAGTCCAGGTTTAGTCCAGGTTTAGTCCAGGTTTAGTCCAGGTTGAGTCCAGGTTGAGTCCAGGTTTAGTCCAGGTTTAGTCCAGGTTTAGTCCAGGTTTAGCCCAGGTTTAGTCCAGGTTGAGTCCAGGTTGAGTCCAGGTTGAGTCCAGGTTTAGCCCTGGTTTAGTCCAGGTTTAGTCCAGGTTTAGTCCAGGTTTAGTCCAGGTTGAGTCCAGGTTGAGTCCAGGTTTAGTCCAGGTTTAGTCCAGGTTTAGTCCAGGTTTAGTCCAGGTTTAGTCCTGGTTTAGTCCTGGTTTAGTCCAGGTTTAGTCCAGGTTTAGTCCTGGTTTAGTCCTGGTTTAGTCCTGGTTTAGTCCAGGTTTAGTCCAGGTTTAGTCCAGGTTTAGTCCTGGTTTAGTCCTGGTTTAGTCCTGGTTTAGTCCAGGTTTAGTCCAGGTTTAGTCCAGGTTTAGTCCAGGTTTAGTCCAGGTTGAGTCCAGGTTTAGTCCAGGTTTAGTCCAGGTTTAGTCCAGGTTTAGTCCTGGTTTAGTCCTGGTTTAGTCCAGGTTTAGTCCAGGTTTAGTCCTGGTTTAGTCCTGGTTTAGTCCTGGTTTAGTCCTGGTTTAGTCCAGGTTTAGTCCAGGTTGAGTCCAGGTTTAGTCCAGGTTTAGTCCAGGTTTAGTCCAGGTTTAGCCCAGGTTTAGTCCAGGTTGAGTCCAGGTTGAGTCCAGGTTGAGTCCAGGTTTAGCCCAGGTTTAGTCCAGGTTTAGTCCAGGTTTAGTCCAGGTTTAGTCCAGGTTTAGTCCAGGTTTAGTCCAGGTTGAGTCCAGGTTTAGTCCAGGTTTAGTCCTGGTTTAGTCCAGGTTTAGTCCAGGTTTAGTCCTGGTTTAGTCCTGGTTTAGTCCAGGTTTAGTCCAGGTTTAGTCCAGGTTTAGTCCTGGTTTAGTCCTGGTTTAGTCCAGGTTTAGTCCAGGTTTAGTCCAGGTTTAGTCCAGGTTTAGTCCAGGTTTAGTCCTGGTTTAGTCCAGGTTTAGTCCAGGTTTAGTCCTGGTTTAGTCCTGGTTTAGTCCTGGTTTAGTCCAGGTTTAGTCCAGGTTTAGTCCAGGTTTAGTCCTGGTTTAGTCCAGGTTTAGTCCTGGTTTAGTCCAGGTTTAGTCCAGGTTTAGTCCAGGTTTAGTCCTGGTTTAGTCCTGGTTTAGTCCTGGTTTAGTCCAGGTTTAGTCCTGGTTTAGTCCTGGTTTAGTCCTGGTTTAGTCCTGGTTTAGTCCTGGTTTAGTCCAGGTTTAGTCCAGGTTTAGTCCTGGTTTAGTCCTGGTTTAGTCCAGGTTTAGTCCAGGTTTAGTCCAGGTTTAGTCCAGGTTTAGTCCAGGTTTAGTCCTGGTTTAGTCCTGGTTTAGTCCAGGTTTAGTCCAGGTTTAGTCCAGGTTTAGTCCTGGTTTAGTCCTGGTTTAGTCCTGGTTTAGTCCAGGTTTAGTCCAGGTTTAGTCCAGGTTTAGTCCTGGTTTAGTCCAGGTTTAGTCCAGGTTTAGTCCTGGTTTAGTCCAGGTTTAGTCCAGGTTTAGTCCTGGTTTAGTCCAGGTTTAGTCCTGGTTTAGTCCAGGTTTAGTCCAGGTTTAGTCCAGGTTTAGTCCTGGTTTAGTCCTGGTTTAGTCCTGGTTTAGTCCAGGTTTAGTCCTGGTTTAGTCCTGGTTTAGTCCAGGTTTAGTCCTGGTTTAGTCCAGGTTTAGTCCTGGTTTAGTCCTGGTTTAGTCCAGGTTTAGTCCTGGTTTAGTCCTGGTTTAGTCCTGGTTTAGTCCAGGTTTAGTCCTGGTTTAGTCCTGGTTTAGTCCTGGTTTAGTCCAGGTTTAGTCCAGGTTTAGTCCAGGTTTAGTCCTGGTTTAGTCCTGGTTTAGTCCTGGTTTAGTCCAGGTTTAGTCCTGGTTTAGTCCTGGTTTAGTCCAGGTTTAGTCCTGGTTTAGTCCAGGTTTAGTCCTGGTTTAGTCCTGGTTTAGTCCTGGTTTAGTCCAGGTTTAGTCCAGGTTTAGTCCAGGTTTAGTGACCGTGACTCGTAAACACCGGATTTGTTCTGTTGCTTTTTTCTTGTATTTTTAAATATCTTGATGATTTTTCAGTTTCGCAGAAGCTGACGGACGTCCTCGTGTGACCAGAATTTAAAATATGAAGATTAAAAATGTTTTTGGAGCAGGACTGAAGGAAAAGGTCAGCGCCACGTTGTGTTTGTCCTTCGTCCGCGGGGCCCCGGGGCCGAGCCTCAGCTGCGACACGCTCGGATTTTACCTGGAAACATTCACCGTTTTAAAGGCTCCCGCACGACACGGACTGTTTTTACTCCATTTAATTCATTCAGTGTAAAGAAAACACTGTACGATGTTCGGTAAAAATCCTGTTGAGTTCCCGTGTGTTTGTGGACGGGGGGAACTCGGCCTCGTCAGAGTTTAAATTCCCGGGACCGACATTTAAGAAACACTTAAAGCGCCTCACGTAAACTTCTCATTTTAACTTAAGGCCACTGCACACTAGGTCACATGTGTCAAACATGTGGCCCGGGGGCCAGATCCGGCCCTCCAAGACCTTTAATCTGGCCCTCGGCTGATTTTTCTATTAAAATACTTAAAATTTTCAGATTTTTCTGTTAATTTTCTGCACCGTTTAGCACAGCAGCGTCTCCGGCGTTTCTGTACGTTGCGACTCCCACCAGAGCAGCACAAATGAAGACTTTCCTCTTTCCAAACGCTCTTAAAGGACGATCGTTTTGACTGTCGACCGTGACCCTCATCAGCAAAATGTCAAAAAATGAGAAAAGCAGATGCTGAGTTCAGGATTTCCCAAGAAAAATAGTCTAATTCTTATTTGTTGACAGAGGTGAATGGGAAATCTGTGCTCAGTGTGTTTGGAACAAGTGGCGTTGCTCGAGGAATATAATCTTAAACACCACTACGAGACACGGAGAAAAATACAATAACTTGAAGAGAGAACTGAGTTTTCTGATCCGGCCCTTTTGGGATCAGAGTAGGCTGCATACGGCCCCCGGACCAAAGTGAGTTTGACATCGCTGGACTAGAGGATCTTTAAACGTGCAACAAAAAGCGCAAACACCACAGACACGAGGAGAAACTTATGATACTTAAAATCCTCTGATGGTAAAAACTGCAGCAGGATCTGTGTGAGGAGCACAGGATCTAAAGCTGTGAGGCTGTGATGGCCTCAGCTGTTTCCTGTCTGCAGTAAAACCAGTCGCTCTGAGACTCTGAAGTGTTCAGAGATCAGACTCTGCACTTCCACTTTAGACACGAGTCAAACTGTGGGATTATTATGTGTGAAATGTGGAGCCACACTTCAGATCCAGGGTTTTTAAAGCAGAAAAGAGGAGATAAAGTCCACAGGAAGTAGAGTCACTGTGGCTGATCTGCAGCTTTACTCTGTGGACATAAACAAACACATGAGGAACAACTTTCACCTTTTACTTTTAAAGATGCTTCAGACTGGATTCACAGAGCAGGTTTGTGGACTGGAGTCATTATTTACAGAGGATAATTTCTCTGGATAATGTGGATGAGACGCTGCACTTTAAATGTTCCACTTTACATCAGGTGAGGAATAAAGTCTTTATTTTCGCTCTGTCCTCAGTTTGTTTGTTGCGTCTCTGTGTCCGTCGCTCCTCTGCCCCTGACTCTGTTTTATCGTCTGTTTCCGTCGCGTTGTTGATGTTCGGTGGTTCTGATCCGACTCTGACTCCACATGAGGAGCGGCGGCTTCAGAATCGCACACGGAGACAAAAAGTCGGGTCACGTCTCCCTGAACTCGGGGAGAAGAAATCGCAGCCGAAATCGGGCAAATCCTCCTGTAGCGTGACGGCCTTTAGTGAATTTTAGATCTTTTATGACTCTAAATGTTTTCACTCCAGGATTCGGTCTCATATCGAGGATTTGCTGAATCACTTTTTAAATATTGGACAAGAATCCACTCTGAGTTCAGCACCGCTGTTTTAGACAAAAACAACCTGCTTCTTTTTAATAGTTCAATTTAAATATGGATGTTTTCTGTATAAAGTTTTGCACAGAGCTGCTGAAGCAGAAGAAGATGAGTTTTGCATCTGTTACAGGACTATAAATAAATCCACTTTATCGCCTTAAACAGAAACGTTCTGTGCCCCAAAAGCTTTTACTCTGTGCAGTGTTAAACACATATTTAGATGAGAATGACCTTTTTATTGTTTTGAAAATGCTACATTCACTGAAAACAGGTTTAAATAACAGATTTATACGTTTCAAGTCTCAGTGTTCTAAGTCCCTCCCCCTTCAGAGCGCTGCCACAACACAAAGAGCTCATCCCACTCACTAACTGCAGAAAAGTTTGGCCAAAATGTGAGATCCAAACACTTAAATCTATCAGAAAACGACTCAAAAGGAGTGAAATGATCTGTTCCTGCGTCATTTTACTGGACGAGTTCTTTTCAAATAAACGACCTCCAGACGAGAGTGGAGCGTCTTTGAGGGTTCACGGGCTGGACAAAAGTTCTCGGATCCAAACTCTAGATAAAACGCTTTGAATTCTGCTCAGTTCAAGATAAACAGAATTAAAACCAGTTCATGATTCGTGTGAAGGTCTGATAATAAATTCTAGACACAAGTGCTTGAATCAGTCCGACATGATCGTAGTTCGTCCATTTTAGTCGAGTCGTGGAAGAAATATCTGACAGTTCTGCAGATTATACAATTCAGAACGAGTAAGCAGAAAATAAATCTGAAAATGAACCTGATGGTTTGAAAATCGCTCAGTGCAGTTGTTGTGTGGAGTTTTGTTTCACGTTTTTGTGTATTTTTGGAGAATTGTCGCGTGAGAGTGCGGGGGGCGGAGCCTCGTACAGCTAACCGTAAGGATGAGGTTTCAATAGAGAGAACGATAAAATATTCAAACATGCTCGAATGACTTTTAAAAACTCTTCAGGCAGGTTTTCGATGAGGATCTTTAAAGACTCACATTTTTCCGGGACGTATTTAAAAATATAAAAGTGTGAAGTTTGTGTTAAATCAGTAAAATATATGAAATGACCCCAATGTGTGACCGTCCTGTTGAAGTTTAGAGCTTCTTCCTCCTCAGTTCTCCGCATCACTCTGCAGTACCCTGTGGCTCCAAAGGGGGGAGCTACATCCCAGCGATAAACTCTTTGACTCTTTCAGACTTTTAAAACTTTATTAGGAATAAGGCAGAGACAGAGAAAAAAGTGATCAAATCCAACCTTACAGCGAGAGAAGAGTCCATCTCCTTTGATGCTGAAACTTTAAAAAGCAAAAACCGTATTTTATTATAATAAAACAGTCACAGTGGAGGAGCTGTCCAGTCCGGGGGTGCTGAAGTCCATGTCGTCTGTTACAACATGTTTAGAGGTCAGTGGGCTGCACCTGAGTTATTGTCACGATATGAAAATTTAAAACTTTTCGATACTAAGGGACAGACTCGATATTCGATACTGATCCTGGATCTGTTCACACTGACGCCACAAAACCGTTAAACGTTAAACAAGCGGACGACGACTTCCTCTGGGCTCTGTGAGTGAAAGGAACAAAAACTGGGAGAAAATGAGGTGGTTTTCATCATCTGTGTGCCACTGTGGTCTTTATTTTTGCTTTTATAAACCGCCTGTTCATTTGTGTATTAGAATTTGGTTCAGTCCTGGTTTTAGTCTTTGTTGGGAACTGGTCTGTTTCTAGTTTTGACTGTTTTTTGTCTCGCGTTTAGTCCTGGGTTTATTCCCGGTTTGGTTCTAGCTTTAGCTTTGTTTTAGATGTGGTTTTGCCGTAGTTTAATCTGTTTTTAGTCTGTGTTTAGTTCCACGGTTTTCTCACATCGCCCAGTGTCGGAAATAATGAACGGAGCCGATCCCGATCCCACGATGAGAATAAAAACCCTCTTTCTTTAGACAATAGAATATGATTTTCAATGGCAGCGTCCTCTTTTCTGTTCCCTCGTCCTTCCGAACGATCTGTGTCTCCGTTCGGATCAAACTCGCTGCTTTTGGTTTGGACCGAACTCTGTCGCTGTGAGATTTTCTGAACAGTTTTACGCTCGGTGAACTCGGCCACAGCAGAGTTTCTGTCTCTGGTTTTACTTCTGTGGAGTTGAGCAAATGTGTCTTGTACAAGCGGCTCCAAATCTCGGTCAAAATAAGTCCTCAGGGAATCTGCAAGTGCGCGGTTAACATCCTAGTTGCTGTTTGCGTTACTGTGACGGTGAAACGCTGCTCTGAATGCAGAAGGTGAATGAAGAAGAACCTTTGACCACTGCAGACGTTTCGCTGTTTTTCAGGTTTTAAGACTGTAAAAAAACTCTTCACAGCCGCTTCTGTTTGCATGTTCTCCCCGTGGCTGTGTGAGTTTCCTCTGGTTTCCCCCTCAAACTTAAACGTGCGCAATAATCCTCCAGTTCTGGCAAAGATCCTGACTCCACATCTGCTCCTGAAAGATTTACACCAGCAGCTCTGAAAGGTTTGAAAAACGCAACAAATTTCCATTTCAGACTCCAGTTCAACACAAAAAAATGGACAAGATACAGATTCTGATGATAAAACCACTCGATGTGACCACGAACTCTTTCTTTTTATCACCTTGTGGCCTTATCAGGACAGGATTTGGTCTTTGTTTGTCTCCTCTGAACCTCGAGGGTCCGTGTGCCGTTGGTTCTTTTGAATTTCAATTAAGAACAAGAAAAACAATAAAATGGAAAAACAGTTTGTCGTTTCATTATTCAGTTTAGTGTCAAACAAACAAACAAACAAAAAAACAGATTTCGACCTTGATTTCCAATAGTCAACAATCAAAACAGTCTTGTGCCTATTTTAATGCTGATCTTTTCTCCTCTCTGGTTTATCGCCTGAAAAATCGTCGCCGTCTCGTGGACAAACCTGTCGTCGTCTTTTACAGCGTTTACTTTGGCGTCTGAGAAGGTAAATGTTGAACTCCGGGAGGAGAAACAAGCGGCGAGAAACTCTCCTTTGTTCAGTCGACTTCACAGGATGAGAATAAAAATAGTTTGATTCTTGGTCCGCGGTCGACAGGCGGAAATTCACAGGCGACAGCAGCAGAACTTCAGATAAACCAGAGGAAAGAGATCCATTAAAATAGGCACGAGACAGATTTTTGATTGGCGTTTGTACCGGCCGATAATAATAATAATAATAATAATAATAATAATAATAATAATAATAATAATAATAATAATAATAATAATAATAATAATAATAATAATAATAATAATAATAATAATAATAATAATAATAATAATAATAATAATAATAATGATAACAATAATAATAATAATAATAATAATAATAATAATAATAATAATAATAATAATAATAATAATAATAATAATAATAATAATAATAATAATAATAATAATAATAATAATAATAATAATAATAATAATAATAATAATAATAATAATAATAATAATAATGCATCAGTTTTATACAGCGCTTTTCAGGACACTCACAGACTCTTTACAGCTTTATTCACTCACTCCAGACCCGGTGGTGTAAACTACTATTGTAGCCACAGCTGCCCTGGGGCAGACTGACAGAAGCGAGGCTCCAATCTGCACCATCGGCCCCTCCGACCACCACCACCACCACTCACACACACCACCGATGGCCCAAAGCCACTGGTCACGAGGCTCCTGATTTAAAGTTGTTCAGATGCACTTAAATCCACAGACAAATTCTTCGTCTTTTCTCGACTCGTTCAGAGTTGGTGAACAGTGGTGACGTAGACTCGGTTACACAACAGTTTGGCAACAGAAGTTTGGCAGATCCCTCAGAGACAGGGTGAGGAGCTCGCTCACACGGGAGGAGCTCAGAGTAGAGCCGCTGCTCCTCCACGTCGAGAGGAGCAGCTGAGGGGAGGGCATCTGGTCCCTCAGGAGGTGTTCATGTCCCACCGGGAGGAGGCCCCGGGGAAGACCCAGGACACACTGGAGGGACTCTGTCTCTGGGCCCCAGGAAGTGTCTGGGGAGAAGGAAGCTTGGGAGCCCCTGCTTAGACTGAGGCCCCCGCGACCCGGCCCCGGATAAGCGGAAGAAGATGGATGGATGGAAGTTTGGCCGAACTCAGCGGTTTGTCGAGTTCTGCGGAAGGATCATCGTCAAAAGATCGAGAATATTTCCTCAACAAACTGCGTCCGACCGCCAGATCCTCGAGCGATCAGAGAGTAAAACTTTAAAACTTTAGTCCGACAAACACACAGAACAACCAGACGTTTTGGTGCTAGAAAAGTTTTTATCTTCTTCTGTCCATGTTCAGTCTGAATGAATCAGAACGAACGAGGAACGATGACACTTCTGCTGCCAAATGCACACAGCTTTTTTAAATCACTTCCGCTCTAAAAGGATCTGTACTTTGGCCCCAGCCAGTAGCACTCGGGCCCTAAATATGTTGAGGGCCCCACACTGCCACACAGAGGCTGGAGGACAAAGCAACAGGCAAGTGCCAAATAAAAGGTCAAACTGGCTCCTACAGTGTGATTTTTGAAATAAACGTAATTAAATATTAGAAATCGAGGACGAATTCTGTTTTTTGAAACAGAATAATGAAATAACAAATGTTTTCTCATGTTTTCCCATTTGTTTTTTGTTCTTAATTGAAATTCAGAAGAACAAATGGACCATGGACCCTTGAGGAGCTCCTGCTTCGGATTTTTAAGGAAGAAAATCCCCAGAAGCTCTCACTTTATTCTCATTTCTGTCCATGTGACTGATCTGACAAGTCAAATTTCCACACAGTTAAACCAAAATCCATGACCCAAACATGGAACCACCGCAGGCCCAGGGTCACGTGGAGCTCGAGCCGGACCTGAGGCGAAGCAGAGGAGCTGTCCGGCCTCTGTGGTGCTGAGAAAAAACCCACACACAACTGAACAATTAAAGGACATTCCCGAGCCTCTGCGTCCACGAGAAATATCCTTTAATTGTAAAGTCGAGTGCGGTCAGTGTGGCCGAGGGACGTCTCCATCTGAAACGACACAAAACGGTTTAAGCTCAGAGTTCTGCAGTTTGTTTTGTCTGAGTTTAATCTGTTTTTAGTCTGGGTTAAGTTCCTGTTTTACTCTTAGTCTTAGGTTAGACGTAGTTTTGTCCTAGTTTAGTCTGGTTTTTGGTCCTGGGTTATCTCTGATTTAGCCTTATCTTAGTCCTGGTTGAAACCTGTTAGAATCCTGGTTTTGGTCTGATCTTAGTCCTGATTTAAAGTCTCGTTTTAGTTCCTTTAGTCCTTTTTTTCAGCCCTGCAAACCTGATCTTAGTTTAGTCCTAGTTTAGACCTTTTACTCCTGTTTGAGTCTTTTTTTAGTTTGAGTTTAGTTCTGGTTTAGTCCAGGTTCAGTCCTTGTTTTGGCCTGATTTTAGTCTGACAGAGATAAGGACAAACCTGAAGCGGCACAAACGCCGGAGTTTGTTTGCTTTAAATCAACGTCCTGAACGTCCTTCAAACATGTTCTCAAGTGTTTGTATTTCAAAAAGTCTGGTAGAATGAAAAGATTGATACACAGGTCAAATGTTGAAGTGTCTCTATTCAGAGGAGCTGTCCGGTCATGTGGTGCTGAAAGCCAGACTCTTATATTCAGGAGTTTTGTGAGATCTGGTCATGAGCTGTAAGAATCGTCAGAAACTCCACAAACCCAATATTTATGCAATTAAAGACACTGAAATTCATGTAATGAGAAATTTTTAAAAACGATGTACAAAGAAAATCAGAAGATCTTACCCAATGTCACAAAGAAAATTTATGAAGAGAAAGTGCAATAAACAGGATTAGAAACGACATCGACGATCGAGTCTTTTGGGCTTTTGTGCAGTGGGAAATCAGCAGAGGGAAGTGTGAGGTGATGATGAAGATGTTTTCTATCGTTTCCAGACACTAATGAGTGAACCAGAGCGTTTGGTTTGTTAGACTCGTGGCTGTTGTCAGATGGGTTAAAGTGGAGTTAAGAACTTGCCCCCATCACTACACTAGTTCAGAACTTGCCCCCATCACTACACTAGTTCAGAACTTGCCCCCATCACTGCACTAGTTCAGAACTTGCCCCCATCACTACACTAGTTCAGAACTTGCCCCCATCACTACACTAGTTCAGAACTTGCCCCCATCACTACACTAGTTCAGAACTTGCCCCATCACTACACTAGTTCAGAACTTGCCCCCATCACTACACTAGTTCAGAACTTGCCCCCATCACTGCACTAGTTCAGAACTTGCCCCCATCACTACACTAGTTCAGAACTTGCCCCATCACTACACTAGTTCAGAACTTGCCCCATCACTACACTAGTTCAGAACTTGCCCCCATCACTACACTAGTTCAGAACTTGCCCCCATCACTGCACTAGTTCAGAACTTGCCCCCATCACTACACTAGTTCAGAACTTGCCCCCATCACTACACTAGTTCAGGACTTGCCCCATCACTACACTAGTTCAGAACTTGCCCCCATCACTGCACTAGTTCAGAACTTGCCCCATCACTGCACTAGTTCAGAACTTGCCCCCATCACTACACTAGTTCAGAACTTGCCCCATCACTGCACTAGTTCAGAACTTGCCCCCATCACTGCACTAGTTCAGAACTTGCCCCCATCACTGCACTAGTTCAGAACTTGCCCCCATCACTACACTAGTTCAGAACTTGCCCCCATCACTGCACTAGTTCAGAACTTGCCCCCATCACTGCACTAGTTCAGAACTTGCCCCCATCACTGCACTAGTTCAGAACTTGCCCCCATCACTGCACTAGTTAGTTCCTTCACAGACTCACACACAGTCAGATCTCCTCTGAGGAAACACTGATCTGTGCCGTTTTTTGGCTCCTGACAGAATTCCACCTCCTCTAGAAACGACTTTAGCTTCAGACGGGACAGAGTTCAGCTTTAAAATAAGAAACAAAATCAAATGTTGCTTGAATTAACAAAAAAAACACACACTTATTCCACCGCTCGATCATTACACTTGTCAAGTTCAGTCTACTCAAAGTCAAATGTTCTTTAAGTCCTTTGAACTCGTCTGGAGGTTGTTTTTTTCCCAGTGAACAAAGAGAATCTTCACTTTTCTGCACGACAGCCTCGTTCTGCCGTTTGTCCCTTGGGAAAAGCCGTCGGCTGAAACGTGTCGGGACTTTGTGAGTTTGTTTGTCCATTAAGACGTGCCGTAAATTAATAAAGGCTTTTGATTTGAACCAGTGAGCGCCTTTGGGGTTTCTGCATCTTTAAATTGACTTCCCCACAGAGCAGCACTGGGTTTGATCTGCTGAGGTCGGTCCTGAGGTCCAGGAAGTGCGGCTTTACAAACTTTAGTTTTCTGCTTCATACATCCTCACTGCACTGGGCTGTGTGTTTAAATGCCGTTATTGTGCTTCATCCTTTTATTTCTTTGTCAAGACTGTTCCATAAATAAATGCTATTACACGTCTAGACTTCTTCCTGCTCTTTTCATCCACATCAGTGTATGAAACAGAATTACTCTGTCTCCGTCTTTCACGACTGACGCACAAACACAGAGTTCTCGTTGTGAACGTGTCGGTGAACTTCATCACTTTGACGTCGCCTTTGCTGATGCTGCAAATAAGAAAACTGGACCATTTCCCACTGTGCAACTTGTATTTATACTTTATACTTTTACATAAGCTCGTGCCGTTGATGTTATTCAGACCGTGCGGCGAAAAGCTCGGCCAAAACCTAAGATCTAAACACTTTAATCAGTCTGAAAATGACTTAAGAGCAGCGGAATGATCCGTCTCATTTTACTGGACGAGTTCTCTTAAAATAAACGACCTCTAGACGATCCAATCCACTTTATTTATGTCGCATATTTCATAAACAGTTTCCAAAGTGCTGCACAAATACAGAGTAAGAACGGCAATAAAATAAGAAGAAACGCCCAGATTTGATCATATTAGTTTTAGAACGATGAAAACGGGAAAATAAGATGAGAGGGAAAACCAGAAAAGAGCAAATAAATGGATGAACGCGAGGGCTGGTTTGTTTAGTCCTAGTTTAATGGTTTTAGTCCTGGTTTAGTCCTGGTTTAGTCCCAGTTTTGACTGTTTTTAGTCTGTTTTTGGTCCTGGCTTAGGCCAAGTTTTAGTCTTGGTTGGGGACTAATTTATTTCCAGTCTTTACGGTTTTTAGTCTGGGTTTAGTCCTTGTTTAGTTCTAGTTTTAGTCTTGGTTAGGAACTGGTTTAGTCCTAGTTTAGTCTGATTTTAGTCCTGTTTAGTCCTCGTTTTGACTGTTTATAGTCTGGGTTTAGTGCTAGTTTAAGTTTAGTTCTAGTTTAAGTCTAGATTAAGTTTTTATTTATTTCTAGTTTTAGTCTTTCCAATAAAAGCAATAAAATAAGTCAAACATAAATAAGACGCAGGAGTGTAGAGGCTCTAGACTAGAATGAAGCAGCCTCAGAACGAGGAATGAGATCCTAACCCTAAAACAAGATGCATAAACCGCATAAAAGTTTGAAAATCTTGGGCCAGATCAGAGAAATTTGCTGTGTCAATATTTAAACCCGCTGCGTTGGTCCAAGTTTCCGCCGCATTCCACGCGAGAAACTTCCTTCACGCTCAGACTCCGCGGCTCTTACGCACAGCGCCGCGCCAAACCTCCTCCTCTCCGGCTCGCTGAGACGTAAAAAAAAAGGACCCGCAGCTCCTTTTTCCCCGCGCGTATTTCCAGCCCAAAGCCAGACCCACACTCACCGAACACGTCCTCAGCCCCCGCGGCGATGCCACGTCCGGCTCCGGCTCCGGCTCCACGCGCTCCGCTGTGGCCGACGTGCGTAACTGTCATCTGCCGGAACTGTTTACACGCACTTGTGGTTCGTCTCCGCGTCCCTCCGCACGATCCCGCGGGCGTTTGGCGTGAAACGTCGCGCGGATCGCAGTTTTACGCGCGGAGCATGTCGGAGTTCGGGAGCTCGGCGTCGCTGCGCGTTCACTCACCCGTCACACCCGCGGGTCCGCGCGTCCACGGGAGCACAAACCGGAGCTCCGTCGTGGCGTTTCCACTTTTTTTACTTTCGTGCTTTCACTTGTGTCGCCTCGCTCCGGCATCTCCGGCCCCGCTCCGCGCTCCGATCCGCTCACATAGAGGCTCCGCAGTCACGTGGTCAGCGGGAGAGATGGACACATAAGAGAACAGAGAGAGAGAGAGAGAGAGAGCGGGAGGAAGGGAGGAACGGAGAGAGGAGAGAGGAGAGAGAGCCCGGTGCCTCCTCCGCAGTTTGCAGTGCGTCCCAGACACGGAGCTGCGCGGATCTCCAGCGGACAAACCCCGGGGTCTCCTCACGTCCTCTCCCCGCGGTCCACCCCCCGCCACCTGTCACCGCCGCGTTCTCTGGGAATACTACTTCTTCACCTCCTTCTTCACCTTCTTCTTCTTCTTCTTCTTCTTCACCTTCCTCTTCTGGTGAACGTTTCGCCGTCCTCACTTTGGGATTATTACCTCGCCTCGTTCCTCTCTTTTTTGGCGTCGCGTTGGCTCCCGTCGCCGTTACGCGTTTGTGGATTGTAACGCGGACGTGCTGGATGCGCATTCGGGGCTCGGCGCGGAGATGGAGACGCTGATCGCGGTGTTCGCCGCGCTGTGGTTATGGCACTGCAACAGTACGGCGAGCGCGGACTCCATCATCCACATCGGTAAGGGCTCCACTTTTGTGTTCCGCGAACTGCACATTCATCAAGTCCACCCCGGGCGCACGGCTCCTCGCGGCTCCTCGCGGCTCCTCGCGGCTCCTCGCGGCTCCGCTCGGTCATGCCACCCGCTGTCTGAGCCGCAGTGTCTCTGGCAGCTCCGGGGAGGCACGTAACCGAGATAATGATCGCTGAAGCACGCGTGTACCATCGTGTACGAGCCGCGGATAGTTTTGCACACGCAGAGGGCGCCACACGGTGAAGGTTTGTGCAGCGACATCTGGATTTTCTGTATTTTCCCTTAGTCTGGATTTAATTAGAGTGTAATGAGTTTGACGGAGCGGTTCTTCCTCGGACACTGTTTGTTCGCTGTAGATTTCAAGTTTAAATATGTAAAAAATAACATTAGCGCAGTTGATTTTCTTCAGCGGGGATCGGAGCTCAGCGGGAGCGTTCAGCCGGTGTCATCCTGAACATGACTCACCGTAACCCCGCGTACACCTGCATTTATTCCTGGAAATCTTAAACAGAATATGAGGCAGAGTCCTGGTTCAGATCTGGTTGAGGCCTGGTTTAGACCTGGTTTAGACCTGGTTTAGTCCTGGTTTAGTCCAGACGGTCAGGGGGCGCCGGGCTGGAGCTGTTTTGGACACTTTGCTAAACAACCTCACGTCACAGGGTCAATACAAAAACAGAGACGACTCACGGAACCTGTTAGAAGTTTAGGTCGTGTTTAGTCCTGGTTTAGTCCTGGTTTAGTCCTGGTTTAGGTCTGTTTTATATCCCTAAATATATAACTCTAAAACTAGACAAAGACAAACACTAGTAGCATCATAATAAGTTCAGGTTTAGATGTTGCTTGGACCTGGTTTAGATTTTATTATATCTGGTTTAGACCTGGTTTAGTCCTGGTCACAATCTTGTTTACACCTGGCTTAGACTTTTAGTCCTGGTTTATACCCGGTTTGGTCCTGGTTTCGTCTTTAGCCATTGTTTGGATCTTGTTTGTACCTGGTTTAGTCCTGGTTTGGATCTTGTTTGTACCTGGTTTAGTCCTGGTTTAGATCTTGTTTGTACCTGGTTTAGTCCTGGTTTGGATCTTGTTTGTACCTGGTTTAGTCCTGGTTTAGATCTTGTTTGTACCTGGTTTAGTCCTGGTTTGGATCTTGTTTGTACCTGGTTTAGTCCTGGTTTAGTCCAGACGGTCAGGGGGAGCAGGGCTGGAGCTGTTTTGGACACTTTGCTAAATAACCTCACGTCACAGGGTCAATACAAAAACAGAGACGACTCACGGAACCTGTTTAGTCCTGGTTTAGTCCTGGTTTAGTCCTGGTTTAGTCCTGGTTTAGTCCTGGTTTAGTCCTGGTTTAGTCCTGGTTTAGTCCCCACACAGACGGTCAGGGGGAGCAGGGCTGCAGATGTTTTGGCCTTTACTCTTTGTTAAACCTCATGTCCCCGGGGCCGATACAAAAACAGGGAAGACTCGTGGAACCTGGAGTCTGGAGCTTCATTTTCTGTTCGTTTACACCAAAATGCTCCTCGCTCCTGGGTTTGGTTTGGTCCTCGCTCTTTGCTTTAGTTCTCGCTCTTCAGTTTAGTCCTCGCTCTTCGGTTTAGTTCTCGCTCTTCGGTTTAGTTTAGTTCTCGCTCTTCGGTTTAGTTCTTGCTCTTCGGTTTAGTTTAGTCCTCGCTCTTCGGTTTAGTTCTCGCTCTTCGGTTTAGTTTAGTTCTCGCTCTTCGGTTTAGTTCTCGCTCTTCGGTTTAGTTTAGTTCTCGCTCTTCGGTTTAGTTCTCGCTCTTCGGTTTAGTTTAGTTCTCGCTCTTCGGTTTAGTTCTTGCTCTTCGGTTTAGTTTAGTTCTCGCTCTTCGGTTTAGTTCTTGCTCTTCGGTTTAGTTTAGTCCTCGCTCTTCGGTTTAGTTCTCGCTCTTCGGTTTAGTTTAGTTCTCGCTCTTCGGTTTAGTTCTCGCTCTTCAGTTTAGTTTAGTTCTCGCTCTTCGGTTTAGTTTAGTTCTCGCTCTTTGCTTTAGTTCTCGCTCTTCAGTTTAGTCCTCGCTCTTCGGTTTAGTTCTCGCTCTTCGGTTTAGTTCTCGCTCTTCAGTTTAGTTTAGTTCTCGCTCTTCGGTTTAGTTTAGTTCTCGCTCTTCGGTTTAGTTCTCGCTCTTCAGTTTAGTTTAGTTCTCGCTCTTCGGTTTAGTTTAGTTCTCGCTCTTCGGTTGGGTTCTTGCTCTTCGGTTTAGTTTAGTTCTCGCTCTTCGGTTTAGTTCTCGCTCTTCGGTTTAGTTCTCGCTCTTCAGTTTAGTTTAGTTCTCGCTCTTCGGTTTAGTTTAGTTCTCGCTCTTCGGTTGGGTTCTTGCTCTTCAGTTTAGTTTAGTTCTCGCTCTTCGGTTTAGTTTAGTTCTCGCTCTTCGGTTTAGTTCTCGCTCTTCAGTTTAGTTTAGTTCTCGCTCTTCGGTTTAGTTTAGTTCTCGCTCTTTGCTTTAGTTCTCGCTCTTCAGTTTAGTCCTCGCTCTTCGGTTTAGTTCTCGCTCTTCAGTTTAGTCCTCGCTCTTCGGTTTGGTTCTTGCTCTTTGGTTTAGTTTAGTTCTCGCTCTTTGCTTTAGTTCTCGCTCTTCAGTTTAGTCCTCGCTCTTCGGTTTAGTTCTCGCTCTTCGGTTTAGTTCTCGCTCTTCAGTTTAGTTTAGTTCTCGCTCTTCGGTTTAGTTTAGTTCTCGCTCTTCGGTTTAGTTCTCGCTCTTCAGTTTAGTTTAGTTCTCGCTCTTCGGTTTAGTTTAGTTCTCGCTCTTTGCTTTAGTTCTCGCTCTTCAGTTTAGTCCTCGCTCTTCGGTTTAGTTCTCGCTCTTCAGTTTAGTCCTCGCTCTTCGGTTTAGTTCTTGCTCTTCGGTTTAGTTCTCGCTCTTCGGTTTAGTTCTCGCTCTTCGGTTTAGTTCTTGCTCTTCGGTTTAGTTCTCGCTCTTCGGTTTAGTCCTCGCTCTTCGGTTTAGTTTAGTTCTCGCTCTTCGGTTTAGTTCTCGCTCTTCGGTTGGGTTCTTGCTCTTCGGTTTAGTTTAGTTCTCGCTCTTCGGTTTAGTTCTCGCTCTTCGGTTTAGTTCTCGCTCTTCGGTTTAGTTCTCGCTCTTCGGTTTAGTTCTCGCTCTTCGGTTTAGTTCTCGCTCTTCGGTTGGGTTCTTGCTCTTCGGTTTAGTTTAGTTCTCGCTCTTCGGTTTAGTTTAGTTCTCGCTCTTCGGTTTAGTTCTCGCTCTTCGGTTTAGTTCTTGCTCTTCGGTTTGGTTTAGTTCTCGCTCTTTGGTTTAGTTCTTGCTCTTCGGTTTAGTTTAGTCCTCGCTCTTCGGTTTAGTTCTCGCTCTTCGGTTTAGTTTAGTTCTCGCTCTTCGGTTTAGTTCTCGCTCTTCAGTTTAGTTTAGTTCTCGCTCTTCGGTTCAGTTTAGTCCTCGCTCTTCGGTTTAGTTCTCGCTCTTCGGTTTAGTTCTCGCTCTTCAGTTTAGTTTAGTTCTCGCTCTTCGGTTTAGTTTAGTTCTCGCTCTTCGGTTTAGTTCTCGCTCTTCAGTTTAGTTTAGTTCTCGCTCTTCGGTTTAGTTTAGTTCTCGCTCTTCGGTTGGGTTCTTGCTCTTCGGTTTAGTTTAGTTCTCGCTCTTCGGTTTAGTTCTCGCTCTTCGGTTTAGTTCTCGCTCTTCAGTTTAGTTTAGTTCTCGCTCTTCGGTTTAGTTTAGTTCTCGCTCTTCGGTTGGGTTCTTGCTCTTCAGTTTAGTTTAGTTCTCGCTCTTCGGTTTAGTTTAGTTCTCGCTCTTCGGTTTAGTTCTCGCTCTTCAGTTTAGTTTAGTTCTCGCTCTTCGGTTTAGTTTAGTTCTCGCTCTTTGCTTTAGTTCTCGCTCTTCAGTTTAGTCCTCGCTCTTCGGTTTAGTTCTCGCTCTTCAGTTTAGTCCTCGCTCTTCGGTTTGGTTCTTGCTCTTTGGTTTAGTTTAGTTCTCGCTCTTTGCTTTAGTTCTTGCTCTTCAGTTTGGTTCTCGCTCCTCGGATTAGTCCTCGTTCTTCGGTTTAGTTCTCGCTCTTCGGTTTAGTTTAGTTCTCGCTCTTCGGTTTAGTTCTCGCTCTTCGGTTTAGTTCTCGCTCTTCAGTTTAGTTTAGTTCTCGCTCTTCGGTTTAGTTTAGTTCTCGCTCTTTGCTTTAGTTCTCGCTCTTCAGTTTAGTCCTCGCTCTTCGGTTTAGTTCTCGCTCTTCAGTTTAGTCCTCGCTCTTCGGTTTAGTTCTTGCTCTTCGGTTTAGTTCTCGCTCTTCGGTTTAGTTCTCGCTCTTCGGTTTAGTTCTTGCTCTTCGGTTTAGTTCTCGCTCTTCGGTTTAGTTCTCGCTCTTCGGTTTAGTTTAGTTCTCGCTCTTCGGTTTAGTTCTCGCTCTTCGGTTGGGTTCTTGCTCTTCGGTTTAGTTTAGTTCTCGCTCTTCGGTTTAGTTCTCGCTCTTCGGTTTAGTTCTCGCTCTTCGGTTTAGTTCTCGCTCTTCGGTTTAGTTCTCGCTCTTCGGTTTAGTTCTCGCTCTTCGGTTTGGTTCTTGCTCTTCGGTTTGGTTTAGTTCTCGCTCTTCGGTTTAGTTTAGTTCTCGCTCTTCGGTTTAGTTCTCGCTCTTCGGTTTAGTTCTCGCTCTTCGGTTTGGTTTAGTTCTCGCTCTTCGGTTTAGTTCTCGCTCTTCGGTTTAGTTCTCGCTCTTCGGTTTGGTTCTCGCTCTTCGGTTTGGTTTAGTTCTCGCTCTTCGGTTTAGTTCTTGCTCTTCGGTTTGGTTTAGTTCTCGCTCTTTGGTTTAGTTCTCGCTCTTCGGTTTAGTTTAGTTCTCGCTCTTTGGTTGGGTTCTTGCTCTTTGGTTTAGTTTAGTTCTCGCTCTTCGGTTTAGTTTAGTTCTCGCTCTTCAGTTTAGGTCTCGCTCTTCGGTTTAGTTCTCGCTCTTCGGTTTGGTTCTCGCTCCTCGGTTTAGTTCTTGCTCTTCGGTTTAGTTCTCGCGCTTTGGTTTAGTTTGTTCCTCTTCGCTTTGGTTCGGTCTTGGTTCCATCCTCGCTCTTCAGTTCCCTCCTCGCTCTTTGCTTTGGTTCGGTTTTCTCTCTTCACTGTGGTTCGCTCCTCGCTCCTCGCTCCTCGCTCTTCGCTCCTCGCTCCTCGCTCTTCGCTCCTCGCTCCTCGCTCCTCGCTCCTCGCTCCTCGCTCCTCGCTCCTCACTCTTCGCTCCTCGCTCTTCGCTCCTCGCTCCTCGCTCCTCGCTCTTCGCTCCTCGCTCTTCGCTCCTCGCCCCTCGCTCTTCGCTTCCTCGCTCGCCTCGCTCCTCGCTTCCTCGCTTCCTCGCTCGCTCGCTCGCTTTCGCTCTTCGCTCCGCTCGCTCGCTTCGCTCGCTCGCTTAAACCTAGCCGCTCGCTCTTCGCTTTCCTCTTCTCCCTTCGCTCCGCTTCGCTCGCTCTTCCCTCTTCGCTCCTCGCTCCTCGCTCCTCGCTCTTCGCTCTTCGCTCCTCGCTCCTCGCTCCTCGCTCTTCGCTCTTCGCTCCTCGCTCTTCGCTCCTCGCTCTTCGCTCCTCGCTCCTCGCTCTTCGCCCCGGCCTCCTCTCGCTCTCGTTTGGCACTGGCGCCTTATTTGATGGAAGGACATTTGTGAAATTGGAAGAAGCCGTAAATTCTAATTGGAGTGTTTGTATTTTATTGGCTTACACGGAGAACGTGCTGTAGCCTGTGGTCCCGTATGACGCTCCGAACGCACAAACGACGATGAGTGATGTGGAAATACGAGCGAGGATTACAGCCACGGCCCAAAAGCACCTCCTGATCCATGTTTAAAGGCCCCACGTGACGCAGAACCGGCTCCTGGGAACTTTCAGACAGGAGAGAACGTCGTCGTCTCCTCAAAAACAGAACTGGAGTTTCATTCACATGTTTGAGGAACTCTTCATTATTAGACTTGGTTTGGAACTGGCTGAGGCCTAATTTTAGTCTGTTTTCAGTCTGAGTTTAGTCCTGGTTTAGTCCTAGTTTAGTCTGTTTTCAGTCTGGGTTTAGTCCTGGTTTAGTCCTAGTTTAGTCTGTTTTTAGTCTGGGTTTAGTCCTAGTTTAGTCCTAGTTTATTCTGTTTTTAGTCTGGGTTTAGTCCTGGTTTAGTCCTGGTTTAGTCCTAGTTTATTCTGTTTTTAGTCTGGGTTTAGTCCTGGTTTTGGCTGTTTTTAGTCTGGGTTCAGTCCTAGTTTAGTCCTAGTTTAGTCTGTTTTCAATCTGAGTTTAGTCCTGGTTTAGTCCTAGTTTATTCTGTTTTTACTCTGGGTTTAGTCCTGGTTTAGTCCTAGTTTAGTCTGTTTTTAGTCTGGGTTTAGTCCTGGTTTAGTCCTAGTTTAGTCTGTTTTTAGTCTGGGTTTAGTCCTAGTTTTGGATATTATTAGTCCTGGTTTAGTCTATTTCTAATTTTTACTGTTTTTAGTCCTGGTTTACTCCTGGTTTAGTCCTGGTTTAGTCCTGGTTTAGTCCTGGTTTAGTCTTGGTTTAGTCCTGGTTTAGTCCTGGTTTAGTCTGTTTTTAGTCTGGGTTTAGTCCTGGTTTTGGCTGTTTTTAGTCTGGATTTAGCCCTGGTTTAGTCCTAGTTTAGTCTGTTTTCAGTCTGAGTTTAGTCCTGGTTTAGTCCTAGTTTATTCTGTTTTTAGTCTGGATTTAGCCCTGGTTTAGTCCTAATTTAGTCTGTTTTCAGTGTGAGTTTACTCCTGGTTTAGTCCTGGTTTAGTCCTGGTTTAGTCCTGGTTTAGTCCTGGTTTAGTCTTGGTTTAGTCCTGGTTTAGTCCTGGTTTAGTCTGTTTTTAGTCTGGGTTTAGTCCTGGTTTTGGCTGTTTTTAGTCTGGGTTTAGTCTGGGTTTAGTCCTGGTTTAGTCCTGGTTTAGTCCTGGTTTAGTCCTGGTTTAGTCTTGGTTTAGTCCTGGTTTAGTCCTGGTTTAGTCCTGGTTTAGTCCTGGTTTAGTCCTGGTTTAGTCTTGGTTTAGTCCTGGTTTAGTCCTGGTTTAGTCCTGGTTTAGTCCTGGTTTAGTCCTGGTTTAGTCCTGGTTTAGTCTTGGTTTAGTCCTGGTTTAGTCCTGGTTTAGTCCTGGTTTAGTCCTGGTTTAGTCCTGGTTTAGTCCTGGTTTAGTCCTGGTTTAGTCCTGGTTTAGTCCTGGTTTAGTCCTGGTTGGGAACTAAACTTGAAATTAAATATTGTAAACGGAGGTCGAAACCTCGTCTCTAAAACCGAATAATGAAACAAACTGTTTTCCCGTTTAATCGTCTTTCGTTCATTTAAATTCCGCAGTTGCCGGAGCCAAACCCGGGGACTTCCTTTGTTCCGGAGCGTCGGGTTTTCCTTTTCCCCCTCCGGGTCTCGTCTCTCGGCGAATCCCCCGGAGGAGCCGGCGATGCTAACGGCGCACTCCTGTGTCGGCCCTGTGTAATTGAGCCGGTCGTTCTCGTACTTAACCCCGCGGAGGACGACATCGATCAAACGTGAGCGGCTCGTCGTTCGGGATCCCCGGGAAGCGCCGCTCGGTTTCACGCGGTTTACATTTTTAAACCGCGTTTTAACTCGTTTTTCTCGGTTACCGCGACAACAAAGGCAGTTTAGCGGAATTTTTATAATTGAGCCGTTTGGTGTCGTTCCCATTCATCTCCACCTTCCTCCCTCTTCCCGCTCCATCCATCTCTGTCACGGGTTCTCTCTCCTGCGTCTTCCTCTCCAGCTCCCTCTGATTCACTCCTTCTGTCTCTCTCCCTCATTCTGTTTCTCTCTCTCCTCTTTTACTGCGTTTCTTTATCTCTTTTTCTTTGTTTCTGTCTGTTTTTCTGTTTCTCTCTCCCTTTTCTCTCTGTTTCTATTTCTGTTTCTTTGTTTCTTTCTGTTTCTTGCCGTTTCTCTCTCTGTTAGTGTTTTTTCTTTGTTTCTCTCTCTGTTTCTCTCTCCTGCGTCTTCCTCTCCAGCTCCCTCCGATTCACTCCTTCTGTCTCTCTCCCTCATTCTGTTTCTCTCTCTCCTCTTTTACTGCGTTTCTTTATCTCTTTTTCTTTGTTTCTGTCTGTTTTCCTGTTTCTCTCTCCCTTTTCTCTCTGTTTCTATTTCTGTTTCTTTGTTTCTTTCTGTTTCTTGCCGTTTTTCTCTCTCTTACTGTTTTTTCTTTGTTTCTCTTTTGCTCTCTCTCTGTTAGTGTTTTTCTTTGTTTCTCTTTTGCTCTCTCTCTCTCTCTGTTAGTGTTTTTTCTTTGTTTCTCTTTTGCTCTCTCTCTCTCTCTCTGTTAGTGTTTTTTCTTTGTTTCTCTTTTGCTCTCTCTCTCTCTCTCTGTTAGTGTTTTTTCTTTGTTTCTCTTTTGCTCTCTCTCTCTCTGTTAGTGTTTTTTCTTTGTTTCTCTTTTGCTCTCTCTCTCTCTCTCTGTTAGTGTTTTTCTTTGTTTCTCTTTTGCTCTCTCTCTCTCTCTCTGTTAGTGTTTTTTCTTTGTTTCTCTTTTGCTCTCTCTCTCTCTCTGTTAGTGTTTTTTCTTTGTTTCTCTCCCTGTTTCTCTCTCCTGCGTCTTCCTCTCCAGCTCCCTCCGATTCACTCCTTCTGTCTCTCTCCCTCATTCTGTTTCTCTCTCTCCTCTTTTACTGCGTTTCTTTATCTCTTTTTCTTTGTTTCTGTCTGTTTTCCTGTTTCTCTCTCCCTTTTCTCTCTGTTTCTATTTCTGTTTCTTTGTTTCTTTCTGTTTCTTGCCGTTTTTCTCTCTCTTACTGTTTTTTCTTTGTTTCTCTTTTGCTCTCTCTCTGTTAGTGTTTTTCTTTGTTTCTCTTTTGCTCTCTCTCTCTCTGTTAGTGTTTTTTATTTGTTTCTCTTTTGGTCTCTCTCTCTCTCTCTGTTAGTGTTTTTTCTTTGTTTCTCTTTTGCTCTCTCTCTCTCTCTCTGTTAGTGTTTTTTCTTTGTTTCTCTTTTGCTCTCTCTCTCTCTGTTAGTGTTTTTTCTTTGTTTCTCTTTTGCTCTCTCTCTCTGTTAGTGTTTTTTCTTTGTTTCTCTTTTGCTCTCTCTCTCTCTCTCTGTTAGTGTTTTTTCTTTGTTTCTCTTTTGCTCTCTCTCTCTCTCTCTGTTATTTTTTTTCTGTGTTTCTCTTTTGCTCTCTCTCTCTCTCTCTGTTAGTGTTTTTTCTTTGTTTCTCTTTTGCTCTCTCTCTCTCTCTGTTAGTGTTTTTTCTTTGTTTCTCTTTTGCTCTCTCTCTCTCTCTGTTAGTGTTTTTTCTTTGTTTCTCTGTTTCTCTCTCTCTCTCTCTGTTAGTGTTTTTTCTTTGTTTCTCTTTTGCTCTCTCTCTCTCTCTTACTGTTTTTCCTTTGTTTCTCTTTTGCTCTCTCTCTCTCTGTTAGTGTTTTTTCTTTGTTTCTCTTTTGCTCTCTCTCTCTCTCTCTGTTAGTGTTTTTTCTTTGTTTCTCTTTTGCTCTCTCTCTCTCTCTGTTAGTGTTTTTTCTTTGTTTCTCTTTTGCTCTCTCTCACTGTTAGTGTTTTTTCTTTGTTTCTCTTTTGCTCTCTCTCTCTGTTAGTGTTTTTTCTTTGTTTCTCTTTTGCTCTCTCTCTCTGTTAGTGTTTTTTCTTTGTTTCTCTCTCTGTTTCTCTCTCCTGCGTCTTCCTCTCCAGCTCCCTCTAATTCACTCTTTCTCTGTCTCTCTCCCTCATTCTGTTTCTCTCTCTCCTCTTTTACTGCGTTTCTTTATCTCTTTTTCTTTGTTTCTGTCTGTTTTTCTGTTTCTCTCTCCCTTTTCTCTCTGTTTCTATTTCTGTTTCTTTGTTTCTTTCTGTTTCTTGCCGCTTCTCTCTCTGTTAGTGTTTTTTCTTTTTCTCTTTTGCTCTCTCTCTCTCTCTCTCTCTCTCTCTTACTGTTTTTTCTTTGTTTCTCTTTTGCTCTCTCTCTCTCTCTTACTGTTTTTTCTTTGTTTCTCTTTTGCTCTCTCTCTCTCTCTGTTAGTGTTTTTTCTTTGTTTCTCTTTTGCTCTCTCTCTCTCTGTTAGTGTTTTTTCTTTGTTTCTCTTTTGCTCTCTCTCTCTCTCTCTCTGTCAGTGTTTTTTCTTTGTTTCTCTTTTGCTCTCTCTCTCTCTGTTAGTGTTTTTTCTTTGTTTCTCTCTCTGTTTCTCTCTCCTGCGTCTTCCTCTCCAGCTCCCTCTAATTTACTCTTTCTCTGTCTCTCTCCCTCATTCTGTTTCTCTCTCTCCTCTTTTACTGTATTTCTTTTTCTTTGTTTCGGTTTCTCTTTCCCCCTTTCTCTCTCTCTCTTGCTCTGTTTCTTTCTGTTTCTCTTTGTTTCTTTCTCCCTTTTCTCTCTGTTTCTCTATTTCTCTGTTTCTCCGTTTCTCTTTGTTTCTTGCTGTTTCTCTCCATTACTGTTTTTTTCTGTTTCTTTCTCCCTTTTCTCTCTGTTTCTCTATTTCTCTTTGTTTCTCTCTCTGTTTCTTGCTGTTTCTCTGTTACTGTTTTTCTTTTCGTTTCTCTCTTTTACTGTTTCCTCTGTTTTTCTCTCCTGTTTCTCTTTGGTTCTCTCTGTTACTGTTTTTCTTTTTTCTCTCTTTTTCTCTCTCTCCTGCATCTTTCTCTCTTGCTCGGTCGTTCACTCTCTCCTCTAATTCACTCTTTCTCTGTCTCTCTCCCTCATCCTGATTCTCTCTCTCCCCTTTTACTGTATTTCTCTATCCCTCTTTCTCTTTTTCTCCCTTTCTTTCTTTGTGTCTCTGTGTTTTTCTGTTCCTCTCCCTTTTGTCTCTCCGTTTCTCTTTCTGTTTCTCTGTTTCTCGCGGTTTCTCTCTTACTGTTTTTTCTTTGTTTCTGTTTCTTTCTTTTACTCTCTCTTAGTGTTTTTTCTTTTTTTTCTCATTTTGTTTCTCTCTTTTACAGTTTTCTCTCTCCTGTTTCTCTTTGGTTCTCTCTGTTACTCTTTTTTCTTAGTTTTTTCTCTGTTTCTTTGTTTCTCTTTCTGTTTCTTGCTTTGTTTCTCTCTGTTACTCTTTTTTCCCTCTTTCTTTCTTTTACTCTCTCTGTTAGTGTTTCTCAGTTTCTCTCTCTCCCTTTTCTCCCTTTTCTGTTTCTCTCTCCTGTTTCTCTTTGGTTCTCTCTGTTACTCTTTTTTCTTAGTTTTTTCTCTATTTCTTTGTTTCTCTTTCTGTTTCTTGCTTTGTTTCTCTCTGTTACTCTTTTTTTCCTCTTTCTTTCTTTTACTCTCTCTGTTAGTGTTTCTCGGTTTCTCTCTCTCCCTTTTCTCCCTTTTCTGTTTCTCTTTGGTTCTCTCTGTTACTGTTTTTCTCTCTCTCTCTGGTTCTCTCTCCTGTTTCTCTCTGTTTCTCTCTTTCTGTTTTTCTGTTTCTTTCTCTCTCTTTTTCTGTTTTTCAGTCTCTTTCTCCCTGTTTCTAAAATCAGACTCATTTTCTTTCCGGTAATTTCCATAAAGACACAGTTTTTGTGAGGAGACCAAATAAAATCCAAATAAAAATCCCTAAATCGACGAGCGAGGACACAGGAGCGAGGAGGCAGGAGCGAGGAGGCAGGAGCGAGGAGGCAGGAGCGAGGAGGCAGGCGCGAGGAGGCAGGAGCGAGGAGGCAGGAGGAGGCAGGAGGAGACAGGAGGCAGGAGCGAGGAGGCAGGAGTGAGGAGGCAGGAGCGAGGAGGCAGGAGGAGACAGGAGGCAGGCGCGAGGAGGCAGGAGCGAGGAGGCAGGAGCGAGGAGGCAGGAGCGAGGAGGCAGGAGCGAGGAGGCAGGAGCGAGGAGGCAGGAGGAGACAGGAGGTGTTAGGAGGCAGGAGCGAGGAGGCAGGAGGCAGAAGGCAGGAGGCAGGAGCGAGGAGGCAGGAGCCAGGAGGTAGGAGCGAGGAGGCAGGAGGAGACAGGAGGCAGGAGCGAGGAGGCAGGAGTGAGGAGGCAGGAGGCAGGAGCGAGGCGGCAGGCGTGAGGAGGCAGGAGCGAGGAGGCAGGAGCGAGGAGGCAGGAGCGAGGAGGCAGGAGGCGTGAGGAGACAGGCGGTGTTAGGAGACAGGAGGCAGGAGCGAGGAGGCAGGAGCGAGGAGGCAGGAGCGAGGAGGCAGGAGCAAGGAGGCAGGAGCAAGGAGGCAGGAGGCAGGAGCGAGGAGGCAGGAGACAGGAGGCAGGAGCAGAATGAGCAGTAAAACACAAATACAGAAAAGCTTCATAAAAAAAGCTCTTTTCTTAAATGATTCTTTGTGAGTGACGTTTGTGTCGACGGTTTCAGTTTTAATGAGTAAAATGTGTTTTTTTCATATTTGCATAAACTTAGTCACTTTTAGAATCGCAGCTGTTGGTTTAAACATCAGAGGCCGTCAGTGTCTCCGAGAGTTTCTGAGTCTGACCAAAGCTTTCGTTTGGTCCATGTGTAAAAGTGCTCTTCACCTGATCCTTTACTCGGGGAATCTTCTGGAACTTACTCGTACAAAACTAATAACGATGATGATGATGAAGAGACACAAAAGTTTAATGTTCACGATGGTGCAAAAGGAGAAGAAATAGGTTTTATTTGTTGTTTTCATTCATGTTCGTACAAACTAATGACAAAGGCGCAACTCTGATCATTTTTGAGTGAACAAAATAAAAGCGCGAGTTTAGTTCAGTCGTGATTTACTCGTGAGGACGACACGTCTCGTCTTCTGCCAACGTTTTACTGCAGAACATTTTGTGCTTTAGCAGCGTTAAGTATGAACCACAATCAGATTATTCGCACTGTAACCCCGCCCCTCGCACTGTAACCCCGCCCCCAGCACTGTAACTCTGCCCCATTGCACTATAACCCCGCCCCTCGCACTATGACCCCGCCCCATTGCACTGTAACCCCTCCCCTCGCACTGTAACCCCGCCCCATTGCACTGTAACCCCGCCCCCAGCACTATAACCCCACCCCATCGCACTATGACTCCGCCCCTCGCACTGTAACCCCGCCCCCTGCATTATAACCCCGCCCCCTGCATTATAACCCCGCATTATAACCCCGCCCCCTGCACCTACGTCACCGGTTCTTGTTTCTGGGGCCTTTAGTTGGTGCTGTTGGAGCCGGTTTTCCAGGACCAGAGCCGATTTATTTGTGTGGAAAAACAAAGGTTTCAAGATTTGGCTCCGAAGCAGCACCAGAACTGTCCTGGAGGAGAAGGGGAACCAGCACCAGAACTGTCCTGGAGGAGAAGGGGAACCAGCACCAGAACTGTCCTGGAGGAAAAGGGGAACCAGCACCAGAACTGTCCTGGAGGAAAAGGGGAACCAGCACCAGAACTGTCCTGGAGGAAAAGGGGAACCAGCACCAGAACTGTCCTGGAGGAGAAGGGGAACCAGCACCAGAACTGTCCAGGAGGAAAAGGGGAACCAGCACCAGAACTGTCCTGGAGGAGAAGGGGAACCAGCACCAGAACTGTCCTGGAGGAGAAGGGGAACCAGCTCCAGAACTGTCCTGGAGGAAAAGGGGAACCAGCACCAGAACTGTCCAGGAGGAAAAGGGGAACCAGCACCAGAACTGTCCTGGAGGAAAAGGGGAACCAGCACCAGAACTGTCCTGGAGGAGAAGGGGAACCAGCACCAGAACTGTCCTGGAGGAGAAGGGGAACCAGCACCAGAACTGTCCTGGAGGAGAAGGGGAACCAGCTCCAGAACTGTCCTGGAGGAGAAGGGGAACCAGCACCAGAACTGTCCTGGAGGAAAAGGGGAACCAGCACCAGAACTGTCCTGGAGGAGAAGGGGAACCAGCACCAGAACTGTCCTGGAGGAGAAGGGGAACCAGCACCAGAACTGTCCTGGAGGAAAAGGGGAACCAGCACCAAAACTGTCCTGGAGGAAAAGGGGAACCAGCACCAAAACTGTCCTGGAGGAAAAGGGGAACCAGCACCAGAACTGTCCTGGAGGAGAAGGGGAACCAGCACCAGAACTGTCCTGGAGGAGAAGGGGAACCAGCACCAGAACTGTCCTGGAGGAGAAGGGGAACCAGCACCAGAACTGTCCTGGAGGAAAAGGGGACTCAGGCCCGGGGCTGTTCCACGGACACGTCGGTCATGAAGCGGTCGTCTTCAAGTCGAACAGCTCCGTTTACCTTTAGTTCAGTCGAGATCGGAAATTCCACGACCGAAATGATCCAGATGATTGCAGTGAAGGCGTGTGGAGTTTAAAAACACAGTGGAGCACTTCCTGTAGCGGACCCCAGTCTAAATGTTCAGGTTTGTGCGTTAAACGTGTGTGAATGAAACAAAAAAAAACACAACTCCAGGTGTTTGTGATGAGGAAACGACATTAAAACAGAAAATCGCGTCGTCTTTTTGTTTGTCGCCGTCAGAAGCTGCACTCAGGCCCACGAGCTCATCATCTCTGCACTTCTGCTGTTTTAGAGCCGATTCTCTCCATTCTTGATCCAGACTTTCACTGATCTGAGGATTCAAATGTCGAGTGTTTACGCTGATCAAATTATTCTAAAAAAGATCCAAATATTATTGTATTGTAATTTCCATTTTACCGTCCTCCAGTGTGAGTCCAGCTCAGTGTGTTCTCTCCTTCACTCCCCCTCCCCTCTGCTCTTTCTCTCCCTCCTCTTCTCCTTCCTCCTTTCCTTCCTCCTCTCCTTCCTCCTCTCCCTCCTCCTCTCCTTCCTCCTCTCCTTCCTCCTCTCCCTCCTCCTCTCCTTCCTCCTCTCCTTCCTCCTCTCCCTCCTCCTCTCCTTCCTCCTCTCCTTCCTCCTCTCCTTCCTCCTCTCCCTCCTCCTCTCCCTCCTCCTCTCCTTCCTCCTCTCCTTCCTCCTCTCCTTCCTCCTCTCCCTCCTCCTCTCCTTCCTCCTCTCCCTCCTCCTCTCCTTCCTCCTCTCCTTCCTTCCTCTTCCTCCTTCTCTCCTTCCTTCCTCTCCCTCCTCCTCTCCTTCCTCCTCTCCCTCCTCCTCTCCCTCCTCCTCTCCCTCCTCCTCTCCCTCCTCCTCTCCTTCCTCCTCTCCCTCCTCCTCTCCCTCCTCCTCTCCTTCCTCCTCTCCCTCCTCCTCTCCTTCCTCCTCTCCTTCCTCCTCTCCCTCCTCCTCTCCCTCCTCCTCTCCTTCCTCGTCTCCTTCCTCCTCTCCTTCCTCCTCTCCTTCCTCCTCTCCCTCCTCTTCTTCCTCCTCTCCCTCCTTCTCTCCTTCCTCCTCTCCCTCCTTCTCTCCTTCCTTCCTCTTCCTCCTCTTCTCTCTCTCCATCTCGGAGGCTGAACTTTGAATCAGACGTGAGTGCAATTTTAATCAACGCCGCGAGAGGCGAGACGACAAAAAGGACGAATGTGGACTGTGCTCGACAACTGGCCTCAGAACTCAGGCTCGGACCTCAGGCTCGGACCTCAGGCTCGGTCCTCAGGCTCGGACCTCAGGCTCGGTCCTCAGGCTCGGACCTCAGGCTCGGACCTCATGCTCGGACCTCATGCTCGGACTTCAGGCTCGGACCTCAGGCTCGGACCTCATGCTCGGTCCTCAGGCTTGGACCTCAGGCTCGGACCTCAGGCTCGGTCCTCAGGCTCGGTCCTCAGGCTTGGACCTCATGCTCGGTCCTCAGGCTCGGACCTCAGGCTCGGACCTCAGGCTCGGACCTCATGCCCCGTTTACGCGTACACGGATATTTTTAAAAACGGATATTTCCCTCGCTCTGTTTTCCGAAATAACATCGTACACACAGCATCGTTTTCAGAAAAGTTTCCGTTTTCATAAATACGCCATCGACGCCGTCATAACTACGCCGAGACTCTAAATCATCTAAGTGTTGACCGCCACATCCTAACATTTTCACGCCTCCGGGACAAACACGTAATTTTCAGAATGATCCCACCAGACGGCGTCCGCCCAGGTCGGACCCAAAAACGACGACGTTGGCGGTGACGGCGACTGGGTCTTCAGGTCTTCGGGTCTTAAGGAGAAGAGGGAAAATCACTGAGCTCCTTCGCCTCACTCGTCTCTTCATGGATGTGAAACATCAGCTGTGCAAATGCAAACACAGGACGAGTGTTGAGCAGAAGTGACGCGACTGCTGCTCTGACGCTTCTGATCATCACCGGAGAAAAACGTGAACACTTAGCCGCACTTTGCCGTCGACTGCCTAAAACGCCGTTTATGTCACTTTACGCAAACACCAAACCGGAGTTTTCCAAAACCTCCACTTTAGCCGGAGTTTTTAGAAAGATCCGTTTTCAGAGGTGAATTCTCCGTTAGCCTGTAAAAGACGGCCACAAACGAAGGGAAATTTCTCCGTTTTAAAAAATATCCGTGTAGGTGTAAACGGGGCCTCAGACTCGGACCTCAGACTCAGGCCTGACCCCCAGTTTCCACCAAAGCCTCACAGCGTAAGTGCAGCAGCAGCTCACGAACAGGTGTGGCTTTCCATTTGAACCGGTCAGACACTTTACAACAGCAGAGTCACACGAGCGTCCAACGGAGTCACGACTCTATGCAGTCAAAATAATTTGGAGATCTAATGGGCCACGAGGTGTCAGAATAAACTCCTTTGTCCTTTCAGTTTCCGTCGTGTAAAGCGGCTCCGGTCGTGTAAACTCGAGCGTCTCCAGGAGCTTCGGGGACTCGTGATGGACACGGAAAGTTTCCAGGAGGATAAATATAAAACACTTCACCACATCAGACAGAAACTTTACACGAAAAACTCCTGAAGGAAACGGCGCGAGGAGCAGACGCCAAAGTGACGCCGCTCCACAGACACGACTCGTTATCGCTGCAAAACATAGACTCTGACGACTTTAGTTTAGTGATTTAAAAGAGAATTCATCCAAACGACAAAGAACAATGAGAAAAGATGAGAGTTTAAACAGGAGAATACAGAGTTTAGAGTTTAAACATGAGGGTCCTGGTTTGGTTCGGTCAGAGTCCTGGTTCGGTTCGGTCAGAGTCCTGGTTCGGTTCGGTCAGAGTCCTGGTTTGTTTCGGTCAGAGTCCTGGTTTGTTTCGGTCAGAGTCCTGGTTCGGTTCGGTCAGAGTCCTGGTTCGGTCAGAGTCCTGGTTCGGTTCGGTCAGAGTCCTGGTTTGTTTCGGTCAGAGTCCTGGTTCGGTTCGGTCAGAGTCCTGGTTCGGTTCGGTCAGAGTCCCGGTTCGGTTCGGTCAGAGTCCTGGTTCGGTTCGGTCAGAGTCCTGGTTCGGTTCGGTCAGAGTCCTGGTTTCATTTCGGTCAGAGTCCTGGTTCGGTTCGGTCAGAGTCCTGGTTTGTTTCGGTCAGAGTCCTGGTTCGGTTCGGTCAGAGTCCTGGTTTGTTTCGGTCAGAGTCCTGGTTCGGTTCGGTCAGAGTCCTGGTTCGGTTCGGTCAGAGTCCTGGTTCGGTTCGGTCAGAGTCCTGGTTCGGTCAGAGTCCTGGTTCGGTTCGGTCAGAGTCCTGGTTCGGTTCGGTCAGAGTCCTGGTTCGGTCAGAGTCCTGGTTCGGGTGGTTGTGCGTGTGCAGATCTGGTCTCGGCAGCTTTGCCGTGTCCTGAGGCGTTCGCTCGGCTCAGGACTCATTACATTTTAAACGAACACAGATTTGAGCTCCAGAACTGCAGCGCTGCGGGCGGACACTTTATTAGGGACACTGTTATTACGCTGAGGCTCAGTCCGGGTTAACATCCGCTTTAGGGACGAATAAACACACAAACAAGCTGCGGTGTGGTCCTGGTTCAGGTCCTGGTTTAGTCCTTTTTTCCTTATTCCGAGACGTAGTCCTAAAACTAGACCAGTGTTTAGGCCCTGCATAGTCCTGGTTCGGATCTGTCTTAGTCCTGAGCGTCAGATTCCGTCTCTGATTTGAAATGCCAGAGAAAATGTCATGTAACTGCGTAAATATCAGCCGCCGCTCTAAACGCCTGGTGTGGTGCCATGTATGTCTGTGTACATAAGGTTGAAACGCCTGGTATAATGCCATGTATGTCTGTGTACATAAGGTTGAAACGCCTGGTATAATGCCATGTATGTCTGCGTACATAAGGTTGAAACGCCTGGTATAATGCCATGTATGTCTGCGTACATAAGGTTGAAACGCCTGGTATAATGCCATATATGTCTGCGTACATAAGGTTGAAACGCCTGGTATAATGCCATGTATGTCTGCGTACATAAGGTTGAAACGCCTGGTATAATGCCATGTATGTCTGCGTACATAAGGTTGAAACGCCTGGTATAATGCCATGTATGTCTGTGTACATAAGGTTGAAACGCCTGGTGTGGTGCCATGTATGTCTGCGTACATAAGGTTGAAACGCCTGGTATAATGCCATGTATGTCTGTGTACATAAGGTTGAAACGCCTGGTATAATGCCATGTATGTCTGTGTACATAAGGTTGAAACGCCCGGTGTGGTGCCATGTATGTCTGTGTACATAAGGTTGAAACGCCCGGTGTGGTGCCATGTATGTCTGTGTACATAAGGTTGAAACGCCCGGTGTGGTGCCATGTATGTCTGTGTACATAAGGTTGAAACGCCTGGTATAATGCCATGTATGTCTGCGTACATAAGGTTGAAACGCCTGGTATAATGCCATGTATGTCTGTGTACATAAGGTTGAAACGCCCGGTGTGGTGCCATGTATGTCTGCGTACATAAGGTTGAAACGCCTGGTATAATGCCATGTATGTCTGTGTACATAAGGTTGAAACGCCTGGTATAATGCCATGTATGTCTGTGTACATCAGGTTTTGACTCCGCAGAAGTGCCGTGTCTCTGTGTGCACACGAGGCCTCAGTGTAAATGTCAAATGTGCCAAGTGTGTCTTAAGCCCTGGTTTAAATGCCCGGTTTATACCCGTGTGGCCTGTGTACAGTGTTTGTACGTTTAAGGTGCCAGGTTTGAACGCCTAGAAAAGTGCCCTTATGTCTGTGTCCTTGGGTTCAGACGCCTGGGGGAGCTGCTGTATATGTGTTTACATGGGTTCAGACGCCTGGGATAGTTCTGCTTACATGGGTTCAGACGCCCGGGGTAGTTCTGTTTACATGGGTTCAGACGCCCGGGGGAGTTCTGCTTACATGGGTTCAGACGCCCGGGGTAGTTCTGTTTACATGGGTTCAGACGCCCGGGGTAGTTCTGCTTACATGGGTTCAGACGCCCGGGGTAGTTCTGTTTACATGGGTTCAGACGCCCGGGGTAGTTCTGTTTACATGGGTTCAGACGCCCGGGGTAGTTCTGTTTACATGGGTTCAGACGCCCGGGGTAGTTCTGTTTACATGGGTTCAGACGCCCGGGGTAGTTGTATATCTGTGTTCTAGGGCTGCAGTAAGACAGTTTTCCCATGATTCGATGCATATCTCGATAATGGGTCACAATATCGATTCGATTTCAATACGTTTTAAGACATGAAAAATAAAATCTCATGTAGTTTTTACTGCTAATGAGTCTAATATAATAATATGATGAATGAAACATCACAAACATTACGTACAGCACATGCAGTGAAGTGTTTCAGTTCATTTGGTTCAGTGATTCACAGCTCAGAATTATTCAGTGAGAATAAGAACGGAGCTTCTCAGGCTATTTTATAATATCCCAGTCTCCTCTTAATAGAGTGTAGTGGAGCTACACTATCCGACTTTATCTTTTCTGATGATTTGATCTTTGATGATTTTCCTCCAGAGTCTCTCCTCACAGACTCAGACTCCTGTGTCGCTGCTCCTCCCACAGATCTGCTCTGTTCCATCCTCTTTCTCAACACTCAAACTCTATTATATCTAAAACTTATGACAGAGTGTGAGGAACAGATGGTTTATACTGTGAGTCGTGTCGCAGGTGTGTAAACAAACGCATCGGATTAAAGCTGAGAGTATTTAAATGTGAATATGTCATTTCTTTCTGGGTCTTTCAATGTAAAATAAAATAAGTGAAAGATAAAACTCTCTGCTAGAATATTTCAGTCCCTAAGGAGCTGTTTTCTGCATCTGAGGAGGCCCAGAGAACTGTTCCCTTTGGACCAAAATAAATGACAACACAGAGCGCAGAGAGGGACACGAGTATCGACCAAACACATATCGAATCATGACACCAGTATCGAACGATGGATATTATATAGAATATCGTTGCATCCCTATCGTGTACATGGGTTTAAATGCCCGGGGCAGTTGTAGATCACCTGGTTTAAATGCCCGGGGTAGGTGTTGTATATCTGTACATGGGTTTAAATGCCTGGGGTAGTTGTAGATCACCTGGTTTAAATGCCTGGGGTAGGTGTAGTATATCTGTACATGGGTTTAAATGCCCGGGGCAGGTGTAGTATTTCTGTACATGGGTTTAAATGCCCGGGGTAGTTGTAGATCACCTGGTTTAAATGCCTGGGGTAGGTGTAGTATTTCTGTACATGGGTTTAAATGCCCGGGGTAGGTGTAGATCACCTGGTTTAAATGCCCGGGGTAGGTGGAGTATATCTGCACATGGGTTTAAATGCCCGGGGTAGGTGTAGTATTTCTGCACATGGGTTTAAATGCCCGGGGCAGGTGCAGTATTTCTGCACATGGGTTTAAATGCCCGGGGTAGGTGTAGATCACCTGGTTTAAATGCCCGGGGCAGGTGTAGTATTTCTGCACATGGGTTTAAATGCCCGGGGTAGGTGTAGATCACCTGGTTTAAATGCCCGGGGTAGGTGTAGTATATCTGTACATGGGTTTAAATGCCCGGGGCAGGTGTAGTATTTCTGCACATGGGTTTAAATGCCCGGGGTAGGTGGAGTATATCATGGCTCGCTGCAGTGTCTCGGTGACAGATGTGCTGCAGTCTCTTCGTTACTGAGTGCTGTCAGATGCTTTGATAAAGAACATTTGTTTAACACTGAGCCTCACATCTCCTGCAGGAGAGTGCGAGTTATGGATGTAAATCTGTCAGAAAACTCGCCTCCGTCTGAACGCTGTTGGTTTATTACAGTCCGAGCTCAGACGGGAGGAAAGGACAAAACAAGGAGAAAACCAGGACGGCCACTCAGCAGGTTCCAGGTTTGTCTCCGGAGATGTGACGGCTGTGCCCGGGCGGCTCCACAGACGGATCTGATCCATCAGTCTGTCAGCTGCTGATCTCTGTCCTCCGCTAATGATGCACTTCTGAGGTGACGTGTGTGGCTCCTCCACAGGAGCCGTGTTCCTCTGCAGTGTCCTGGCACCACCGCAATCTGCAAAAAACTAAATCTAGACAGGTGAAGATGGCTTGAAATAAGAAACGATCATCACAAATTAAAAAGTAAAATTATCTACCAGTGGAACAAGACTTTTTGTTTTTTAAAATATGAAAATACAATTTACAGGTTAGTTTGGTCTGGACTTCAGTGATCCGGGTTTAGTTTGGTCAGGACTTCAGTGATCCGGGTTTAGTTTGGTCAGGACTTCAGTGATCCGGGTTTAGTTTGGTCAGGACTTCAGTGATCCGGGTTTAGTTTGGTCTGGACTTCAGTGATCCGGGTTTAGTTTGGTCAGGACTTCAGTGATCCGGGTTTAGTTTGGTCTGGACTTCAGTGATCCGGGTTTAGTTTGGTCAGGACTTCAGTGATCCGGGTTTAGTTTGGTCAGGACTTCAGTGATCCGGGTTTAGTTTGGTCAGGACTTCAGTGATCCGGGTTTAGTTTGGTCAGGACTTCAGTGATCCGGGTTTAGTTTGGTCTGGACATCAGTGATTCGGGTTTAGTTCGGTCAGGACTTCAGTGATCCGGGATTAGTTTGGTCAGGACTTCAGTGATCCGGGTTTAGTTTGGTCTGGACTTCAGTGATCCGGGTTTAGTTTGGTCAGGACTTCAGTGATCCGGGTTTAGTTTGGTCTGGACTTCAGTGATCCGGGTTTAGTTTGGTCTGGACTTCAGTGATCCGGGTTTAGTTTGGTCAGGACTTCAGTGATCCGGGTTTAGTTTGGTCTGGACTTCAGTGATCCGGGTTTAGTTTGGTCTGGACTTCAGTGATCCGGGTTTAGTTCGGTCAGGACTTCAGTGATCCGGGTTTAGTTTGGTCAGGACTTCAGTGATCCGGGTTTAGTTTGGTCTGGACTTCAGTGATCCGGGTTTAGTTTGGTCTGGACTTCAGTGATCCGGGTTTAGTTTGGTCTGGACTTCAGTGATCCGGGTTTAGTTTGGTCAGGACTTCAGCAATCCGGGTTTAGTTTGGTCTGGACTTCAGTGATCCGGGTTTAGTTTGGTCTGGACTTCAGTGATCCGGGTTTAGTTTGGTCAGGACTTCAGTGATCCGGGTTTAGTTTGGTCTGGACTTCAGTGATCCGGGTTTAGTTTGGTCTGGACTTCAGTGATCCGGGTTTAGTTTGGTCTGGACTTCGGTGATCCGGGTTTAGTTTGGTCAGGACTTCAGTGATCCGGGTTTAGTTTGGTCAGGACTTCAGTGATCCGGGTTTAGTTTGGTCTGGACTTCGGTGATCCGGGTTTAGTTTGGTCTGGACTTCGGTGATCCGGGTTTAGTTTGGTCAGGACTTCGGTGATCCGGGTTTAGTTTGGTCTGGACTTCAGTGATCCGGGTTTAGTTTGGTCTGGACTTCAGTGATCCGGGTTTAGTTTGGTCTGGACTTCAGCGATCCGGGTTTAGTTTGGTCTGGACTTCAGTGATCCGGGTTTAGTTTGGTCAGGACTTCGGTGATCCGGGTTTAGTTCGGTCTGGACTTCAGTGATCCGGGTTTAGTTTGGTCTGGACTTCAGTGATCCGGGTTTAGTTTGGTCAGGACTTCGGTGATCCGGGTTTAGTTTGGTCTGGACTTCAGTGATCCGGGTTTAGTTTGGTCAGGACTTCAGTGATCCGGGTTTAGTTTGGTCTGGACTTCAGTGATCCGGGTTTAGTTTGGTCTGGACTTCAGTGATCCGGGTTTAGTTTGGTCTGGACTTCAGTGATCCGGGTTTAGTTTGGTCTGGACTTCGGTGACCGGGTTTAGTTTGGTCAGGACTTCGGTGACCCGGGTTTAGTTCGGTCGGGACTTCGGTGATCCGGGTTTAGTTTGGTCTGGACTTCGGTGATCCGGGTTTAGTTCGGTCGGGACTTCGGTGATCCGGGTTTAGTTTGGTCTGGACTTCAGTGATCCGGGTTTAGTTTGGTCTGGACTTCAGTGATCCGGGTTTAGTTTGGTCTGGACTTCAGTGATCCGGGTTTAGTTTGGTCTGGACTTCAGTGATCCGGGTTTAGTTTGGTCAGGACTTCGGTGATCCGGGTTTAGTTTGGTCTGGACTTCAGCGATCCGGGTTTAGTTCGGTCTGGACTTCAGTGATCCGGGTTTAGTTTGGTCTGGACTTCAGCGATCCGGGTTTAGTTTGGTCTGGACTTCAGCGATCCGGGTTTAGTTTGGTCAGGACTTCGGTGATCCGGGTTTAGTTCGGTCTGGACTTCAGCGATCCGGGTTTAGTTTGGTCTGGACTTCAGTGATCCGGGTTTAGTTTGGTCAGGACTTCGGTGATCCGGGTTTAGTTTGGTCTGGACTTCAGTGATCCGGGTTTAGTTTGGTCAGGACTTCGGTGATCCGGGTTTAGTTTGGTCTGGACTTCAGTGATCCGGGTTTAGTTTGGTCTGGACTTCGGTGATCCGGGTTTAGTTTGGTCTGGACTTCGGTGATCCGGGTTTAGTTTGGTCTGGACTTCGGTGACCGGGTTTAGTTTGGTCAGGACTTCGGTGACCCGGGTTTAGTTCGGTCGGGACTTCGGTGATCCGGGTTTAGTTTGGTCTGGACTTCGGTGATCCGGGTTTAGTTCGGTCGGGACTTCGGTGATCCGGGTTTAGTTCGGTCGGGACTTCGGTGATCCGGGTTTAGTTCGGTCGGGACTTCGGTGATCCGGGTTTAGTTCGGTCTGGACTTCAGTGATCCAGGTTTAGTTTGGTCTGGACTTCAATGATCCGGGTTTAGTTCGGTCTGGACTTCAGTGATCCGGGTTTAGTTTGGTCAGGACTTCAGTGATCCGGGTTTAGTTTGGTCAGGACTTCAGTGATCCGGGTTTAGTTTGGTCAGGACTTCAGTGATCCGGGTTTAGTTTGGTCAGGACTTTGGTGATCCGGGTTTAGTTTGGTCAGGACTTCGGTGATCCGGGTTTAGTTTGGTCTGGACTTCAATGATCCGGGTTTAGTTTGGTCAGGACTTCAGCGATCCGGGTTTAGTTTGGTCTGGACTTCAGCGATCCGGGTTTAGTTTGGTCTGGACTTCAATGATCCGGGTTTAGTTTGGTCTGGACTTCAGTGATCCGGGTTTAGTTTGGTCAGGACTTCAGTGATCCGGGTTTAGTTTGGTCTGGACTTCAGTGATCCGGGTTTAGTTTGGTCAGGACTTCAGTGATCCGGGTTTAGTTTGGTCTGGACTTCAGTGATCCGGGTTTAGTTTGGTCAGGACTTCAGTGATCCGGGTTTAGTTTGGTCTGGACTTCAGTGATCCGGGTTTAGTTTGGTCTGGACTTCAGCGATCCGGGTTTAGTTTGGTCTGGACTTCAATGATCCGGGTTTAGTTTGGTCTGGACTTCAGTGATCCGGGTTTAGTTTGGTCAGGACTTCAGTGATCCGGGTTTAGTTTGGTCAGGACTTCAGTGATCCGGGTTTAGTTTGGTCAGGACTTCAGTGATCCGGGTTTAGTTTGGTCAGGACTTCAGTGATCCGGGTTTAGTTTGGTCTGGACTTCAGTGATCCGGGTTTAGTTTGGTCCAGACTGATCCAGGCCACACTGGGGAACATTCCAGGAATAACAATAAAATCTCAAAGGAAGCACTGGGCTCTCAATCGGAAAAGTTGCACAGTGAAATACACTTCCTCAGTATCACCTCAGGAGAATTAGCATCTTTAAAAAAAAAGTTAAGAACGAAGAAAAAAGGTGATTGTATTTCTGTTTGAGGGGTTAGTGTACAGAACGACCTGAGTGCTGATTTAAAAGAGTAACGCCGCAGAATCTTTAAATAAAAGAGCATAAAGCATTATGTTTTGAAAGCTCTAGAGCTCTGGAATGAGTGACTTTTGCATTAAATTTCATTTGTTTTAACTGATATTTTGTCTCTTATATTTACTGTAAGTCAGCAGTGAAATCGTGAACTCAAACTTCTTCAGACGCTGCTTTTCCTTCTTGGAATTCTGTCATTGTTTAATAGTGTTTGGACTTTACTCCAGCCTGAACCCTCCTGATCAGTGGGATTGTGGTTTTGTTTTTGTTTTTGTGGAGCTGCAAAATGACAGAATAAAAACTACTACGACTAAACTTTAAACTTGTCTTCAGGTCCACATGTTTTAATTGTTCTGCCTTTGCCTGATTGTCCCCGCAGAGATATTTGGAATTAGTCACAAAATCTGGAGTTTTCAAAGGACAGATATAAAAATGAGACAAACTGAATCAGATCTGAAGGAGAAACATAAATGTGAGAATGATTTCATAGTCGCCACGTTCGCATGAGAACTTTAATCCTGAATCAAACTGAATTTTCTTTAAAAAGTCCAGGTAAACTCTTAATTCTAAGGAAAATTATTCTTCTAAACTTAATCCTGAAGTCAGTGGGTTTATTCTGATTTTAAAGCTGAAAGAGTTTCTTCCTGGATCCTGTAAACGTTTCTTCTTCTTCACAATAATCCCGGTGGTTGGAGCTCGTCGGCTCGTCCTTCTGACTCGATCCGGACGATCCGGCTCCTCCAGTCGTCTCTTGGGACTTTCCTCCACGTCTCTGTGGATTTGTGAGCGGGATGTGGGAGTGGGCTGAGGTGTGGCAGCCTCAGACTCAGTTTGTCTTCTTCCTCCTTCTCCCACACTCTTCCCTTCTCCTCCTCAGCTCACAGACGGAAAGCGTGAGGAGGGAATTCTCCAGCTGCTGCTTCATTATCATCAGAACCACTGTGGAAAAAGTTTGGATCGTGTTTGTGTCGGCGGTGAAACGACAAACGGAGATGACAGAAAAGAGCAGCTGAAGTGTGGGTTTTCTTCCCAAAGACGGAAATACGTTTGTGTCGCTGTCCAATCAGAACCTTCCCCACTACAGACGCTGAGAACTATTAAATAAAGACCATTTAACCTGTTTCCGCAGATTTTGGCAACAGAAGTGTTTATATTCTCCGTTCATTCAGACTGAACTCGGACAGAAGAAGACGGAGATAAAAATATTTCCAGCTCCAAAACGTCTGGTTGTTCTGTGTGTGTTTGTCAGAATCGATATTCTGCCGGCGGAATAAAGTTTTACAGTTTTACTCGCTGATCGCACGAGGATCTGACAGTCGGACACAGTTTGTCAAAGGTTTGTCGAGGAAATATTCTCGATCTTTTGACGATGATCCTTTCACAGAGCTCGACAAACCGAACCTCCGTCACCACTGTTTACGAACACTGAAGGCGTCGATGGAAACCTCACCTCAGAATTATTTCCATGTAAACTCCAAGGAGAATATCTGAATTCAGAACTATTTAATTCGGTATTAAAAACCATCATGTAAATGTTGCCCGTGTCACATGCAGCTTTTGTCACTTTAAGGCCTCTGCACACGACAGGAGAATTTGCCCGATTTTGGCTGCGATTTCTTCTCCCCGAGTTCAGGAGACGTGACCCGACTTTTTGTCTCCGTGTGCGATTCTGAAGCCGCTGCTCCTCATGTGGAGTCAGAGTCGGATCAGAACCACCGAACATCAACAACGCGACGGAAACAGACGATAAAACAGAGTCGGGGGCAGAGGAGCGACGGACACAGAGACGCAACAAACAAACTCAGGACAGAGCGAAAATAAAGACTTTATTCCTCACCTGATGTAAAGTGGAACATTTAAAGTGCAGCGTCTCATCCAAATTATCCAGAGAAATTATCCTCCGCAGATAATGACTCCAGTCCACAGACCTGCTCTGTGAATCCAGTCTGAAGCATCTTTAAAAGTAAAAGGTGAAAGTTGTTCCTCATGTGTTTGTTTACGTCCACAGAGTGAAGCTGCAGATCAGCCACAGTGACTCTACTTCCTGTGGACTTTATCTCCTCTTTTCTGCTTTAAAAATCCTGGATCTGAAGTGTGGCTCCACATTTCACACATAATGATCCCACAGTTTGACTTGTGTCTAAACTGAAGTGCAGAGTCTGATCTCTGAACACTTCAGAGTCTCAGAGCGACTGGTTTTACTGCAGACAGGAAACAGCTGAGGCCATCACAGCCTCACAGCTTTAGATCCTGTGCTCCTCACACAGATCCTGCTGCAGGTTTTACCATCAGAGGATTTTAAGTCTCATAAGTTTCTCCTCGTGTCTGTGGTGTTTGTGCTTTTTGTTGCACGTTTAAAAATCATTTAAGACCGAAAAATCCTGTAGTGTGTAGCGGCCTTTAGACTCACTCACAGCGGGAAGAGGAAGCACCACTTTTACACAAGATGCTGTTACTTCAACCCAAGTAAAAGTAACCGAGTCCTACCTTCTGTGTGTGTAGTATGTGCATGTTTCTTGTGTTGTACAGACGAGCTGTTGCCAGATGGACTGGAGCCTGGCAGAGTTTTAACCGGACGTGGATCTGATCCGGGACAGAGCCGAGCGCTTTGTAAAGGATTTCCTCTCGCTTCATTTGAATTTAACACGAGCGTGACAAAAACACAAACACTTGGATTCTGTCAACTCTGGCTACAGTAATCCGGGCTTAGTTCACCCTGCGCTCCGCGGTTAAATCAACAGTTGGTGGAGTCCTGCGAGGCCACGGCTGCTGTGGGTTCACTCTGTGGAAATTACACTGAGCTGGACTGGAGAAACTGCAGCGGACGAGCGTTTTCGGAGTGAAGCTCTCAAACGATTATTTCTGTTGTAAAATGACCAAATAACTTGTCTCGTTGCTTCCTCGTAACCTCTTTCCTCTCTTTAACCCTCGAAGACCTACGACATCGTACACGATACCGGGGAATATGTTTCAATAACCGCAGAACTTTGTAACGGTAAAAGACAGAAACGTCCTTTTCCCCTCTGAAAGTGCAGACATAGAGGTTTCCGTACATTTCTGCGGCTTTATCCTACGTCACACTCACGCTGTGTGATGACGGGAGCAAAACGAGTGTCCAATAGGAACTTTGTTTTCCCCAAACTCATGCGCTCCGTCCATTTTGATCGAGCCAAACTTTGCCAAAGAGTGAAGTGAGTTAAGATGGTCGACTCCTCTGACTGTGTGTGTTTAGAACGAGGGAAAAAGTCGCTCTAAGTGGAGTTAATTCTCACACACATGGAAAATGACACATCTTGGTGTGTGTAATTGTGCATCTCTTTCTATTTTTATTTAAAGGTTTATTTCAGTCCAAATGAACAAATCCAAATGTAATTTCCACCCTGGAAATGCAGAAGTGCTGTGGCTCTGGCCGTGGTCCTGACAGGAGCTGTTTCCAGGACTGGACCAGGAAAGTCATGGAGCCACTGCACTTTTTTGGTTTTTAGGGCAATAAGGAGATTTTTAATTTACTTACAGACTTGAGATTTTGCATTTTTGGAGCTAAGGCCCTAAATTAAGCATTTTTATGTCCAAAAAGTTGTTTCTACATGTTTGCTGTGGGTTTGGTATAAAAGAGTGAATTTTATTTTCTGTTTTTTTTTTCCATCTCTATTTCTGGTCCTGTAGCTTTTCTCACAGCCTCATGACACAACTACAGCAGCAGATTGTGAAATAACAGGTTGGACTGAACAAAAGGAGGTAGAACACTTCATTAGGGGTAAAAGGGGCAGTTTGAAAAGAAACATTAAGAAAAAAATCCAGGCGAGGACAAATGTACTAGAATTGCCCTCAGGTCTTCTTCTTATTGAGGAAAATCTGATTACTTTTTGACATTCCGATGTAATAATGTCAGTGCGTTTCTGATAAAAGCTCTTCACACTTTCAGCCCAACTCGAGTGTGAAAAAAGCCTCTTCTGATCCCGGCGTTTTTGATTCCGTAATTTCCCGGGCTGAGGCCTCTAAGCGGCTCGTTTCCACTCATAACCTCTCAGATGTGTGTTTACGTTTCTCCACGTCGGCCTTGAGAGCTCCTCAGAGTCTCGGCCTTGAGCGAACGCACTCGTCCGACCCCGAAGAGCGAGGAAAGGGTCCTTCTTCAGCGGAAAACCCCGATACTGCTCAAGCGCTTCACTTATTCGCCCGTTTTGTCCTGATCGTCATTGGCCCTGTTGTTTTTTTCTGGTTAAACTCCTGTGGCTCAGGTTCTCCACGGGTCCATAATCTGCCTGAGGAAATGAGGGTAAACCACAGTGAGGCAGCACCAAAATATCCAAATATCGATATATCGTGCTGTTTAACGTGGTGATACAGTATTGATATCGTGGGCTGCCGTATCGATATATATATATAAGATAAGAGATAAGATAAGACAGGACTTTATTGATCTCACAGTGGAGAAATTCAACAGTCACAGCAGCTCCAGGACAGTTTAGTGCAAAAAAGGGGGAAAAAGTGTGATGCAATCAAGATAAACAATAATAAAAATAGAAATAATAATAAAAATAAGTATGTATAAGTATAAATAAGTATATATAAGTATGTTTTGGTGTATTTTAGGAAATTATTTAGACTGAGACAAACGTTATTGATCCACAGGGGAAATGATTTGGACTCAGGAGCTCACACAATATAATAAAGAGTGAAAAATATAAATGGTAATAATAAGTATTTTGTTATCGTGCTGCAGTTTTGTTGAAAACCCGTTTTTACGCGACACATTTGACATTTTCACTGTTTTGGTGATTAAAATATTTGTGCTTTATATTCACTTTGCACAAAAAGTGGGTTAACAAAGACTTTTAGGATCAAAACCACGATTTATTCTTTATTTTTATTGAACCGTATCGAATCGAACCGAAAGTGCGCCGTATCGAGGTCTGCATCATATCGCCAACTTCTTAATGATACCCAGCCCTAAAATACTGAAATATCGATATTGCAGTGCTTAATTTGACGATATTGCTGTATCGATATATCGCTAAGAGTATTTTTTTTTTTGTATTTTACTGAATTATTTTGTCACAGCTACAGTTTTGTTTGTTCAGAGGAAGAAAACTCGTTCATGTGACACATTTGACATTTTCAGTGTTTCGAGGATTAAAATTCTTGCACAGCCACAGACTACGTAAAAAAAAAAGTTTTATATTCGCTTTGCAAAAGAAGTGGTTTGACAAAGACTTTTAGTATCACAGCCACGATTTAGGCTTTATTTTTTATTGAACCGTATCGAATATCGATCCTAAAGTGAGCTGTATCGAGTATCATATTGTGGCCTGTGTATCGAGGTCCATATTGTATCGGCAACTTCTTATTGATACCAGCCCTAAAATACTGAAATATCGATATATTGCATTGCTTAATTTGATGATACGGTATCGATATCGCGGGCCGCTGTATCGATATATCACTATTGAGTATTTTTTGGTGTATTTTACTGAATTATTCTGTCACAGCTGCAGTTTTGCTGTTTGTTCAGAGGAAGAAAACTCATTTTTATGCGACACATTTGACATTTTCACTGTTTGCGGGATTAAAATGTTTGAATAACCACAGACTGTGTAGGAAAACAGGACCGAGCGACTGTGACGTCTCCCACAGAAGATGAAGCGTCTGATGCTCGCGGTTACACGAGCGAATGGAGACAGGCTCAGTGTTGTGAACAGGATTTTTTTCAGTGAAATAAAAGCCCCAGGACCATTTCAGAGCAGAACACAGAGGCCACAGCAGCAGGTACAGAGGCACTATATTCCAGTGTAAGTGAACGGGAGCCAGAGGCGATGGAGCAGAACGAGCCGTCCTGCTCCTCTGTATGTGCACTTCTACTGTGGGGTAAATACGGAACAGACCGACAGGTTTGATCTGAGTTTGTGTGTGTGGCTTTAGAGTCTGTGCAGTCCAGAAAACGATTACGATGAACAACTATGACCATTAATCCATGAATCACTGCAGCCCGAGAACTGAAATGTAAATGAACTGAACTCAACTAGTAATCCAGGTTTAGTTTGATCTGGACTACAGTAATCCAGGTTTAGTTTGAGTTTGACTACAGTAATCCAGGTTTAGTTTTATCCTGACTGCAGTAATCCAGGTTTAGTTTGATCTGGACTACAATAATCCAGGTTTAGTTTGATTCTGACTACAGTAATCCAGGTTTAGTTTGATCTGGACTACAGTAATCCAGGTTTAGTTTGATTTTTACTACAGTAATCCAGATTTAGTTTGATTTTTACTGCAGTAATCCAGATTTAGTTTGAGTTTGTCTATAAGAATCCAGGTTTAGTTTGATTTTTACTACAGTAATCCAGATTTAGTTTGAGTTTGACTTTGTTATTCCAGGTTTAGTTTGATTCTGACTGCAGTAATCCAGGTTTAGTTTGATCCAAACTACAGTAATCCAGGTTTAGTTTGATCCTGACTACAGTAATCCAGGTTTAGTTTGATTTTTACTACAGTAATCCAGATTTAGTTTGATTTTTACTACAGTAATCCAGGTTTAGTGTGATCTGGACTACAGTAATCCAGGTTTAGTTTTATCCTGACTGCAGTAATCCAGGTTTAGTTTGAGTTTGACTGCAGTAATCCAGGTTTAGTTTGAGTTTGACTACAGTAATCCAGGTTTAGTTTGATCTGGACTACAGTAATCCAGGTGTAGTTTGATCTTGACTACAGTAATCCAGGTGTAGTTTGATCTTGACTACAGTAATCCAGGTTTAGTTTGAGTTTGTCTATAAGAATCCAGGTTTAGTTTGATTTTTACTACAGTAATCCAGGTTTAGTTTTATCCTGACTACAGTAATCCAGGTTTAGTTTGATTTTTACTACAGTAATCCAGATTTAGTTTGATTTTTACTACAGTAATCCAGGTTTAGTTTGATGCAGACTACAGTAATCCAGGTTTAGTGTGATCTGGACTACAGTAATCCAGGTTTAGTTTTATCCTGACTGCAGTAATCCTGGTTTAATTTGATGCAGACTACACTAATCCAGGTTTAGTTTAAACTTGACTACAGTAATCCAGGTTTAGTTTGATCCTGAGTTTAGTTTAATCCCGACTCGAGTGATCCGAGCTCGTTTTTCCTCGTGTTCTGTCTTTATTTATTGAACACGTTCCGAGCGGCGCCGGGGCCTGTTTGGTTTCTCCGCAGGCGCCGCCTCCTGTTGTTCCCTCACTGTGGAGACACTCGTTTAACGGCTCCAGCGCTCTTTCTCTCTCTCACAGATATTCCCCCCTTCTCTCCATCTTCTCCTCCTGTCTCCTCCTTTTGATTTCTTTACCTCTTCACTGTCTCTTTTCTTTATCATTCTCCTCCGTCTCCCATTTACTCTCCTTCTTATCGCTCCGTCTCTACACCCACCCCCCTCTCTCTTCCTCCTCTTTTTCTCTTTTCCCCCTCTTTTCATCCCTGTCCTGACAGATGCCGCACTGACGTGTCGCTCCGTAAATGACGGATCGATGATTTGGGGGTCAGGATTTATCGCGGTGCTTTGTCTTTGCTCTGGGGGGAAAATTATGGTGATTTTTCCGTTTTTATGACGTGATTTGAGCTGCAGAAGGAGAATTATGAACTTCTGTGACTCATTAAACATCCGAACAAATCTGTCTCTCTCTCTCCCTCTTCCCTCGTTCCTTCTCCTCTTTTCTGTGAGATTCTTTCAGCCTGTACAAGGTCAGCGCTCAGGTTTACTGCAGTGTGTCTCTCTCTCCTCTCCTCTTTCTTTCTTTCTTCCTCTTTTCTGTGAGATTCTAACATTTTTCCCGCTCGGCTTTGCTGCACATTTGGTCCGTCTCTCCCTCCCTCTCTCCTTCCCTCTTTCTCCTCATCTCTCTCTCCTCTGGAAACAGCATGTGCAGAGTCAGAGCTCAGGTTTTCTGCACATAGAGCCCCCCCTCTCTCTCTCCCTTTCTCTCTCCTCCCTCTTTCCCTCCTCTCCCTCGCTCCTCTCTCCTCTCCCTTTCGTCCTCTCCTCTCTCTTCTCTTTCCCTCTCTCTCCTCTCTCCTTTCTTTCCTTTTCTCACTCCTCTCTCCCTCTCCTCCCTCTCTCCTCCTCTTCTGTGGAACAGTCTGTAGATCAGGAATCTCCAGCCTGCAGCTCGCTCTCTCTCCTCCTCTCCCTCTTCTCTCTCCTCTCTCCTCCTTTCCTTTCCTCTCTCTCCTCCTTTCTCTCTCACTCCTCTCTCTCCTCCTTTCCCTCTCCTCTCCCTCCTCCTCTCTCTTTCCTCTCTCTCCCTCCTCCTCCCTCCTCTCTCCTCCTTTCCTTTCCTCCCTCCTCTCCTTTCTGTCCTCCTCTCTCATCCTTTCTCTCCTCCCTCCTCTCTCCTTCTTTCCTCTCCTCTCTCTCCTCCTTTCTTTCTCACTCCTCTCTCTCCTCCTTTCTTTCTCGATCCTCTCTCTCTCCTCTCATTTCTCTCCTCCTCTCTCCTCCTTTCTCTCTCTCCCCTCTCTCCTTCCTCCTCTCTCCTTTCTCTCTTTCTCCTCTCTCTCCCTCCTCCCCTCTCCTCCTCTCTCTCCTCCTTTCCTCTCCTCTTTCTCCTCCTCTCTGTTTCCTCTCTCTCCCTCCTCCTCCCTCCTCTCCTTTCTTTCTCGCTCCTCTCTCCTCTCCTCTCTCCTCCTCTCTCTCCTCCTTTCCTCTCCTCTTTCTCCTCCTCTCTCTCCTCCTCTCTCTCCTGTGGAACATCATGTAAATCAGGCGCTCTCTGCAGATCTCCACTTCGTTCTCTCCTCCTCTCTCCTCCTCTGTTTCTCTCTCTCCCTCCTCCTCCCTCCTCTCTCCTTTCTTTCTCGCTCCTCTCTCTTCCTCTCTCATCCTTTCTCTCTTTCTCCTCCTCTCTGTTTCCTCTCTCTCCCTCCTCCTCCCTCCTCTCTCCTTTCTTTCTCGCTCCTCTCTCATCCTTTCTCTCCTCTCTCCTCCTCTCTCATCCTTTCTCTCCTCCTCTCTCTCCTGTGGAACATCATGTAAATCAGGCGCTCTCTGCAGATCTCCCCTTCGTTCTCTCCTCCTCTGTTTCTCTCTCTTCTCTTCTGTGGAACAGTCTGCAGATCAGTCGTTTCCTGCAGCTCTTCGCTCTGTTCTGTCGCTCAGAGGGAGTTCTGTCCCACTGGAGCTGTGGCTTTAACTCTGGGTTTGAGTCTCATTTGTTTAAGTTGTTTAAGGCGACTTTAAGTGTCCAGAAAGACGCCTGATGATTATTTTTATCGTTAATGAGTTAAAGGCCGTTAGCCGCTGCACGGGTCTCGTTTAGAACAGGAGGTTTATGTTTCACAGGCGTCTCTCGCTCTCGCCTCAGCGGGAGAAAAAAGGTGTAGAAGGTCAGAGGTCAGGACAAAGGTCTCCATCCTCCTCTCCTGTGGAATAGTGTCTTTCATTCTCTCCCTTTCCCTCCTCTCCTCTCCTCCCTCCAGTCTCTCTTCTGTCCCCCTCTCTTTTCTGTGAAACAGCGTCTCTCTCTCTCTCTCTCTCTCTCTCCTCTTTTCTTTTGTGGAACAGTCTGCAGAGGGTCAAGTCTCAGGTTTGCTGCACCGCAAAAAAGCCCTGTCAAAAATAAGAAAAAAATACAAATTTTGAGGTAAAAATGTCTATTTTAAGTGAAATTTTCTGCCAGTGCAGAAAGAAATTTTCCCTTCCCAAATTTTCTTAAAAAAAGACGAAATCTGAATCTTGTTCTGAGCAGAAAACACGAGTTTCAAGTGTTTATGGACAGATTTTTCCCCTTATTGGTTTGAGGAGGAAGTTAAAGAGGCTTAACCTGGACTGAGTTCATATAAAAAGTGCTGAGAATAAGTTGTAATATCGAGATAAGATAAATCAGGATGAATATCTGGAAACAAGGAAAAAAAATCTAATTTTAAGTAAAAAACATCTTAAAATTGGTCTTTTAAGATGAATCTGCTTAATTCAAGTCAGTTTAACTCTGCTAGAAAATCCTTTTTTGTAGTGTGCACACTGGGTCTCTCCTCTCTTTGCTCTTCTGTAAAACAGCGTCTCTTTCTTTCTTTTTCTTTCTTTCTCCTTTCTTCTCCTTCCCTCTCTCCCTCTCTTCTGTAGAACCCTGTGCAGAGGGTCAGATCTCAGGTTTTGCTTCTCTCTGGGTCTCTCTCCTCTCCCTCTCTTCTCCTCTTTTCTGTAGAACAACCCATCTCTCTCTCCTCCTCTCCTTCTCTTCTGTAGAACCCTGTGCAGAGGGTCAGGTCTCAGGTTTTGCTTCTCTCTGGGTCTCTCTCCTCTCCCTCTCTTCTCCTCTTTTCTGTGGAACAGTATCTCTCTCTCCATCTCTCTCCTCCTCTCCCTCTCTCCTGTAGATCTCAGGTCTCAGGTTTTGCTTCTCTCTGGGTCTCTCTCCTCTCCCTCTCTTCTCCTCTTTTCTGTAGAACAACCCATCTCTCTCTCCTCCTCTCCTTCTCTCCTGTAGATCTCAGGTCTCAGGTTTTGCTTCTCTCTGGGTCTCTCTCCTCTCCCTCTCTTCTCCTCTTTTCTCTGGAACAGTATCTCTCTCTCCTTCTCTCTCCTCTCCCTCTCTTCTGTAGAGCCCTGTGCAGAGGGTCAGATCTCAGGTTTTGCTTCTCTCTGGGTCTCTCTCCTCTCCCTCTCTTCTCCTCTTTTCTGTAGAACAACCCATCTCTCTCTCCTTCTCTCTTCTCCTCTCCTTCTCTTCTGTAGAACCCTGTGCAGAGGGTCAGATCTCAGGTTTTGCTCCTCTCTGGCCGCTGGTCGGAACAGAATGAACTCAGATGTTTTAGGATTTTAACTCATTTCCCCGTCGCTCTGCTCACAGTTTCTCTCGTCTCTCGGGCTCCTGCTGCTTTTCTCTTTCAGCTCCTCTTTTCAAACCTCATGTGTTAAAAGAGGGAAAGGAAAGTGCAGATTTGTGTTTAAAACCTGTTCAGCGGACCGGACTTTTCAGAGTGCTCCACTGTGTTTTTAAAGCGCAAAACACGACTCCAGGTCTGTTTTTGACGAGGGAACAGCGCTGGGACATGTTTATATGATGACACTTTTGTAATTTAAGACCGTTAAACTTCACAGACTTCAGGGTTAGTGAATATTCCCCACGGACATTTGGTTTTCCACTCCTTCCTCTCTGTTTTCCACTCCTTCCTCTCTGTTTTCCACTCCTTCCTCTCTGTTTTCCACTCCTTCCTCTCTGTATTCCACTCCTTCCTCTCTGTATTCCACTCCTTCCTCTCTGTTTTCCACTCCTTCCTCTCTGTTTTCCACTCCTTCCTCTCTGTATTCCACTCCTTCCTCTCTGTATTCCACTCCTTCCTCTCTGTTTTCCACTCCTTCCTCTCTGTATTCCACTCCTTCCTCTCTGTTTTCCACTCCTTCCTCTCTGTTTTCCACTCCTTCCTCTCTGTATTCCACTCCTTCCTCTCTGTATTCCACTCCTTCCTCTCTGTTTTCCACTCCTTCCTCTCTGTATTCCACTCCTTCCTCTCTGTATTCCACTCCTTCCTCTCTGTATTCCATTCCTTCCTCTCTGTTTTCCACTCCTTCCTCTCTGTATTCCACTCCTTCCTCTCTGTATTCCACTCCTTCCTCTCTGTTTTCCACTCCTTCCTCTCTGTTTTCCACTCCTTCCTCTCTGTATTCCACTCCTTCCTCTCTGTATTCCACTCCTTCCTCTCTGTATTCCACTCCTTCCTCTCTGTTTTCCACTCCTTCCTCTCTGTATTCCACTCCTTCCTCTCTGTATTCCACTCCTTCCTCTCTGTATTCCACTCCTTCCTCTCTGTTTTCCACTCCTTCCTCTCTGTATTCCACTCCTTCCTCTCTGTATTCCACTCCTTCCTCTCTGTATTCCACTCCTTCCTCTCTGTATTCCACTCCTTCCTCTCTGTTTTCCACTCCTTCCTCTCTGTTTTCCACTCCTTCCTCTCTGTATTCCACTCCTTCCTCTCTGTATTCCACTCCTTCCTCTCTGTATTCCACTCCTTCCTCTCTGTATTCCACTCCTTCCTCTCTGTTTTCCACTCCTTCCTCTCTGTATTCCACTCCTTCCTCTCTGTTTTCCACTCCTTCCTCTCTGTATTCCACTCCTTCCTCTCTGTATTCCACTCCTTCCTCTCTGTTTTCCACTCCTTCTTCTCTGCTCTGGCCGTTCTGGCTCGGATTCTTTGGCTGGACTCTGACTCTGATCTTTGGACAGATTTACTTTCACTTTGGTTCTTTTACGGCGCTTCACTCCCGCTCCAAACACACAAACACACAAACACACACTGGAGTGGTCCAAACACACACTGGAGTGGTCCAAACACACACTGGAGTGGTCCAAACACACAAACGCACACTGGAGTGGTCCAAACACACAAACGCACACTGGAGTGGTCCAAACACACACTGGAGTGGTCCAAACACACACTGGAGTGGTCCAAACACACAAACACACACTGGAGTGGTCCAAACACACAAACACACACTGGACTGGTCCAAACACACAAACGCACACTGGAGTGGTCCAAACACACACTGGAGTGGTCCAAACACACACTGGAGTGGTCCAAACACACACTGGAGTGGTCCAAACACACACTGGAGTGGTCCAAACACACACTGGAGTGGTCCAAACACACACTGGAGTGGTCCAAACACACACTGGAGTGGTCCAAACACACACTGGACTGGTCCAAACACACACTGGAGTGGTCCAAACACACACTGGACTGGTCCAAACACACACTGGAGTGGTCCAAACACACACTGGACTGGTCCAGACACACACTGGAGTGGTCCAAACACACACTGGAGTGGTCCAAACACACAAACACACACTGGAGTGGTCCAAACACACAAACACACACTGGAGTGGTCCAAACACACACTGGAGTGGTCCAAACACACACTGGAGTGGTCCAAACACACAAACACACACTGGAGTGGTCCAAACACACACTGGACTGGTCCAAACACACACTGGACTGGTCCAAACACACACTGGAGTGGTCCAAACACACACTGGAGTGGTCCAAACACACAAACACACACTGGAGTGGTCCAAACACACACTGGAGTGGTCCAAACACACACTGGAGTGGTCCAAACACACACTGGAGTGGGTCTGTGTAAAGCTTCTGTCTGCACTGATCTGGAGCTGTGTTCGGACTCTGGAGAAATCTGTTTACCAAACCTGACAAAAGAACTAAAACAGGACTAAACTAGGATTAAACCAGGACTAAAGAGGGACTAAAGCAGGACTAAACTAGGACTAAACCAGGACTAAAGAGGGACTAAAGCAGGACTAAACTAGGACTAAACCAGGACTAAAGAGGGACTAAAGCAGGACTAAACTAGGATTAAACCAGGACTAAAGAGGGACTAAAGCAGGACTAAACTAGGATTAAACCAGGACTAAAGAGGGACTAAAGCAGGACTCAACTAGGATTAAACCAGGACTAAAGAGGGACTAAAGCAGGACTAAACTAGGATTAAACCAGGACTAAAGAGGGACTAAAGCAGGACTAAACTAGGACTAAACCAGGACTAAAGAGGGACTAAAGCAGGACTAAACTAGGACTAAACCAGGACTAAAGAGGGACTAAAGCAGGACTAAACTAGGATTAAACCAGGACTAAAGAGGGACTAAAGCAGGACTAAACTAGGATTAAACCAGGACTAAAGAGGGACTAAAGCAGGACTAAACTAGGACTAAACCAGGACTAAAGAGGGACTAAAGCAGGACTAAACTAGGATTAAACCAGGACTAAAGAGGGACTAAAGCAGGACTAAACTAGGATTAAACCAGGACTAAAGAGGGACTAAAGCAGGACTAAACTAGGATTAAACCAGGACTAAAGAGGGACTAAAGCAGGACTAAACTAGGATTAAACCAGGACTAAAGCAGGACTAAAACAGGACTAAAGCAGGACTAAAGCAGGACTAAACAAGGACTAAACAGGACTAAAGCAGGACTAAAGCAGGACTAAAGCAGGACTAAACTAGGATTAAACCAGGACTAAAGAGGGACTAAAGCAGGACTAAACTAGGATTAAACCAGGACTAAAGCAGGACTAAAACAGGACTAAAGCAGGACTAAAGCAGGACTAAAGCAGGACTAAACTAGGATTAAACCAGGACTAAAGAGGGACTAAAGCAGGACTAAACTAGGATTAAACCAGGACTAAAGCAGGACTAAACAGGACTAAAGCAGGACTAAAGCAGGACTAAAGCAGGACTAAACTAGGATTAAACCAGGACTAAAGAGGGACTAAAGCAGGACTAAACTAGGATTAAACCAGGACTAAAGCAGGACTAAAGAGGGACTAAAGCGGGACTAAAACTAGAACTAAACCAGGATGGAACCAGGACTAAGCCAAGACTAAATCAGGACAAAACAAAGACTAAACCAAGATGAAACCAAGACCAAACCAAAACCAGGACTCGGCAAAGACGAAACCAGAACTTTGTGGTCATACCGGCTCGTCAAAGCCTGATCCCGTCAGATCTCAGAAGCTCAGCAGGGCCTGGTCAGTACTTGGATGAGAGACCACAAGGAATTCCAGGTGCCACAGTGGGGCCAGTGGCAAAAACTGTCGTTGTGTCCTTAGGCACATCACCCACATTGCCTAGTATGAAAGTGATGTGTGCGTGAGTGTTGGTGGTGGTCGGAGGGGCCGATGGCGCAGATTGGCAGCCTCGCTTCCGTCAGTCTGCCCCAGGGCAGCTGTAGCTACAATAGTAGTTTACCACCACCGGGTCTGGAGTGAATGAATAATGCTGTAAAGCGTCTTTGAGTGTCCTGAAAAGCGCTGTATAAAACTGATGCATTATTATTATTATTATTAAACCAAGACTAAATCAAGACTAAACTAGAACGAAGCCCGGATTAAACAGAGACTAAACAGAGACTAAACAAATCTTCAAAGACTAATCCAAGACTAAACCAAAACTAAACCAGGACTAAGTAAAGACTAAACAAGAACTAAACCAAGACTAAAGAGACGAGAGATTGTACAGATTGCAGAGCGAGTGTGGAGCAGGAGGAGCCAGGAGGAGGCAGGAGGAGGCAGGAGGAGGCAGGAGGAGCCAGGAGGAGGCAGGAGGAGCCAGGAGGAGGCAGGAGGAGGCAGGAGGAGCCAGGAGGAGGCAGGAGGAGGCAGGAGGAGCCAGGAGGAGGCAGGCGTCGCACTAATTGTCCCCAGCAGCCCCCCCCCTCCGGGCCCTGGGTTCAGACCTGTCACGTCTCCCTCTGGATCTATGAAGAACCACACGCAGCGTTTCTGTAATGAACACAACACGATCCAGGCTCTACACGATCTGATCCGATCCAGACTCTAACACAACACGATCCGATCCAGGCTCCATCACAGCTCCAAATTTAGGACTCTGCTTCTGTTTCTATTCAGGCCCGACCGATATGGAGTTTTTTCTCTGATGATACTGATAAAAGGGGCTCTGGAGTCGCTGATATAAGAGCCGACATATTTAGTGATGTAAAAATTCCCTGTAAATCTTCAGCTGATCATAAAACAGGTTTGGCTCTGTAGGATTTTAAATTGTGTTTGTTTGGGCGACATTTATTGTTGTTCTGCCTCTTTACGTCATGTTTAAAGACAGCAGGTCAACTAATGGGATTTTTGCAGATTCTAGCCCGTAAACAAAATAAAAACTACCGCTATTAACGTTTAGTGGTAAATGCGTGTGCGGTTTTATGCGTAAATGCAGATCATTCACACCTCTTTTCATAGCTCACTGGTAAAGTCACACGTACAGACGCTATAGTCACTTTACACTAGGCCAATGTCAGAGAAAACTGTGTGGGAGCGACAGCAGCTCAGCGCTAATGAAAGAGAATGAATCAAAACACTCGGCCTCACACGGGCTCCTCTCAGATCACACGTCAGCACTAAGAACTGTCCTTTAATCCACACTCAGAACCATCGTCTGTAAAAATAATATAATCCAGCCTGTGGACAGCAGCCAAGTGTGTCTGTGTCTGTGGGACGTCCCTCTGCTGGTCGAAACTGAAGTTCTTTCATTTCTCGTCAGCGCCTCAGTGCTGTGACTCTGGGGGGGGTGTTCAGGGTCAGTACGACGTCGCAAAGATAAATCCCGATGCGGCGCCACATATCAGGACATTTATCGGTCTGTAAACTGGATTAAATGGACATAATATAGAGTCTGAGGTTTAGAACGAGGTACATCTGCCCACGAGGACTATCGGCCCAGGTCGGCAAGATTTAGGCCGATATGTCTCCATCAGCCGATAATATCAGCCAACCGATAAATCGGTCGGGCCCTTGTTTCTGTCACAGCTCCAGGTTTAGTCAGAGCCGGACTTCAGACTCCAGCGTCTCTCTGCTGCTGTTCCTGCAGAAGTCGGGCCGATGCTGAACGTAATAATAATAATAATACCACATTTTATTTATCAGGCGTCTTTCTGGACACTCAACGTCGTCTTACAACCACATAAACAAATCAAGTACGATTAAAACATGCAGTTAAAAGCAGTTGATTGAATTTAGTATTGTATTTAGTGCTGTATTTTACGTAGACTCTGTGATCAATCAGTCAAACTTTATTTACAGAGCACTTTTCATACTAAAATGAAACAAGTGATAGATGCTTATGGATAAACGGGTGAATCTTGAGATCTGTGAAGTCACCTCAGAGTATGAAGAGATCCTTAGAGATTTAGAGTGAAAACAGTGGTGCAGAGCTTCCCCACAGTGAGAGGTTTGAGAGGAGAGTTTTATCTGTGACTGTGCAGCTGTGTCCGGGTGTCCAGATCGGGTCAAACGCCTCCAGTCGGACCCATTCCAATTTCACCAAAAGTCCAGATTTTTAACCTTCAAAGGCACCGCGGGATTAGGGAGGTGACGATAACATAAATCTGGGGCTTTGTTCTGGTCAAAGGTCCCAATAATCTGCTGGAGCGTCACAGTATCTGGAACCCCAAGTGTCTTTGCTTAAATGAACAGTTCTGATGCAGAAATGGCTAAAAAAAAAACCGAGGGAACTACATAGACCATGATCCTTTGCTCCGTTTCAGTGCAGACGACATGAAGAAATAACTGTTCTAAGCACTTTTACATCTTCATTCTGTGGATTAAGTCTGTGAAGCATTTTTAGAGGAAAAAGTCTCAGATTCACAGTTTTATATTGTAATAAATCTGGTCCAGTGAGATGTTTATGGTGAAAATATCTACACAGAGATTTGGATTTCACTCCATCACTAATGACAATAAATGTACCAAATGACTGGTCAAAGCGTTTTAGAGTCAGTCTGTTATTCTGTATAGGGGCGTCACGGGGTCCTCTTCAAAACACTCAGAGTCGGGATGTCGTTTTAGGGTGTTTTATTCCACAGTGGAAAACAGGAAAAACAGGAGCAAAAATGTGCAGAAGAAATATTTACAGTGGAAAAAAACCTCTTTCCTTTGTCTCTCTCAGTCTGTCTCAGTCTCTGTCGTTTGTTTGCTCCCTCGTTCTTTCAGCGAAACACGACCTTCTTTGTAGCCAGGACACGACACAGCACCACCCGACCAGACCTGACCAGACCCGACCCGACCCGACCCGACCCGACCAGACCAGACCCAACCAGACCCGACCAGACCCAACCAGACCCGACACGACCCGACCCGACCAGACAAGAGTCGAGACAAGACTCACCAGGTGCTGAGCGGCAGGGCGCACCTTTATACGCCCCTCGCCCCTCCCACCTTATGTAACTCCCTCTAAAAGCTTAATTAAATAATTCCTACGATCAAATGATTAATATTACAGGGGCGACAGTTACACATAGAGAATCGCTTTGATCCCACATCCATAAATGACCAAGAACAGGTCACAAACAAATAAAACACAGTTAATTGTCCAGGCCAGTCACCTGTGGCTCACGTGACCCCGGAGCGCGCACAGCGGGAGGATTTACCCTCCTGACGCGGGTGTGTCCGGGTTTGCCAGTGCGCACCGGGACGCGGCAGCGGCGGCAGCGCGAGGGTGAGTAAAATGTCGATTATTGCGGGTTTTTGAAGGATAGTTCTGGCGCTTCCAAGTGTGCACGCTTAGTCGCGGTCGAGGACATGTAAAAGTGAAGTTTATTGTGCGTTTGTACTGCAGCGTTCGCAGCGCGGAGCCCAGCAAACAAGGAAACAGGTGAGCGCGTCTTCCCGCGCTTTCCCCCGGGGACCGCGCTCTCAGGGACCTGCTCCGTCACAAGGGGAGCTTCAGCTTCAGGAGCGTCATTGTTATTAAATGCGCCTGTTGCATGATGGGAAATATTGAGGCCGGCAGTAAAAACACAGTGCGAGACTTCACGGTCTCAGTTTATCTGCTTTAACAGTGAATTCCTGCTGCATTATCGGATGCACAAATGGAAGGCAGGAAAAAAGAAAGGATCTTCCGTTTTCTGAGTGAAAAGAACCACCAACGTTGGATTAAACGATTTTCAAACATCCACAGAGCGAATATTGATGATCCAAGTGAACCGTGGAACCCAACAAGAACGTGTATGTTGGGCCCATTTCTTTAAAATGAATGATTTTAGGATTTTGCTGTGAACGGCCCAGGAGTTTGTACCAAGTAATTGTGGATGTTCGGACACGTAGTCGGCGATTCAGACCGACGACGGTCTTTTCAGTTTGTCGTAGTTGAAAAGGGTGATTTAACGTCGTTCGATGCTCATGACCCATTTCTGGTCAAATCGTCTTCGGTCGTCTGCAGTTACAGTGGATAAATAACCGGGATCTGGGCCTTTATGCACTTTCTCGCTACAGTCGCCATGTTTTTGCTGCCAGCCAAAATATTTCCCAGTATTTCAACAATCAAACTCGTCTATAATATCGTAATATCGTGAGCTTTCCCCACGATCTGTAGTAGTTATCGTTATTATAGTCCGTATAGAGAGTTATGAAAGATCATATGTCACCATCGTAATCTCATAGTTTCCTGGTTCAGTTAGTGGTAAATAAAGACAGTTCTGTCACAGTTAGACTCTCTTGTTTAGTTCATCTTTATGTGGGATTATAATCTCTAAACTAATCTCTGGAGGGGAAATGTGGGACTGTTCTTTTTTTAATCACTGTAAAGTGCTTTGTGTTGCATTTTTGTCTAAAAATCGCTCCATAAATAAAGTTTGATTGACTGATATCGTGAGCCTTCCTACGATATCGCAATAAATATCGTGCGGTGAGGTTCAGGCCGTGTCCGTGTCGTCTCGTGACACTTGGATCTCGTTACGCCGGATCATTGCTCTTCTAAACGTTTGTCCTTCATAGACGGTGCTTCGCTCTGATCTGTGGGTCTGCAGTGATTGAATAATGATCTGTGAAGCGCCTTTGACCGTCCAGGAAAGTGCCGCATAAAACTGATCCATTATCATCACAATTATCGTTTGCCTGTAAAAGCTTAAAGCTCGTCTCTAATCTCATGTGAAGGAGGTTTTTCTGTCTGATAATAAATGCACAAGTCTGCAGCTCCTCGGGGCAGACACAGAACAGGCTGAACTCACAGTCGCTGCTCTGGGCTTTGGGGTCAGACACAGCTGAACCTTTCTCTCCTGAAATAAGACGTCTCCCAGTGTGTGTGTGAGTGTGTGTGTGGAGGAAATGAACAGAAGTGTCCTTTATCGCTCTTTTCTGTTGCATAACCTGCACACGCCACAATAGTGAGTGAAGAAACCGCCGCTGAGGAGAAGCAGACGGAAGCGCCGCGTTTGAGCCCTAAATAAAACGAGTCTAAAGCGGCCGGCGAGACCGTTATTACAGGACGTTCGGCGGTCACATGACTCACAGCGAGAGAATAACCCCTCATCAAACACACCTACACACAATACAATAGTTTTGGAGACATTAACGGTTCTTCTGTTGGTCAAACTGGGGTCGTCCCGTCCCACAGGGAGCTTTAAAATGCTCTAAAACGCCCAAAATGTGTCAGTCGTTTGTGCTTTTTTTTGTTTTGCAAAAAGTTTAGTTTGTGCGATTCTGGTTCTTCAGACATCAGCAGTTTTATTTTCATCCAGCGACGTCGTCCAGAACCTCAGAATGTGAAACAGCCTCAGAACGGCAAGAATTCGGTAACACTTTATAATAAGGCGCCATAATAATCAGCAAACTAATCATTACCCAACGCTTCACTAATATCTATTGTTACTAAAATATCTATTTCACACAAGTTAATAGTTTTTTCATCATTAACTAAACATTAATTGTTTGCATGAAATCAGTGTATTAATGTTTTAACTAACAGAAAATAATCTATTAACTATCCATCCATCCATCCATCCATCTTCTTCCGCTTATCCGGGGCCGGGTCGCGGGGGCAGCAGTCTAAGCAGGGGCTCCCAAGCTTCCTTCTCCCCAGCCACTTCCTCCAGCTCCTCCTGGACCCCGAGGTGTTCCCAGGCCCAGAGACATAGTCCCTCCAGCGTGTCCTGGGTCTTCCCCGGGGCCTCCTACCGGTGGGACATGCCCGGAACACCTCCCGAGGGAGGCGTCCAGGAGGCATCCGGACCAGATGCCCTCCCCTCAGCTGGTTCCTCTCAACGTGGAGGAGCAGCGACTCTACTCCGAGCTCCTCACGTGTGACCGAGCTCCTCACCCTATCTCTAAGGGATCGCCCGGCCACTCTGCGGAGGAAATCTATTAACTAATATCATATTAATATTTATTAATAGTAACTAAATGTGTCGTTGGCTCTGCTGATGTCAGTCTGAACCTTTTTTTATTTTCTATTAGTTAAAACATTAATACACTGATTTCATGCAAACAACTGATGTTTAGTTAATGATGAAAAAACTATCAACTTGTCCGAAATAGACATTTTAGTAACAATAAATATTAATGAAGGGTAATGATTAGTTTGCTGTTTATTATGGCGCCTTATTATAAAGTGTGACCGAAAATCCTTTTGTGCTGTGGAAACGATCTGAGGCTGTGGAAAAGTCTGTGTCATTCTATAAAATATGAATCAAAAGTGAGTTCCTCCAGACTTTTCCACAGCCTCGGGTCGTTTCTCTTCATTAGTTTTATGGAGTTTTGCCAAAGCCGCTGCTTCAGCCGAGCGGAAACGATGTTGTATAATTTCTACAAAAATAAAAGAATAATAATTTTAGAAACATACTCTCGCAAATGAAAATTGTCACAGCGCAAATGAATAATTTTCTGCCTGTTTGAGGCTATTTAACACTGACCTCGGCCCAAAATAAAACCGTTCTTAAGAATCATAATCACACAAACAGAACTTTTTGAGGCACAAACCATTTGGAAGCTCACCTGACTCCTCCCCTCACCTGACTCCTCCCTCTCCCCTCACCTGACTCCTCACCTGACTCCTCCCTCTCCCCTCACCTGACTCCTCCCCTCACCTGACCCCTCCTCCTCGCCTGACTCCTCCCGTCCCCTGACTCCTCCCCTCACCTGACTCCTCACCTGACCCCTCCTCCTCACCTGACTCCTCCCCTTTCCTGACTCCAGACTTTTTGCTCTCTTCTTATGCCGCCTTCGATTAAAAAAGGCTAAATTGAACCGCGATGTAGCGAGGAACGACTGTATTTCTAATGTTTTGTCGTAAATTTGTTTGTTTTTTTAAACTCCACACACTTTCACTGGAATCATTTGGATCATCTCAGTCCTGGAGTCACTGATCTCGCCTGAGCTAAAGGGAAAAGGAGCTGTGACGCGTCTGTAAAGTAAAAAAAAGCCCCTCGTCCCGGTTTACCAGGGAATAACCTGCGTGAAGTCGGCCCCTCGTCAAACGCACCTGCACGAAAAATACATCAGTCATTTGTGCTGCTTTAACCTCCTGAGACCCGAGCTTTTGTCTGGTGCATTTTTCATTTCTTCTTGCTATTTGGGATAAGTAGGACCTACTAAGTAAGTCTTCTGTATGACACCATTGGTTAAAAAATGTAAAAACATTAAAATGTATAAATAAATTACAAAAAACAAACAAACAGCAATTAGCTGTTTATTTCAAGCCCTAAACCTGCCAAATGTGACGTAGGTCGACCGTGAGCGGGTTGGGGTTCAGTGAGTGAGGTTAAAAACACACAAAAAGGCCTGAAAATGTGGTCCACAGTTTGAATTTTTTCTGGTTTTCAATCACTACAAAAAAAAGTAGAGGTGCAAAAAGTGGAGACAGGCAGCAGTTTCCCTATAGCAGCAGAAACGTCCAGCAATTTATAACTGTAAACTCATCTAAATATTCCCAAGTTTACCTAACAACATGTACGATCAATAATATAACACAGTCCCAATGTCTTCAAACGAGGACATTTCCTGATGCTCTCGTCTGCTGTGGTCAAGAAAATGTGTCAGATTTTAATGCCAAATGAAGATACATTAAGATACATGAAGAGACATTATTGTACAGAAATACATTGGTTTTATTCATACATTTTGCATCTAAACTTTACCATGCAGTTTTTTTTTTACTTTCGGGAGCTGCTGTAGAGGTTTTTAGTTCATTACAGGTGAAAGTTTAAAATAATTGAAAATCTTGGTGCTAAGAGGCAAAAATGTAATGTCCTCGTGTGGGGCCACAGGGTCTCAGGAGGTTAAGTTTCGGAGATATTAACGATTCTTTAGTTGGTCAAATTGGGGTCGGCCAGTCCCCAGGAAGCTTCAAAACGCCCAAAATGTGTCAGTCGTTTGTGCTTTTTTTTCGTTTCGCAGAAAGTTTGGTCTGTGCGGTTCTGGTTCTTCGGATATCGGCGGTTTTATTTTCATCCGACGACGTCATTCGGCCCCTCAGAATGTGAAACGGCCTCAGAACAGCCAGGGAATTCTTTTGTGCTGTGGAAACGATCCGAGGCTGTGTAAAAGTCTGTGTTGTTCTATAAAATATGAATCAAAAGCGAGTTTCTACAGACTGATACAGGCTTTTCCACAGCCTCAGGTCGTTTCTCTTCACTAGTTTTGTGCTGTATATTAAAAAAGGCTAAATTGAACCGCGATGTAGCGAGGAACGACGAGTCCTGGAGTCACTGATCTCGCCTGAGCTAAAGGGAAAAGGAGCTAAAGTAAAAAAAGCCCCTCGTCACCTCGTTTATCGTCCCGTGGACACGTTTCCACATTTCATTTCACTCACATTTATTCACCCGTTGCAAACAGATCATCACTTTTACGCACAACAACCGAGTTTTCTCTTTCGCACACGCACATCGCGCTGGGTTTAATGCACTTTTTAAACGCCGTCGTCGACTCTTCCGTAAATGAACTCCTTTCGCGGCGACGCTTCGCTCCGTAACCTTGGTTCTGAGTCTAATAATAATAGTACTTTTTATTTATTAGGCGCCGTCCTGGAGCCCCAAGGTCGCCTCACAACGACAAGCAAATGAAATCTGATTCAAACACACAGTTAAACGCCGACAGTCATAGTGGGACAGGATTTAATTGATTTATTGTGTTTAGTGTTGTATTTTATCAGTGTTTATTAGTATTTATTGCTCATCTCAAACAGTCTTTGAATATTTACAGGAAACACTCTGCACTTTGCTTTACACACGACTTTGAGGAGACTTAAATCAACAATATCACTTTTTCAACGCTTTAAGTTGAACAGATTATGGGTTGTTTGGCTTTATAATGATGTTGGGGATAATTTTCAAGGTGCTTTGCTGTGAAATAAATGTCTGTAGGGAAGTTTTACATGTCGACCCCCAAATTTCCACACAGTTCATCGGATATGGGGCAGTAACAGTTGTACAAGGTGAATAATGCTGCGCTGTGGAGTGAAAACGTGACTTTTATGCAGCACAGTCGCTTTGGAACTGTTGCCTTGAGTGTCATTTACATGAGACAAACTCCAGTTTCGAGCTTCATTAATCATGACTCTTAAAATGAGGCTCTGATCGTTCTTTTAATCTGTCTCCAGTGAGTTTGCAGTTTGGGGCCCTCACTATAATGTGCTGGTTTTGTTTTTTTTTAATATTGATTGTGTTTTTTCTCATAGTCCGTATATATATGAATAGACAGAGCTAACCCGTTAGCCGCTAACCCGTTAGCCGCCGCGTGCCAAACAGGAAGTGCTCCAGGAGGCTCTTGGGGCTCCTTCACATTAGGATCTTCTCGTCCCTCTGTCTGTACCTGCTGCTCTGAGCCTCGTCATTCTGGACTTAAACTGTTCGTCTGAAGCCGCCACACAGGATCCTGAACTTTTCATTTCTCTGTTTTGTTCCTGAATCAAGACATGAACATAAATAACGGACCAATCAGACGCCTTCATTCCCCGAGGCCCCTCCCCCTAGCGTTAGCAACAGGTTTGATTGACAGCTCGTTTCGTTGCTAAGTAAGTTCCCTTCCCGCTTTCCCCCGAGTGACGATTTCTGAAATAAAATGACAAAATATCTCAAACAGTCACAATATCTAATGTGACTAGAATCTGAACGAGCAGAATTTAACGAGCAGAAAGTAAAGAGAATTTGGTTAAATTGTGACTCTGTTGTTGTTCGTACGGAACAGAACAAACAACATAAATCAGTGACTTAAACTCTTTAAAGCTCAAAGTTTCTTCTTCTTGTGCAGAATCAGGTAAATCCAGTGTCCTGCAGGTGCAGAGTATCACATCCATAGTCCGTATATATGATGCATCAGCTCTGCCAGGAGGAGGCGCCACATTTAACCTCCTCACTCATGATTGGCTCTTGTGTTGCCATGATACTCGCGGGAGGATTTCCAAATATGGACGTGGCTCCAGATTCGCTCCTGTAACCGTCAGATCACTCAGAACACTCAGATATACAGAGTGTTTTTCCCCCTTGTTCCTGGGACCTGCATCTGTTTAAATTAGGGACGAGTCCATTCTGACGTGAAAGGTGTTTTCTTGTTCAAAAGTGAACTGCTCTCGTTTGATTTGCTCTCAGTATGACTTTAATCTTCAGCCGTTAGTGCCTCTGAGGGCAGTTTGTTAGGGGCCCCTACAGGTTCGGGGCCCCAGGCGGCCGCCTACTTTTACCCTAATGGCAGCGCTGTCTCTGTCTGTATCTATTTCTGACGTTATAGCGTCTTTTGTCTTTGGTGAAGCGTCTTCGTTTGTTTGAGTCAGGTTCTTTTATTTGATTAGGACAGTTCACATTAATCAGTACATCAGTAAAAACATCAATATAAATGTGCCGGAGTTAGTTTAGTTGCTAAATTTCATCCGTTGTCCTAAGGCAGGAGTCGTAAAAGAAAAAGACAAAACAACAGGACAAAACATGCAGACGATCCACTCATACACCACATGATGATGTACAGGAAGAAAACCAGCTTCACATTATACAGATGGAAGGATTTCATGAATGAGAGGAGGTCTGTTTGTGTTGAACCACTGTTTAAGGGCCTTTGTGGCGGTGCTGTAGTTGTCACAGGCTCTAACGTGAGCCGGTGGTGCTTTACAACACGGTTCCACCACTGTGCTCCTCTAATGGACGCCGCCACATTCAGTTCTGCACCATTTCACTTCACAGTCGCCTTTTGTCAAAGCTCTGGTGTTTCCTCTGGAGGACTTTTCCTGTACGAAGTCCTGTAATGGTGGAGGGGCTTAAACATGAGGCAGGCCTCGAAAAACAACTGGCAACTGTCAAGGTCCAATATTTAGTATTTATTAACGACTTTACAGTAGTGGAGGTGTGTAGACTTTTTGTCAGAAGCTTTGAGTGTTCCCCTGAAGACAGAGCGGATCGGTTTTAGATGTTCTGTGTGTGACCCTGCGGTGTAACAGTGGGACATGAGTAAACTGTGTGCACACTGGTCTTTCACATGTGAGTAAACTGTGCACACTGGTCTTTCACATGTGAGTAAACTGTGCACACTGGTCTTTCACATGTGAGTAAACTGTGCACACTGGTCTTTCACATGTGAGTAAACTGTGCACACTGGTCTTTCCTGCTTCCACAGGTAAGACAGGCCTGATGTGTTTAACAGTTAAGTCGTTGACCTTCAGGGACGGTGACGCTAACGCTCATCGAGGGGTGTCCCACTCCTGAGGGGAACAGTCGTACCCCTCACCCGCTCAGCTCGGTGTCGAGGGGCAAGACAGAGACTTGGATAAAGGGGAAGGGGTAAGACAGAGACTTGGATAAAGGGGAAGGGGTAAGACAGAGACTTGGATAAAGGGGAAGGGGTAAGACAGAGACTTGGAGAAAGGGGAAGGGGTAAGACAGAGACTTGGATAAAGGGGAAGGGGTAAGACAGAGACTTGGATAAAGGGGAAGGGGTAAGACAGAGACTTGGATAAAGGGGAAGGGGTAAGACAGAGACTTGGATAAAGGGGAAGGGGTAAGACAGAGACTTGGATAAAGGGGAAGGGGTAAGACAGAGACATGGATAAAGGGGAAGGGGTAAGACAGAGACTTGGAGAAAGGGGAAGGGGTAAGACAGAGACTTGGATAAAGGGGAAGGGGTAAGACAGAGACTTGGATAAAGGGGAAGGGGTAAGACAGAGACTTGGATAAAGGGGAAGGGGTAAGACAGAGACTTTGATAAAGGGGAAGGGGTTAGTCCGTGTCTTGGATAAAGGGGAAGGGGTAAGACAGAGACTTTGATAAAGGGGAAGGGGTAAGACAGAGACGTGGAGAGTGGTGAGGGGGTAAGACAGAGAGTGGGATCAAGGGGATGGGGTAAGACAGAGACTTTGATAAAGGGGAAGGGGTAAGACAGAGACTTGGATAAAGGGGAAGGGGTAAGACAGAGACTTTGATAAAGGGGAAGGGGTAAGACAGAGACATGGATAAAGGGGAAGGGGTAAGACAGAGACTTGGATAAAGGGGAAGGGGTAAGACAGAGACTTGGATAAAGGGGAAGGGGTAAGACAGAGACTTGGATAAAGGGGAAGGGGTAAGACAGAGACTTGGATAAAGGGGAAGGGGTAAGACAGAGGCTTGGATAAAGGGGAAGGGGTAAGACAGAGACTTGGATAAAGGGGAAGGGGTAAGACAGACTTGGAGAAAGGGGAAGGGGTAAGACAGAGACATGGACAAAGGGGAAGGGGTAAGACAGAGACTTGGATAAAGGGGAAGGGGTAAGACAGAGACTTGGATAAAGGGGAAGGGGTAAGACAGAGACTTTGATAAAGGGGAAGGGGTAAGACAGAGACTTGGATAAAGGGGAAGGGGTAAGACAGAGACTTGGATAAAGGGAAGGGGTAAGACAGAGACTTGGATAAAGGGGAAGGGGTAAGACAGAGACTTTGATAAAGGGGAAGGGGTAAGACAGAGACTTGGATAAAGGGGAAGGGGTAAGACAGAGACTTTGATAAAGGGGAAGGGGTAAGACAGAGACTTGGATAAAGGGGAAGGGGTAAGACAGAGACTTGGATAAAGGGGAAGGGGTAAGACAGAGACTTTGATAAAGGGGAAGGGGTAAGACAGAGACTTGGATAAAGGGGAAGGGGTAAGACAGAGACTTTGATAAAGGGGAAGGGGTAAGACAGAGACATGGATAAAGGGGAAGGGGTAAGACAGAGACTTGGATAAAGGGGAAGGGGTAAGACAGAGACTTGGATAAAGGGGAAGGGGTAAGACAGACTTGGAGAAAGGGGAAGGGGTAAGACAGAGACATGGACAAAGGGGAAGGGGTAAGACAGAGACTTGGATAAAGGGGAAGGGGTAAGACAGAGACTTGGATAAAGGGGAAGGGGTAAGACAGAGACTTGGATAAAGGGGAAGGGGGAAAACAGAGACTTGGATAAAGGGGAAGGGGTAAGACAGAGACTTGGATAAAGGGGAAGGGGTAAGACAGAGACTTGGATAAAGGGGAAGGGGTAAGACAGAGACTTGGATAAAGGGGAAGGGGTAAGACAGAGACTTGGATAAAGGGGAAGGGGTAAGACAGAGACTTGGATAAAGGGGAAGGGGTAAGACAGAGACTTGGATAAAGGGGAAGGGGTAAGACAGAGACTTGGATAAAGGGGAAGGGGTAAGACAGAGCTGTTACGGCCCCGGGCCTCCAGTGCTTTGATTTGTGTCGTGAGCTTTAATTTCTTGTTTTGTCATTTGGATTCCTGCTGGTTGAGCCCTGGTCCCTGATTGAATTTCAACCCTCGGCCACTCCTCCCTCACCTCCAGACTCCTCCCCCTGTTTAAGCAGACTCCTCCCCCTGTTTAAGCAGACTCCTCCCCCTGTTGAAGCAGACTCCTCCCCCTGTTGAAGCAGACTCCTCCCCCTGTTGAAGCAGACTCCTCTCACCTGTTGAAGCAGACTCCTCCCCCTGTTGAAGCAGACTCCTCCCCCTGTTGAAGCAGACTCCTCCCCCTGTTGAAGCAGACTCCTCCCCCTGTTGAAGCAGACTCCTCCCCCTGTTGAAGCAGACTCCTCCCCCTGTTGAAGCAGACTCCTCCCCCTGTTGAAGCAGACTCCTCCCCCTGTTGGAGGCTGCAGGTCTTTGTGGTCAGTGCCATGTTGTGTCTGTGTCTCTTCCTGTCAGTCACTTTGTTTGTACTGGTTCTGGTTTGTGTGTGTTGAGACACTCGGTTTGTTTAGTTCAGTTTTGTGCCTTTTTGTTTTGTCGCTTGATTCTGTTTGTGGGTTTATGTGATTTTACTTTGAGACACTTGTGATTTAGTTTTGTTTGCGTCCCTTAGTTTAGTCCCTTGTTTTTTTCGTATAAGCCCACGTGACTCGTTTTTGGCACAACTTATCCTGTTCTTTTTCTTAGTTATTTTCTGTACATATTTTAGCCTGTTCTGTTTAATTGACCTTGTACATTCCTTTTAATTAAATTACCTTATTTATTCCATTTTACATCTTGGTTATTCTGTTACTTCCGCGGTCCCGAGCAGAACCGGGTCGTAACACAACCCATTTTAACCGATTAACGAGGCTCTGTGGTCGGTCAGGTTTTTTTTTAGTTTTCGCCGCTCAGTTCCCAATATCGACTGAACTTATTCTTTATTTCTTAACTTTGAAACTCAGATATTCTATAATAATGTGTTCAGTTTTTACAGTTATTCGCGGTGTTGCAGCTCCTCCTCTCAGAAAATCTGTTGCTTTGAGCTCAGGAAAAAACACGATCCACCTCAAGAGGAGAGTGAATTATTCTAAAATGTAAAAGCTCTTTTGCTACATCAGCCTTTTCTTCTACTGCAACAAGACAATGAAACTCATGTCCAACAGAAATGATCACATGAACTAATATAAAAACATTTGTCTGACCAGGAAACGGCTTTTGGAGAAGCAGATCTGTCCCCGTGTGATGATGAACCCGGACAGAGTGAATGTTCTGCTGTGTGTGGCTCAAAATGGTTTGATCCATGTTTGATTCAGAAGCGAATCACTTGTTTTGTGAGTGAAATGTTCGTATATTAAGACCTGGTCACAGATCCATTTAATTCTACTGTCGGAACATTTTTACATCAGGTGGAAATGAGCGTTTCTGCCGTAACCGGGAACGAGCGTCTTTCCTTTTGGTCAGCGTTTGTTCCACTGTCCCTGTGTAAATAAAGACCAGCGAAAGGGAAAAGGAGCTGTTCACTTAAACTACCACTTCGTGACATCACAAGGTGGAACGGTGCGTTTGGAGCTGTAGAAATGTCGACAGACGAATAATAAAGAGTCACTCAAACGTGTGAATGAAACAAACGCGACTCCAGGTCTGTTCGTGAGGAGAAAACCCGACTTAAAGCTCACGAGAGTCCGTTTTGTGGGAATCTAGCACCTCATAAGATGTTTGTATCGATTGAATCTGGTTTAGTTCTGTAGTTTTGTTCTTTTTCGCTCTCGTTTCAGTCAGAACAGAGGAGGATTCTGCTGTATTTTGGATTCTTCTTTCACGTCGCTCTCGGAGACAGATTGGAGTAGCTGTGGCGGAAATGCCGGCGGTGTTATCTGCGGCTGGACTCGGGGGACGCTCCGGAGACAAAACGGACGCGATTTCAGCTCCTCTTCGCTCCGGGACGACTCGGGGGGCCCCGCGCGCCGACAGCTCCGTCCCTCTGGAAATAAAAGAACGGCGTGTTTTTGCGAACGGCGTCACGGGAAAAACACGCGCTTAATTACGCCTCTTCAGCCTCCTCTCAGCAGGTTTGTGAAACGATGAAACGAACCGTGATTCAGACGATTACTGTAAAAAACCATCTGGAGATGATGAGAGAGTCGAGCGAAAATGCAGCAGTCTCATCGCCCGGTAATCACACCTGGAGAACGGGCCAATCTCAAAAAACACCTACTTCTGCTCAAACTTTTCACAATTTCACCATCAATTACCTTTTATTCCCGAGAGTATTTTTCTGAGTTTGAATGAGGCGAATAAGTGGCTTAATTATTGTAATTTGAGATAATAATGGGGAGAAGGAGTGATTATCAGGACCACGGCGGGCCTATTCTTCTGACTCCCATCCTGTGTGTGTTTAAAGATCAGATTTCAGGTTTGGCTCAAACGTTCGTGTGTTTTTAAAATGAAACCTGTGAGTTCGGGTTGAATTAAACCTTTATTGATCCATACGAAGACTGAAATCAAAGCTACATTCTCAGTTTTCACAGATATCGATCCTAAAAAAGGCCCATTGACAAGACAGAGCACAATACCTGGTTTAGGTCTGGTTTGGTCCTGATTTAGGTCTGGTTTGGTCCTGGTTTGGTCCTGGTTTGGTCCTGGTTTAGTCCTGGTTTGGTCCTGGTTTAGGTCTGGATTGGTCCTGGTTTGGTCCTGGTTTGGTCCTGGTTTGGTCCTGGTTTGGTCCTGGTTTAGGTCTGGATTGGTCCTGGTTTGGTCCTGGTTTGGTCCTGGTTTGGACCTGGTTTGGTCCTGGTTTAGGTCTGGATTGGTCCTGGTTTGGTCCTGGTTTGGTCCTGGTTTAGTCCTGGTTTGGTCCTGGTTTGGTCCTGGTTTGGTCCTGGTTTGGTCCTGGTTTAGGTCTGGATTGGTCCTGGTTTGGTCCTGGTTTGGTCCTGGTTTGGACCTGGTTTGGTCCTGGTTTAGGTCTGGATTGGTCCTGGTTTGGTCCTGGTTTGGTCCTGGTTTAGTCCTGGTTTGGTCCTGGTTTGGTCCTGGTTTGGTCCTGGTTTAGGTCTGGATTGGTCCTGGTTTGGTCCTGGTTTGGTCCTGGTTTAGTCCTGGTTTGGTTCTGCTTTAGGTCTGGTTTAGTCCTAGTTTGGTTCTGCTTTAGGTCTGGTTTGGTCCTGGTTTGGTCCTGGTTTGGTCCTGGTTTACTCCCGATGTGTTCAGTTCTGGTTTAGCCTTGGTTTGGTCCTGGTTTGGTCCTGGTTTGGTCCTGGTTTGGTCCTGGTTTGGTCCTGGTTTAGTCCTACTTTGGTTCTGCTTTAGGTCTGGTTTGGTCCTGGTTTGGTCCTGGTTTAGGTCTGGATTGGTCCTGGTTTGGTCCTGGTTTGGTCCTGTTTTAGGTCTGGATTGGTCCTGGTTTGGTTCTGCTTTGGTTCTGCTTTAGGTCTGGTTTAGTTCTGGTTTAGTCCTGCATTAGTCTTGGTTTAGTCCCGTTTTGCTTGTTTCATTTGTGTTCTGTCCTGGTTTCGTGTGTTTACACATGGCTCTGGTCCTAGTCCCGGCTCTGGTCCTGATCCGGGCTCTGGTCTGTGGCTCTGGTCCTAGTCCCGGCTCTGGTCCTGATCCGGGCTCTGGTCCTGGCTCTGGTCCTGGCTCTGGTCCTGATCCGGGCTCTGGTCCCGGCTCTGGTCCTGATCCGGGCTCTGGTCCTGGCTCTGGTCCTGGCTCTGGTCCTGATCCTGGCTCTGGTCCTGATCCGGGCTCTGGTCCCGGCTCTGGTCCTGATCCGGGCTCTGGTCCTGGCTCTGGTCCGGGCTCTGGTCCTGGCTCTGGTCCTGATCCGGGCTCTGGTCCTGGCTCTGGTCCTGATCCGGGCTCTGGTCCTGGTCCGGGCTCTGGTCCTGGTCCTGGCTCTGGTCCTGGCTCTGGTCCTGATCCGGGCTCTGGTCCTGATCCGGGCTCTGGTCCTGGTCCGGGCTCTGGTCCTGATCCGGGCTCTGGTCCTGGCTCTGGTCCTGATCCGGGCTCTGGTCCTGGTCCGGGCTCTGGTCCTGGTCCTGGCTCTGGTCCTGGCTCTGGTCCTGATCCGGGCTCTGGTCCTGGTCCGGGCTCTGGTCCTGATCCGGGCTCTGGTCCTGGCTCTGGTCCTGATCCGGGCTCTGGTCCTGATCCGGGCTCTGGTCCTGGCTCTGGTCCTGACTCTGGTCCTGGCTCTGGTCCTAGTCCCGGCTCTGGTCCTGGCTCTGGTCCTGAGTGATCAGGCAGAGTGGAGCGCTGGAGTTCACTGAAGCCGGACTTGGACCTGGACCTGTGTTTTATGGCCGTTCTGAGAGTCGGACGAGCAAAAGCCAAAAGGATAAATCTGAGCTAAAGATTCAGAATCAGCAGAACGAGCGGGAGCGCTGGCAGAACGAGGACATGGGCAGGAAGAGGGCAGGACGTGGGCAGGAAGAGGGCAGGACGTGGGCAGGAAGAGGGCAGGACGTGGGCAGGACGTGGGCAGGAAGAGGGCAGGACGTGGGCAGGACGTGGGCAGGACGTGGGCAGGAAGAGGGCAGGACGTGGGCAGGAAGAGGGCAGGAAGAGGGCAGGAAGTGGGCAGGAAGTGGGCAGGACGTGGGCAGGAAGAGGGCAGGAAGAGGGCAGGACGTGGGCAGGACGTGGGCAGGAAGAGGGCAGGACGTGGGCAGGAAGAGGGCAGGAAGAGGGCAGGAAGTGGGCAGGAAGTGGGCAGGACGTGGGCAGGAAGAGGGCAGGAAGAGGGCAGGACGTGGGCAGGAAGAGGGCAGGACGTGGGCAGGACGTGGGCAGGAAGAGGGCAGGACGTGGGCAGGAAGAGGGCAGGAAGAGGGCAGGAAGAGGGCAGGACGTGGGCAGGAAGAGGGCAGGACGTGGGCAGGAAGAGGGCAGGAGGTGGGCAGGACGTGGGCAGGACGTGGGCAGGACGTGGGCAGGACGTGGGCAGGAAGTGGGCAGGAAGAGGGCAGGACGTGGGCAGGAAGAGGGCAGGAAGAGGGCAGGACGTGGGCAGGAAGAGGGCAGGACGTGGGCAGGAAGAGGGCAGGACGTGGGCAGGACGTGGGCAGGAAGAGGGCAGGAGGTGGGCAGGACGTGGGCAGGACGTGGGCAGGAAGAGGGCAGGACGTGGGCAGGAAGAGGGCAGGAGGTGGGCAGGACGTGGGCAGGACGTGGGCAGGAAGAGGGCAGGACGTGGGCAGGACGTGGGCAGGAAGAGGGCAGGAAGAGGGCAGGACGTGGGCAGGAAGAGGGCAGGAAGAGGGCAGGACGTGGGCAGGAAGAGGGCAGGAAGAGGGCAGGAAGAGGGCAGGACGTGGGCAGGAAGAGGGCAGGACGTGGGCAGGACGTGGGCAGGAAGAGGGCAGGACGTGGGCAGGACGTGGGCAGGAAGAGGGCAGGACGTGGGCAGGACGTGGGCAGGAAGAGGGCAGGACGTGGGCAGGACGTGGGCACCATGATCACAAACGCTCGGCACATTTAAAGCCAGAACGACCAAACGCGCCAAAGACCGACTGGTTTACAAAGACTCAGAACGAGTCCTGAATGAGTCTGTGAATCACAACAGACTCCACCACCTAAACCAGGTCTAAACCAGGTCTAAACCAGGTCTAAACCAGGTCTAAACCAGGTCTAAACCAGGTCTAAACCAGGTCTGAACCAGGTCTAAACCAGGTCTAAACCAGGTCTAAACCAGGTCTGAACCAGGTCTAAACCAGGTCTAAACCAGGTCTAAAGCAGGTCTAAAGCAGGGACTAAAGCAGGGACTAAAGCAGGGACTAAACCAGGTCTAAACCAGGTCTAAACCAGGACTAAACCAGGACTAAACCAGGACTAAACCAGGACTGAACCAGGACTAAACCAGGACTAAACCAGGACTAAACAAGGATTTAAGAAGGACCAAAACAAGACTATAGCAGGATTTAAGCAGGACTAAAACAGGAGTAAACAAGGACCAAAACGGGTCTAAAACAGAACAAAACCAGGATTAAGCCAGGTCTAAATCAGCTTTAAACCAGGACTGAACCAGGACTGAACCAGGACCGAACCAGGACTAAACCAGGACTAAACCAGGACTAAACCAGGACTGAACCAGGACTGAACCAGGACTGAACCAGGACTGAACCAGGACTGAACCAGGACTGAACCAGGACTGAACCAGGACTGAACCAGGACTAAACCAGGACTGAACCAGGACTGAACCAGGACTGAACCAGGACTGAACCAGGACTGAACCAGGACTGAACCAGGACTAAACCAGGACTGAACCAGGACTGAACCAGGACTGAACCAGGACTGAACCAGGACTAAACCAGGACTAAACCAGGACTAAACCAGGACTATAGCAGGTCTAAAACACTGACATTAGTACTGTGTATAAATCCTCCTTCTTCCTCGCGCTCTGAGCTCAGGTAAACCTCCTCCATCGCTGTGGAGCCTCTCGCTCTGACAGGAGCCTCGCCCCTGTCAGACCGACAGGTGCGTTGGAGACAGGCTCAGGTTTAATTAGCTTCAGCGCGACAGTAACGAGGCGAGCTTTGGTCCGGCCTGTCGCTAATTAGAGCATCAGATTCTGAGACAGAGACTTTATCAGGGCGGCAGGAGCAGAGGACGCTCACGGTGGAGACACGGGACCTGGAGATACGGGGACCGGGGGACCGGGGGGACCGGGGGACTCGGGGGACCGGGGGATCGGGGGGACCGGGGGACTCGGGGGACTCGGGGGACCGGGGGACCGGGGGGACTCGGGGGACTCGGGGGACCGGGGGGACTCGGGGGACCGGGGACGGGCTGGAGGCTCCAGGTTGTTTGGACCTGGAAGTTTAGGTCCAAACGATGGATCGAGTCGGTTTTGACAGTTTTCTGAACGTCCAGAGTGAACTCCACTCTGAAAAATAAACCACGATCAAAACACGACAAAAAATACCAAAAATATGACTTTATACTCCTGAAAGTGTTAATCACAACATCTCCACCTCCCGACCAGGACTAAACCAGGACTAAACCAGGACTAACCCAGGACTAAACCAGGACTAAACCAGGACTAAACCAGGAGAAAACCAGGACTAAACCAGGACTAAACCAGGACTAAACCAGGTCTAAACCAGGAGAAAACCAGGACTAAACCAGGACTAAACCAGGTCTAAACCAGGTCTAAAACAGGTCTAAACCAGGTCTAAAACAGGTCTAAACCAGGACTAAACCAGGACTAAACCAGGAGAAAACCAGGACTAAACCAGGACTAAACCAGGACTAAACCAGGTCTAAAACAGGTCTAAACCAAGACTAAACCAGGTCTAAACCAGGTCTAAACCAGGACTAAACCAGGACTAAACCAGGTCTAAACCAGGTCTAAACCAGGAGAAAACCAGGACTAAACCAGGACTAAACCAGGTCTAAAACAGGTCTAAACCAAGACTAAACCAGGTCTAAACCAGGTCTAAACCAGGACTAAACCAGGACTAAACCAGGTCTAAACCAGGTCTAAAACAGGTCTAAACCAGGAGAAAAAACAGTACATAAAACAGGTCTAATCCAGGTCTAAAACAGGTCTAATCCAGGTCTAAACCAGGACTAAACCAGGACTAGAACCAGGACTAAAGCAGGACTAAAGCAGGACTAAACCAGGACTAAACCAGGACTAAACCAGGAGAAAACCAGGACTAAACCAGGACTAAACCAGGACTAAACCAGGTCTAAAACAGGTCTAAACCAAGACTAAACCAGGTCTAAACCAGGTCTAAACCAGGACTAAACCAGGACTAAACCAGGTCTAAACCAGGTCTAAACCAGGAGAAAACCAGGACTAAACCAGGACTAAACCAGGTCTAAAACAGGTCTAAACCAAGACTAAACCAGGTCTAAACCAGGTCTAAACCAGGACTAAACCAGGACTAAACCAGGACTAAACCAGGTCTAAACCAGGTCTAAACCAGGAGAAAAAACAGTACATAAAACAGGTCTAATCCAGGTCTAAAACAGGTCTAATCCAGGACTAAACCAGGACTAAACCAGGACTAAACCAGGTCTGCAGCAGGAGACAGACACAGAGGTTTGGTGAATCCCGGAGTCGCGTGAATCACTTAAAGGATTAAAGTGGGATTAGGGCAGAGACTCTGTTAATTCAGCCTGGACTAAAAACGTCTCGTAAACGAATTTAGTGGAAGTGAAATAATCACATTAGAAACGGGACCCAGAGTCGGTCCAGCGTCTGAACAGGAGCTCTGGACAACAGAACGCTTTTACCACGTTCAGAGCGCTCCCCCTTCAGAGCGCTCCCCCTTCAGAGCGCTCCCCCTTCAGAGCGCTCCCCCTTCAGAGCGCTCCCCCTTCAGAGCGCTCCCCCTTCAGAGCGCCTCCCCCTTCAGAGCGCTCCCCCTTCAGAGCGCCTCCCCCTTCAGAGCGCTCCCCCTTCAGAGCGCTCCCCCTTCAGAGCGCTCCCCCTTCAGAGCGCTGTCCCCTTCAGAGCGCTCCCCCTTCAGAGCGCTCCCCCTTCAGAGCGCTCCCCCCTTCAGAGCGCCTCCCCCTTCAGAGCGCCTCCCCCTTCAGAGCGCCGCCCCCTCAGAGCGCTCCCCTTCAGAGCGCCCCCCTTCAGAGCGCCTCCCTTCAGAGCGCTCCCCCCTTCAGAGCGCCCCCACCGTCAGAGCGCTCCCCCTTCAGAGCGCTCCCCCTTCAGAGCGCCTCCCCCTTCAGAGCGCCTCCCCCTTCAGAGCGCTCCCCCTTCAGAGCGCTCCCCCTTCAGAGCGCTCCCCCTTCAGAGCGCTCCCCCTTCAGAGCGCTCCCCCTTCAGAGCGCCTCTCCCTTCAGAGCGCCTCCCCCTTCAGAGCGCCTCCCCCTTCAGAGCGCCTCCCCCTTCAGAGCGCCTCCCCCTTCAGAGCGCTCCCCCTTCAGAGCGCTCCCCCTTCAGAGCGCTGTCCCAACACCTCTGCACATCACACCGGGTTTTTGTGTATTTTTACGGTGAATTGCCGCGTTGGAGCTTGGGGGCGGAGCCTCGTACAGACTCGTACCGCTCACTGTCGGGAGGGTTTGAACAGGGCCCAGGAGAGATCCCTAGATTACACAAGAATTAAGAACTAGTCCTGAATGTGATCACAACAAACCCCCACCTGAGAGTTCCCCCAAGAAACAGGACTAAACCAGGTCTAAACCAGGTCTAAACCAGGACTAAACCAGGTCTAAACCGGGACTAAACCAGGACTAAACCAGGTCTAAACCGGGACTAAACCAGGACTAAACCAGGACTAAACCAGGTCTAAACCAGGTCTAAACCAGGTCTAAACCAGGACTAAACCAGGACTAAACCAGGACTAAACCAGGACTAAACCAGGTCTAAACCAGGTCTAAACCAGGACTAAACCAGGACTAAACCAGGACTAAACCAGGACTAAAGCAGGTCTAAACCAGGACTAAACCAGGTCTAAACCAGGTCTAAACCAGGTCTAAACCAGGACTAAACCAGGTCTAAACCAGGTCTAAACCAGGTCTAAACCAGGTCTAAACCAGGACTAAACCAGGTCTAAACCAGGACTAAACCAGGACTAAACCAGGTCTAAACCAGGTCTAAACCAGGACTAAACCAGGTCTAAACCAGGTCTAAACCAGGTCTAAACCAGGTCTAAACCAGGACTAAACCAGGCCTAAACCAGGTCTAAACCAGGCCTAAACCAGGTCTAAACCAGGTCTAAACCAGGTCTAAACCAGGTCTGACACAAACTAACTCCAGATTACTAAAGATTAGGACTAAGCGCTGGTTAAATCCACACGATTCAGCATCATAAGAACTAAAAAGGCCCCAAATTCTTCCCATAAACGTTTCGAGTTTCTTTTCCGTCACAATATTTGCACAGAGACGATATAAACCCGCCTCTTTGATTATTTACTGTGACTTTGATGGATTGTGAATCTCCGAGCTCTTCTCCGTGAGGCGGACGTCTTGTTTTGGTGGATCTCTCCGTTCTGAACCTGTCAGTGGGATTTATGTGAGGCGGGAGCGAGGTTTTCGGAGCGGTTTTGATGCTCCGGCGGTGAATAAAACATCACACGGAGCCACGGCCGGTCGGAGCTCAGATGAAACGTTTCTATGGAGATGTGTTTTTAACCTGATGAAGAGGTGAGAGGCTGAGAGGACAGAGGCCGGATTATCTTAACCCCTGAAGACCTGAGGGCAACTTTAGTACATTTCTCCTCACCTGGATTTTTTTCTTAATTTTGCTTTTAAAACTGCCCCTTTTACCCCTAATGAAGTGTTCTACCTCCTTTTGTTCAGTCCAACCTGTTATTTCACAATCTGCTGCTGTAGTTGTGTCATGAGGCTGTGAGAAAAGCTACAGGACCAGAAATAGAAAAAAAAACTGAAAATAAACACACTCTTTTATACAAAACCCACAGCAAACATGTAGAAACAACTTTTTGGACATAAAAATGCTTAATTTAGTGCCTGAGCTACAAAAATGCAAAATCTCAAGTCTGTAAGTAAATTAAAAATCTCCTTATTGCCCTAAAAACAAAAAAAGTGCAGTGGCTCCATGACTTTCCTGGTCCAGTCCTGGAAACAGCTCCTGTCAGGACCACGGCCAGAGCCACAGCACTTCTGCATTTCCAGGGTGGAAATTACATTTGGATTTGTTCATTTGGACTGAAATAAACCTTTAAATAAAAATAGAAAGAGATGCACAATTACACACACCAAGATGTGTCATTTTCCATGTGTGTGAGAATTAACTCCACTTAGAGCGACTTTTTCCCTCGTTCTAAACACACACAGTCAGAGGAGTCGACCATCTTGACTCACTTCACTCTTTGGCAAAGTTTGGCTCGATCAAAATGGACGGAGCGCATGAGTTTGGGGAAAACAAAGTTCCTGTTGGACACTCGTTTTGCTCCCGTCATCACACAGCGTGAGTGTGACGTAGGATAAAGCCGCAGAAATGTACGGAAACCTCTATGTCTGCACTTTCAGAGGAAGTTTCTGTCTTTTACAGAGAGAAAGTTCTGCCCGGTTATAGAAACATATTCCTCGGTATCGTGTACGATGTCGTTGGTCTTCGAGGATTAACCTGAGCTTCTGTCGGAGGAGTGAGCTCAAAGTCAGGCTCATCTTTAACCCGAGCTTTGTTTAAAGGAGAGAACGGCTGCACTGCTAAAAGCTCAGACAGAATGTAAAATGTAAACACTTAAATCTGTCAGAAAATGACCTAAAAGTAGTGAAATGTTCTGTCCGTGCAGAAAGATCATTTTACTGGACAAGTTCTCTTCAAATAAACGACCTCTAGACGAGAATGACGCGTCTCTGAGAGTTCACGGGCTGGACATAAGTTCTCACATGTCAAATTCTAAATAAAATGTGTTAAATTCTGCTCAATTCTAGATAAACAGACTTAAAACCAGTTTATGATGAGTGTTCTTGGCCTGATGATAAACTCAAAGATGTTAAATTCTAGATAGAAGTGCTTAAATCAGTCTGACATGATCGGTTTGGCAAATCTGTGCCACTGATTCTAAAAACAAGTGAAGTGTTGAAGGGAAAACTCCGGTAAATGGATCGTAGCTGCTTCTTTCAAACATTTATTCCCTAAATTTAAGATTTTCTGACGAGTTGAGTCGTGGAAGAAAAATATGTGGCAGTTTTTAAGCTTCTGCAACCAATTCAGAAGGAGTAAGTCGAGAATAAACAGCATAAAGAACCTGAGAGAAGTTTGAAAATCTTGGACAGATCAGAGACATTTGCAGATTTAAAAGTAGAAAAATACATTTGTTTTAAGTCAAAATGCTCTAGAAACGACTGGATTTTACTCATCAAGAAATGTTAAAATAAGAAAATATGTCCAGGCCTTCATAAACCTCAAAATAAAATCACTGATTCTGAGCAATAATCAAAGATTTAAATGATCTAAAATAAGAATAAATTAGGATGAAAACTGATAACTAGAATATGAAGCTGTTCTTGACTCTTTTATTCTTGATTTTAGTTCATGAATCTTAATGAAAGTCTTTTTTTCTTTATTTTAAGACTAATTACCTCTTGGTAATTTACTGACAAATTGCAGCAATCGCCTCAAACTTTTAAATCTTTTCAACAAATCAACATGAGGAACCGACAGAAGTCTGAAAATCTCGGGCGGATCGGAGGAATTTGCAGCGTTTACAGAGTCACGGATCAGAGCTCGAAGCCTGAGGTTTGTGGTGATCCAGACACCGGGCAGTTTGTCCCTGGAGCTATGGACATTTGAGAGGCCACGGGATTTTTCAAGGAAATGGGGAAATACTTATAGGAAAAATACTTCTCGGACAATAGGGAAAGAACTATTTCACCAGTGAATGAAACACCAGAGGCTCCAGTCACACGGCACAAACCGGGAAGACACGTGTGACTGATTCTGACTCAGATCTGCTGACCCCGACTCAGATCTGCTGACCCCGACTCAGATCTGCTGACCCCGACTCAGATCTGCTGACCCCGACTCAGATCTGCTGACCCCGACTCAGATCTGCTGACCCCGACTCAGATCTGCTGACCCTCCCTGCCCGGGCCTCTTGTGAAACTGACCTTTCCCTGATACACAAAGTCACTGCTGAGGATTCTGGACTTTTTACATTTTTGTGAAAAAGTCTAAACCCTGATGGAAGTTATTTCTTACTTGAGCTGAAATAACACGTACCGTGAAATAACTTTTGATAAATAATTGCCAGTTCCAAATAAACGGCAAGTCTAATGTATAAAAAAAAAACAAGGAAGAAAACCTGACCACTGACGCTGCACGTTTTTCTTCTTCGTCTGTTTTCTTTGGTTTTGCGTAGCCGATCAGAGTCCTGCACGGGTTCAGGTTCCTGCAGATTCCCGACGGGTAAACCGCAAATTTTAATGAAACGGGTGAAAAAAAAAAATGTGAGGCGGCACGGTGGCTGAGTGGCAACACTCAGGCCTCACAGCAAGAAGGTTGCGGGTTCGATCCCCGGGTCGCCCGGGCCTTTCTGTGTGGAGTTTGCATGTTCCTCCCCGTGTCTGGATGGGTTTCCTCCGGGTACTCCGGTTTCCCCCATCAACCCAAAACATGCAGTACCCCTATGAACTAACATCAAGGACCATGTTGTCCACCCTCCTGTGGGCTCACCACCTGCAGAGGGGTTCATAGGGGGGGTCAGGTGCTATGAGTATTGGGCAGCACGCTGCCCCCGCGACCCAGCCGGATTAAGCGGGAGAAGATGGATGGATGGATGGATGGGTGAAAAATGTGCTGTGTCGGGTGCAGGTTTAGGTTGGGTCGGACGCAGCAGAGTCTAATCGGCGGTTTACAAAACATCATGTGTGAACAAAACCCAGGGCTGTGCTTTAGTGAAATGCAAAAAATGCTGTTTGTACAAGATCATTAAATGTGAAATCCACATGTTTTTGCGGCAAACATTCCCACAAATCTCTGCCACTTTCATTTTCAAACCTCACGAGACGTCCTGCAGCTCAAAATGAGTCCCGATGAGCTGAAAAGAAAACGAGTAAGTGGAGAGTATAAAGTTGTGGCTCTTTTTTTGGCTCTCGGACTGATTTTCATGCGGGTGCAGTTCGGGTGTTGGTCGGATCGGTTTTGTCGGAAAATGGGTCGGGTGCGGTGCTGAGGTACGACGAGGTATGACTGAAGTATGACGCGCAGGACTCGGGCCGATCGCGCTTTCTTTGATTCAGTCTTTGACCGTGTCGTCGATCGCCGTGTCTCCGGTGCAGCGGAAAAATAAAAAAAAATGTTTTCAAGTTTAAACTTTCTGTGGTAAAACACGCAGAGGGAAACTCGGAAGAAGCAGCCGCGAGACGTTTTACTGTTTAGTCCAAGAGAGTGAGAGATCGGCGAAAAAATAAATCTGAGCTTCGGCGTCGGTTTGAGGAGGACGGCGAAAGGGTCGTGCTGCAGGTGGAGGGAGGCCTCGGCAGTAATACAGGATCATAAGGTTGCAAAAGTATCAGTTTCATGACCGTCATTAAAAAATCTGTTGCACATAAGGAGCTAATATAATATTAGGAGCATTTTGGCTTCAGGGAAGAGACTGCAAATGTCTCCGGAGCTGCGGCCCCGCGTCAGGCCAGATCCACCACAGTCGCTTCAGACACGGGAACAGCAGGACTTCCTTCCTCCGCTTTCCCTCCTCTTCAAACGTGGTTCCGCTCGGAGATTTCCATCCACACGCAGCGAGGAGGAAGAAAAAAACCTGACTGACGCTTCGTGTGCGACGTTGAGCCCAAAAGTTTGTGACGGAGACGTTTTACTGAAGCCGAGAGTCGAGAGGGGACGAGGCTGAAGAGGAGGAAGTTCCCGAGGGCGAAGTCAGACTTTCACGGAGGAGACGGGAACTTCTCCGAGTGGCGAGAGCGCAGGTCTGTCAGATACAACATTTTACTTTTTATTCTGAATCTGCCTCTTCTGAGACTTTCTTTTCTCGGCGAGTCCCAGATCATTAAATGGAGGAAGTTTGGTTTGATCAGAACTTGTGCCTCATCTTCAAATATGAAGCTGCGACTCTGTTTCTGAATAGTTTAGGTGCAGCTACAGAATAATTCTTAATTAGTCAGGGTAATACTGTATATCCTGGTAAAATGCTAAACAAATGTACACTACCGTGAACCAGGATCCCAGTTCTGCAGAAAGGAATTAATCGCCTGCCACCGATTTGCTGCCTGGTCTCAAATAAACGCCTGATCTGTGACGTGACTGAATTAAAGAAATGCCCCGGCTCTTCTTTTGTATTTTACGGTTTCTGAACAGCAGTGATAAGGATAAAAAACGCGCTGAAGAAATGACGAATGGCTGAAAACTGTAGAAATGTTTACACGGTTCATCTCGTGTTGAACCTCAGACGCTCTCGTCGTGATAAATCACTTTGAACTCGTGTAGAACTGAAGTGGGACTCTCCCTTGATCGCCGCTGCGAAGTGGAATCGCCGTCCGAGCGGCGTTCGGGGCATTACTTCTGTCGGAGTTGGAAAAATCCCAGTTGTTTTCCTGGAACGCACCATTAATCTTAACCCGGGTGAGTGTGAGGGGCCCGGCCTGTGCGCAGGAAATAAAAGTGTTTGATTAAATGGAAGGTAGGCGCGTTTAACACCGCAGAGCCTCTGAAAAGTGCTGAAACGATCTGACCTTCCCGCAATGGGTTTAGAACGATGTTGACTTATACGGGAATGGTTTAAAGTCGGGCTATTTGACTTCTATGGGGTATTAGCCATAGCACTTTGGAAAAACCGCCGTGGGCTTTGTTTGGCGCCTCAGCTCTTTCGCTTTCCTCTCTGCTCCGGTTTTCTCGTCTCTTTAAGATGGCACAAAAAACAAACGCATTATTGGCCCGTGGACGGTGGCAGAACCCCATTCGGACACTTTAATAGAATAATCTGCTGTTTTCTGCAAAGGAAAATGTCAGAATAACACTTGTATGTGTGTGTATCTGCTGGGGTAATGTATGTGTTAGTGCATTTTGGGGTGGCCAAAAGAAAAAGAAAAAATTAACACAGGGTTTTCTTAAGAATTAATGTAAAATAATGGCTTTTTAGGGTTTATTCCACAGCGCAAAACCGGGAAAACTGTAACCAAAATGTGCACAGAAATATTTCCAGTGGTGCAGTGAAAGAAAGTCCATTTACAAGCAAAAAGGTCGACTTCTCCTTCAACTCACTCTCTTTTGCTCGGTCTCTCTCCGTTGCTCTCGCACCTTTAATAAACACCGTTCCCATCTTCCACGTTACATAACATCCCTCTGAAACATTCACTGACATCGTTCCTGTTCTGAATGCGCAATGTTTCCGAGGGCAACAGTTACATACACACAGTAGCTTCCATAACGCGTCAAGAAGTGACCTTACAACAGTTCAAATAAACATAAACGGATAATCGTCCATGTCCGTGTGTCCGGGTTTTGCCAGAACGCTCCGGCAGGAAGGAGCAGGAAGGAGCAGGAAGGAGCAGGCGGCTGTGGGGAGTAAACGGTTGATTTATTGCCTGATTTAGAGGACAGTCCTGGCGCTTCAGAGTGTGCACCCTCAGCCGCGGCAGAGGTTATGGAAAATGGAGTTTACTGCGGGTGAGCGGGTGTTTCCTGCGGGTGAGCGGGTGTTTCCTGCGGGTGAGCGGGTGTTTCCTGCGGGTGAGCGGGTGTTTCCTGCGGGTGAGCGGGTGTTTCCTGCGGGTGAGCGGGTGTTTCCTGCGGGTGAGCGGGTGTTTCCTGCGGGTGAGCGGGTGTTTCCTGCGGGTGAGCGGGTGTTTCCTGCGCTCTCCCCGGGGACTCGCGGGGACGGACCTGCTCCTTCACAAACATGTGCGAGGGGACAGGAAATATGTCAACGCAAATCTGACTTGACAGCCCTAGAATGTAAATACAAGTGTCGTAGAACTCGAGACCGATTTTGCAGTTTTGGTCTCGTCTCAGCCTCGGCCGGATTTGGACTCGGTCTGTCCGGTCCCTGAGGTGTGACACTCGATGAGTTAGAAAATGGAGATAGACATAAAAACGCTGATATATTTGTGCCAAAATAACTGTAAAATACAAATAAATGTAGGAAATGATGGCCTTGATTTGGTCTTGATACCCTCAGGTCTCGGTCTTGTCTCGGTCTTGACCCTCAGAGGTCTCGGTCCTTTCTCAGTCGTCTCGACTCTCAGGTCTCGGTCTTATCTTGGTCTCCACCTAAAGAGGTCTTGGTCTCATCTTGGTCTTGTCTTGGTCTCGACCCTCAGAGGTCTCAGTCTTTTCTCGGTCTCGACCCTCAGGTCTCGGTCTTGTCTCGGTCTTGACCCTCAGGTCTTGTTCTTGTCTCGGTCTCGACCCTCAAAGGTCTTGGTCTCATCTTGGTCTTGTCTCAGTCTCAACCCTCAGGTCTCGGTCTTGTCTTGGTCTCGACCCTCAGAGGTCTCGGTCTTGTCTCAGTCTCGACCTAAAGAGGTCTTGGTCTCATCTTGGTCTTGTCTTGGTCTTGACCCTCAGAGGTCTCAGTCTTTTCTCGGTCTCGACCCTCAGGTCTCGGTCTTGTCTCGGTCTTGACCCTCAGGTCTTGTTCTTGTCTCGGTCTCGACCCTCAAAGGTCTTGGTCTCATCTTGGTCTTGTCTCAGTCTCAACCCTCAGGTCTCGGTCTTGTCTTGGTCTCGACCCTCAGAGGTCTCGGTCTTGTCTCAGTCTCGACCTAAAGAGGTCTTGGTCTCATCTTGGTCTTGTCTCGGTCTCGACCTAAAGAGGTCTTGGTCTCATCTTGGTCTTGTCTTGGTCTCGACCCTCAGAGGTCTCGGTCTTATCTCGGTCTCGACCCTCAAAGGTCTTGGTCTCATCTTGGTCTTGTCTTGGTCTCGACCCTCAGAGGTCTCGGTCTTGTCTCGGTCTCAACCTAAAGAGGTCTTGGTCTCATCTTGGTCTTGTCTTGGTCTCGACCCTCAGGTCTCGGTCTTGTCTCGGTCTCGACCCTCAGGTCTCAGTCTTGTCTTGGTCTCGGTCATGTCTTGGTCTCGACCCTCAGGTCTCGGTCTTGTCTTGGTCTCGACCCTCAGGTCTCGGTCTTGTCTCGGTCTCGACCCTCAGGTCTGGGTCTTGTCTCGGTCTCGACCCTCAAAGGTCTTGGTCTTGTCTTGGTCTCGACCCTCAAAGATCTCGGTCTTGTCTTGGTCTCGACCCTCAGAGGTCTTAGTCTTGTCTTGGTCTCGACCCTCAGAGGTCTCAGTCTTGTCTCGGTCTCGACCCTCAGGTCTCGGTCTTGTCTCGGTCTCGACCTAAAGAGGTCTTGGTCTCATCTTGGTCTTGTCTCGGTCTCGACCCTCAGAGGTCTTAGTCTTGTCCTGGTCTTGGGACCCTGTGGTCTTGGACTGTCTTGGTTTGGACTACATCAATAGTGAATCCACACAAGCACCGAGGAACTCTGTAGTTTTGTTGTTTCGTTTTTTGAGTCTTATATTTTGTTATATTTTGTTGTCTTCTGTTTATTTTGTTCATGAGCTGAGTATTTATTCCCTCTAAATGACAAGACGTATAAATAAAAATATAAAACATGGTGTTAATGCAGAACTGAAGCACTGTTATTGCCATTGTTTGTGCTTTTATTGTGATAACTGAAGTGTTTTTATGTGTTTGTCCTGAGGTCCAAGAGCAGCTTTAATGACGTCTGGTTCAAATGTCATTTCACAGAGTCTAATGTTCGACCCGGCGCTGAAAGGGAATCTGAAGGTCTTCTGTAAAGCGCCGTCACAAGAGCGAGATGAGACTAACGCTTCATTATCGGAGCCCCAAACAACACTGGATCACGGCACATTACAGAATTATCCACAGAGACGCAAGATTAACCACAATGTGAGCGCTGTAATTATGAAGACACCAAGACTGCAATTATTTAGGCCGTAAAATGTCCCCGTGTCTCTGTGGAGCCCGAGTCTGTGCAAAAGCTGCAAACCCTGAACCTCAGACCTCTGCAAACATGTTCAGAGGTGTCGCCGGGGTCCTCCCTCTGTGTCAGATGCCCTCCCTCTGTGTCAGATGCCCTCCCTCTGTGTCAGATGCCCTCCCTCTGTGTCAGATGCCCTCCCTCTGTGTCAGATGCCCTCCCTCTGTGTCAGATGCCCTCCCTCTGTGTCAGATGCCCTCCCCATGTCTTCATGCACTACAAAAAAGGATTTTCTAGCGTAGTTAAACTGTCTTGAATCAAGCAGATTCATCTTAAAAGAACAATTTTGAGATATTTTAACTTAATAAAACAAGATTTTTTTTCCTTGTTTCAAGATATTCCTCCTGATTTATCTTATCTCGATATTACAACTTATTCTAAGCACTTTTTTATATTAACTCAGTCCAGGTTAAGCCTCTTTAACTTCCTCCTCAAACCAATAAGGGGAAAAATCTGTCCATAAACACTTGAAACTCGTGTTTTCTGCTTAGAACAAGATTCAGATTTCGTCTTGTTTTAAGAAAACTTTGTAAGTGGAAATTTCTTACTAAATTTCACTTAAAATAGGGCATTTTTTACCTCATTTTTTTCCTTATTTTTGATAGGCCCTTTTTGCAGTGTGGGGTCTTACTAAAGTCTAAAAGCTGCAAACATGTTCTGAAATACGTGGGATTCTTGGATGAAAGTAAAATCCCTCCGTCGTCCCGGTAGAATCCACGGCAAAGGAGAAATTGGATTTGTCGGCTGGTTTCTGTGCAGACTCTGTCCGGGCGACAGGAGGAGAGGCACTTAGAGAACTCCCACACACCGTCTCACTCCTGGTTTTACTTTTATTAATACATCGTTTCGGTCCCTCACACCTTCCTCAGGTATTAATAAAAGAAAAACTGGGAGTGAGACGGTGTGCGGGAGTTCACAGTTCATTTGTCGACTGGATAAAGGTTTATTTTGCTCAGATACGTTTTGCAGCTGCTTCAGCTCTGGTCAGACGCTGCAGGACACGGCTTTATACACAAATTTCTCTGATCTGGCCAAGATTTTCAAACTATTATCAGGTTCTTCATCTTGTTTGCACATTTATTCTCCACTCACTCGTTCTGGGGCGGCTTCATTCTCGTCTAGAGGTCGTTTATTTTAAGACTTTAAGACTAAAACTTGTCCAGTAAAATAATATTTCACCACTTTTAAGTCATTTTCTGATGGAAGTGTTTAGATCTTACATTTTGGCCTTTTTTTTTGTGTGCAGTGAAGAGGGTTCCCACGGTCATGGAAATCCTGGAAAAGTCATAGAAATTGGAAGTGTCATTTTCCAGGCCTGGAAATGTCATTTTCCAGGCCTGGAAAAGTCATGGAATTTTAGTATCTCCAGCGTTCTGTTTAGTAGAAAACCAATTTAATAAAAAAATTTTTAAATACATTTTTTAAGTAATCACAGTGCACTCACAGTATTTACAAATCACATTATTTTTTCCATCTTAATAAGTGTCAAATCCAAATATTATCAAAGAATAAACAATGGTAAACTATTACATTTACTCACATTACCGCTCTGTAAAGCGCTTTGGGGATCTTGAAAGGGGCTATATAAATCCAATAATTAAGTAATTACTGTAATTTAATCGTTTTTATGAGTAATTTGTAGTTTTTGGAAGAGGTCATTTTACTCAAGTATATTTTAACACAAGCATTTTACTTCATTACAGTGGAACCCGCCCTCGTTACTGAGTAAAATCACACTGGTAGAGGAAAAAAAATAAATCTGCCGGAAATGAAAGGAAATTGTGCGAGGAAGAACATGCGTCATTTTTACTATAGAACGACTCCAACCTGTTGCTCAGGAGCTACCGGCAGCTCTCCACCCCTTTCCGAGCGGCTCGGCAAACGATTTCTCACTGATATGTATTGTGCTGAATAAGGCAAATTTGACTGATTAACCCACAAAGACCCACGACATCGTACACGATACAGAGGAACATGTTTCTATAACCGCAGAACTTTGTAAGTGTAAAAGACAGAAACGTCCTTTTCCCCTCTGAAAGTGCAGACACAGAGGTTTCCGTACATTTCTGCGGCTTTATCCTACGTCACACTCACGCTGTGTGATGACGTGAGCAAAACGAGTGTCCAACAGGAACTTTATTTTCCCCAAACTCATGCGCTCCGTCCATTTTGATCGAGCCAAACTTTGCCAAAGAGTGAAGTGAGTCAAGATGGTCGACTCCTCTGACTGTGTGTGTTTAGAACGAGGGAAAAAGTCGCTCTAAGTGGAGTTAATTCTCACACACATGGAAAATGACACATCTTGGTGTGTGTAATTGTGCATCTCTTTCTATTTTTATTTAAAGGTTTATTTCAGTCCAAATGAACAAATCCAAATGTAATTTCCACCCTGGAAATGCAGAAGTGCTGTGGCTCTGGCCGTGGTCCTGACAGGAGCTGTTTCCAGGACTGGACCAGGAAAGTCATGGAGCCACTGCACTTTTTTTGTTTTTAGGGCAATAAGGAGATTTTTAATTTACTTACAGACTTGAGATTTTGCATTTTTGTAGCTCAGGCCCTAAATTAAGCATTTTTTATGTCCAAAAAGTTGTTTCTACATGTTTGCTGTGGGTTTTGTATAAAAGAGTGGGAATTTTATTTTCTGTTGTTTTTTTTCCATCTCTATTTCTGGTCCTGTAGCTTTTCTCACAGCCTCATGACACAACTACAGCAGCAGATTGTGAAATAACAGGTTGGACTGAACAAAAGGAGGTAGAACACTTCATTAGGGGTAAAAGGGGCAGTTTTAAAAGGAACATTAAGAAAAATATCCAGGCGAGGAGAAATGTACTAAAACTGCCCTCAGGTCTTCAGGGGATAAATGTCTATTTTGATACCCAACCTTGTAAACTAATAAATGGGTAATGGTTTATGTTTTATAGACTTCTAACTGTGCCCTATCTGAGGCTCAGAGTGGCTCTTATATTTACTTTCTTGTGAGCACTAAAACTAGCAGCTCTCTGGCTTTTTCATTTTGTAAAAGTAGCTCAATGGAGGAGAAAACGTTCGGTTATTGTGCAGAAGCGCCATTGTGTCTTGGATCGGTTCGGACGCTGCTGGTGCCGAGCCAGAGATCGAGGTCGTGGACGATATTCAAGAAGGTGAATAATTCTCGAGAGGAAAGCGAAAGAAAACCCTCGGCCAAAACTCTGACAGTTATTTGTGTTCAAATGCAAAACGGGCGAATAACATAATAATGCAGAATGTGCCTGTGCCAGAGCCGTCGGCGTTTAAAACCTCCGCATCAAATCTGCCAACGCCTGAATCACCTAAAAGTCGACTAAAACGACTCGTGCTGGATTAGATTTAGGACTTTTTTTTACATCAAATCATTGCAATTAACTGAATAACTTTCACTCAAATTGCATTTTACTTGAGTAGGAATTAAGCAAAGTAAAGATACTTTTACTTAATTACAGTTTTTCAGTACTTTTCCACCTCTGGTCATGATGAAAAATAAAATCGTGAAGGTAAAGGTAAAGAGGAGAGAAGAAAGTCGAAGGCGTTGGAGTTTTTAATGATTCGCAGTATAAACGAAACTCCATTTCTGTTCACATTTTTCTTCATTGCCGTGAGTTGCAAAATTCATCTTTTCCAATTTAAGAAATAACGACATCACGAAACGGCGGAGTTATTAAAGGAAGTGCAGCGGGTTTCCAGAGCGGCAGAATATTGCGTGTAGCTCTGAGGCGATTGAACCGTCTCATCACAGCGGCGGCGCCAAACCGGAGCTGATGTTTTTCCACTAAATAGTTTCTGTTCCGGGCGCCGGACCCGAACTTCTGCTGGATTAGTTTTGTCCTCCAGCTCTGACGTGTTTCCTGTGTCTTTATATCTATATTCTGTCCGTTCACTTCGCAGGGGCGTCTTTGTCTTTATATTTATGCACTGAACCCTCGTTTATCGCCGGGGTCACGGTCCAAAAAGAACCTGTGATCGGCGAAATCCCTGAAGTATCAGCTTTATTTTTTACAGTTATTATACAATCCAATACTGAACTATAGAATGAAACCAAAGATCCAAACCTGTTTTCAGAAATAAAAATATAAACGTTTTCTTACAAATAACTGTGGTAGTTTTTAAAAATAGTGTAAAATAATCATTTTAATAATGAATAGGAGGTTGGACATTGTGCCTCAGGCGTATTTCTCAGTCACGTCTTTTTCTACTGAAGCTGTGGTCCAGACGTCTTTTCCCACAACGAACCCAAGATTAATTTATTCCGTAAAGGCGCCTGCAGCCGCAGAGCTTCTACCTTCAGCAGGTCCAGAAGTTTCTCTTTTTCTGTGATAGTTTCATCTTCCTCGGCCTTTTGCCTTTGTCGTGCAGAACGTTTCCTCCACATTGTGGGTTTTGTCCTGGAGAAAATTTGGAGAAAAGGTAAATTTGTCGGGCTGAACAGAGACGAGGCACAGAAACTGTGGACATTGGTCTGAGTGAAAGACCAAAGTGACTTCTTCACTTCTAGACGACCTCAGCCTCAGGATTCAGAACACAAGGCACTGGGAAAAAGAAATCCGCGAAACAACAAAGCTGCGAAAGGTGAACCGCGTTATAGCGACGGTTCACTGTATATTGTCTGTTTGTGTGGCAGGGGCCATCTTTGTCTTCACATTTATCTTCTGTTTGCGTCTCAGGGGCCATCTTCATCTTTACATTTATCTTCTGTTTGCGTCTCAGGGGCCATCTTCATCTTTACATTTATCTTCTGTTTGCGTCTCAGGGGCCATCTTCATCTTTACATTTATCTTCTGTTTGCGTCTCAGGGGCCATCTTCGAGGAGAACGCCGTGAGGGACGATGAGGTGTTCCAGTTGGCCGTGTCGGACCTGAGCCTGAGCGACGACATTCTCCACAGCGAGAAGATCACGCACTCCATCAAACTCATCGAGGCCAACAACCCCTTCCAGGCTGTGCAAGAAGGTAAGGAGCCGACAGGAGCCTCCAGGGGCCGACAGGAGCCTCCGGGGGCCGACAGGAGCCTCCAGGGGCCTCCAGGAGCCTCCAGGGGCCGACACGAGCCTCCAGGGGCCGGCAGGAGCCTCCAGGGGCCGACAGGAGCCTCCAGGGGCCGACACGAGCCTCCAGGGGCCGACAGGAGCAGAGGATTACAGCTACAGTGGCCTCAGAGGGACAAACAAGAGCCATACACTCAAGTAATACTCTGATAACTGTACAACTCCCCCTTATGTAACAGATAATACTCCCTACAACTCCAGAAAAAATTTAAATAAGAGTTAAATAAAAAAATACAGATTTAAATGAGCCCAAACCCTGATTTTAGGAGAGAATTGTCTCTCTGGTTCTTGACCTTCGGGGCCACCGTAGTTTCTTCCTTTTGCTTCTAATTAAGTTTTTGGACTCGTTCTGCTCGGATTCACTCGCTCGCGCAGAAACATCGAGCGCTCAGACGGGAGTAATCAGCGCGACAAATTCATTTTCCCAGATAATGGTTTGATTTAATTAATTTTGTACAATTAGTGAAGCGTAAAGAGTTTCTGTTTGGGTTTCTGTGTGGAGCTTCCTGTTTGTAGGAGCACAAAAACGCCGCCGTATTTTGTCCTGTTTATGTCGAGTATTTTATTTAACTGCTGTAGATGCCAATTTTTCCTCTGCTGTTTCCAATTTCGACTTCAGATCAGTGTCTTGTCTTAACTGTTCGATCTCAAGCCGCATTTTGCCTTCTACTTTTGTCATGTTTTTCATATGTTCTCTTGAAAATGTATTTTCTTTAATGATCGAGTTTTCAGCTAAACACCTGTTAATATTAATGGTCTTTAGGTGTTGAACAGTTTCTGCCATGTCTTTGCAAGCATACTCTGAATACCTCAGCTGATACGACAGTTTTTCAATGTCATTCTGCTGTTTCACGTTGACACTTGTAAGCCTCTCACATTCAGAGATGAGCACCATATTTTGCGCCTCCATTTCAGCTTTAAGTGACTGGAGCTCCGTGACTAGTTGTTCTTTAATTGCCAGTGTTGCCAATATACTTTCTAAGTTAGTGCTCATGTCACAAAAGACTTTTCTCATCTGCTCCATCTCAGCCTGATCAGTTTCTATTTGATCTTTCAGATTATCTACCTGTTCCTTCAAAGACAGATTCTGTTCATTGAGAGACGCTTGAGCTAAAAAGTTTTCCTCATCCTTTTCCCTTAGTTTTTGTTCTTGTTTTCTGCATGTAGTAGCAGTAACTAAGTATAGGCCTGACACCCTTGAAAGGTGTTCCTCCCGTTCCTCGATCTCTTCTGCAAGCGACGTCTTTTCTCCTTCTACTTTAGAATTTAGTGACTTCAGCTCATTTATCAAGGACTCTTGGGTTGAGGTTTCCCCCATCAACTCAAAACATGCAGCACCTGAACTAACATCAAGGACCATGTTGTCCACCCTCCTGTGGGCTCACCACCTGCAGAGGGGTTCATAGGGGGTCAGGGGCTATGAGTATTGGGCAGTAAACTGCCCCCGCGACCCAGCTGGATTAAGCAGGAGAAGATGGATGGATGGATGGAGTATTTTCTTTAGGTCTCAGGTTTATTTAACGTACACAGACCGAAAGGCTCGGTCTGAAGCTTGAGCTTGTTACGTTTTTACCGTTTATTCCTCTGTCAGAGCGTCATCTTCTCACCTGTTCATTCACAAAAACGGCGACAGGAAACAAACAAATCATTAAGAGAACAGCAAAGTCCTGCAGCACCAACTCACCGCTTTAAGATGAGATAATCTGTGTCGGGTCAGGGGCCACAGCTTTAACACAAAGACAGAACGGCGACGTAAACACCGCACAAACATCCACCGGAGAACAGAAATAAATAAGACACCAAATTTATTCATTTATTTTTATACGCCCGTGATAAAACGGGACGTATTATGGTATGGCGCTGTCCGTCCGTCCGTCTGTCCATCCGTCTGTGGACACTTCAAAGCTTTGTAGTGTCTTTAAGTTCTGTTGCTGCAATCTGATTGGTGGAATTCCGATTCTAGAATGTGATGATGTCATACTCATACTCCTACTGCAAGAGCCAGATTTCCCTATTGATTATCCCTCCGTCTGTCTGTCCGTCTGTCCGTCTGTCCGTCTGTCTGTGGACAATTTCTTGTCCGCGCTCTAACTCCACAACCGTCTCACCTAGGAATGTCAAACTTCCAAACTGCACCAACAATTCATCTTTAACTGGGTTTGACAAATTCTAACTTAATTCTATATACAATAATTCAAAGTACGGGCGTATTTTGCCCCGCTGGAGGAGCTCTTGTATTTATTTCAGGGACGGTGCATATTAATCGGCATTTCCGTAAACATGCCCGAATTAGCCAAAGGCTGTTTTCCCTCCGTGGTCCCTTGACAGCAGATACTGTCCACCTAAAAACAAGAGGAAAAATGACAATAAAAACATAGAAAACAGTGGAGAAATATACGCACCGTTCCATAAGACGGCGGCACCACAACAATCAGTCGGCTACAAACCGGCGCTCATGAAGAAGCACATGCAGGGAGGGGCCAGCAGGGGGCAGCCACAGCGGATAAAGACAGTGTTCACAGATCTGGTTTGCGGTTAACCAGTGTTGGAGATAAACTGACCGAGTGGTGGAGGTGACGGACTGGGAATGATTTTATAGACGAGGCAGAGATTAGGGTGTTTGATCATGAGGTAAGGTAAACTTTATTGTCCCCGAAAGGAAATTTGTCTTGGGCCACAGCACCGCCAAATCTGCAGAACATACAAATTCACACACAAAGACAGTCATAAAAACATACAGCAGGTAAACAGATCACTGTGAATACAATATCCGCTTCCTGGCAGCATTGAATCCAAGCTCCATTAAATTCATCAAATCCAAAAGTCCACCATAATAAATATGAATAAATACGATTATCCAAAGTCCACATTCATAATATCAAAAAAATAAATCATTAAAAGTAATCTTTGTCCGCACACAAAATCCAGTCATGTTTTCCAGGCTGAGTTAAGTGGTGTTTTCGGACAGTGGTGAAAATGGTTTGGTTTTTTATCCAGAATTTGAACAGTCGCTTGTAGAGAGATTGCAGAGGGTTTCTGTGTTGTGGTATTTGCCGGGACCAGACGGGTAAACAGTGATGTGAGAGAGAATCACCGAGTCACTGAGTGCAGGAACATTTTAGCTGCCTGGACGTTTGGTGCCGCATGTGTTTGACGTTGCGAATACTGAACTTTATATGTTTACTTATTTTATTAATGTGAGATTCGAATGATAATTTTGAGTCTGTTAGAATTCCGAGATATTTGTATCGTGGGACAATCTGCCGCCGTTCTTTTTATTTCTTTCCTTCCTCTCTTTCTTTCCACTTTCTCTTCCTTTCTCTATCTGCTCTCTCTCACGTCTCCTTCCATCTCCTCTCTCGTTCTGCCCTCCATTTCTTCCCTTCTCTCTTTCTCCTTTCTATCTTTTTTCTCCCTCTTTCTTTTCTCTCTCCTCCTCTTCAGTGTGACCATGGGGTGATTTCCAGCCCTTTTCTCTCTCCCTCCATCCCTCTCTTTGCTCTCCTCCTCCCTCTTTCTGCTCTTTCTCTCCTCTCTCTCCTCCATTTCAGTCTGACTCTGGGGTGATTTCCAGCCCTTTTCTCTCTCCCTCCTTCTTTCTCCTCCTCTTCGGTGTGACCGTGGGGAGGTGTGAGTGATGTGAGTTGGATTTTCGTTCTTTCGATAAACTCACCTCTGCGTCCGGACGCTCTGGACCTCGGCGTTTTCTCCAACAACTGTTTTTATTTTCCCACCGTTTGTTTTATGAACTAAAAACAAACCTGATGTTTCCACTGGAGATTCTTCTGAGCTCCACTCTGTTCTGAGCTCCACTCTGTTCTGAACTCCACTCTGTTCTGAACTCCACTCTGTTCTGAGCTCCACTCTGTTCTGAGCTCCACTCTGTTCTGAGCTCCACTCTGTTCTGAGCTCCACTCTGTTCTGAACTCCACTCTGTTCTGAACTCCACTCTGTTCTGAACTCCACTCTGTTCTGAACTCCACTCTGTTCTGAACTCTATTCTTCATTTTCTTAATCGATCGTCGGGAGATTTAACGATTGATTTTCGATTAATCATTAACATTTTTATATTAAAACTCGGGCTGTCAACGTTAACACATTAACACATGTGATTAATCACAAACAAATATCGCACTAATGTTTTTTAACGCAGATTAATGGCACAGTTTCTTCTGAACGCTCCTCTGTTAAAGTGCGGATGGTCCTGAAGGCGGCGCAGGTGATTAGGTCAGTGATCAGGTCCATACGGAGGTGAAGACGACAGATGAGACGGTGACTGGGGCTCAGCGGTGAATTAATCTGTAAAAAACTGCCCCACAGGACTTTAGATGCTTCAAGCAAAACACGGGTTTGATTCAGCGGCAGAAACGACGACACTGCACCAACACCAAACCGAGTGCAGCCGCGGTGACAAAACTACAGCCATAGAAAAGTGTCAATAATGGAACTTTTTGATAATAAACTGCATTTTTGTCCAAATATTTTGGTCTTTTTTTGAATAATTGCGATTAATCGTGATTAAACAAAATTCTAAAGTGTCATTAATCAGATTTAAAAAAAAATCATTTGACAGCACTAATTAAAATAATCTTCAAAGTTTCTTTATTTGTCTCCCAAGGGGAGAAACTGGACAGAGTGTTTGCTGCACCACATAAAACAGGAGCACCACACATGAGCTGTGCAAGGACTGAAAGTTTTCACTCACAGTGGGACAAAAGAGTATTTGTACAGTCCCAGTACTACAGTACACTAAATGTACATAAATGTACATTTACAGTACAAAATCCTTCTGTAGATGCAGTAAATATCTCATTTTTCAACATAGATATCAGCGGCTTATAGCCCGGTTGTGGCTTGTATGACTTTTTTCTTAATTAAAAAAAAAAAAATTGAGTGGATGCGGCTTTCGGTGCCTCTATAGTCCAGAAAATACGGTACTTGAAACTCGTGTTTTCTGCTTAGAACAAGCTTCGTATTTCGTCTGCACTGGCAGATAATTTCACTTAAAATAGGGCATTTTTACCTCAAAATTGGTATTTTTTTTCTTATTTTTTGATAGGCCTTTATTACAGTGTTGTTGCAAACACACTGAGCACAGGTTTCCCATTCACCTCCGTGAACAAACAGGAAATGGTTCATTTTTGTTGGAAAATCCTGCACTCCGCTCCACTTTTCTCATTTTTGACATTTGCTGATGAGGACGTCACGGTCAAAACGATCGTCCTTTAAGAGCGTTTGGAAAGAGGAAAGTCTTCACTGGTGCTGCTCTGGTCAGAAACATTTAAATATTAGAATAATAGAAATAATAGGTACTCAGCCGAGGGCCAGATTAAAGGTCTCGGAGGGCCGGGCCGCATGTTTGACACCTCTGGTTTAGATCAGTATTGTGATTTAAAATGTCATAATTAGAACAGATTGATCCACGGAGGTCAGAACCACAGACACTCATAAAGCCCAGTGCGTCTTCTTTAGGCGCTTCTGTTTGTGCAGTTTGTGTTTTCGTCTGATCCTCTTCACGGGCTGCAGCTTCTTTTGCATAAGCGATGTTTTGTGGACCGTACAAAAGCGTATTTAGCGCGGAATTGTTTGTCTTCCTCCACCCCCCGTGTTTCCGCAAACAGAGCTCGGAGGGAGACGCACCAGTGGAATCAGCTTTCGTCAAAACGCCGCCGTCTTCCCCGCCGTCTGATCCGGTTTAATCCTCCAGAAGCGCCCCCCCCTCTCGCTCGCTCTCTCGCCGGGGGTCCGGGGGGTACAATAGCGTCGCCGAGCCTGATAGCGTTTATTTGTTTTGGTTGTAGCTCCTCGTTAGCGGCAGCCACATAATGGGCCTAATTAAAGCGAGTGAATGAGAGGCGCCTCTGATTACAAACTTGCACGCCGAGCCTTTATGAATACGCACGTAATTAATAATGAAACTAAAAACCCCATTGTTTTTGCATGTTTACGCAGCCTATTAAATCACATATGCAGCTGCGTCGTTATTTCATATGGGAAATGAGTGTTATTGTGGTTTACAATATGTCATTATGGAAGTATCCGTGACGCTAATGCGCTTCGGGCCCCGATAAAGCACATGGAGCTCACAGATGGTTCGGCTCAGGGAAAACGCCGCGGTTCTGTTCGGGCCGGGCTCAGAAGAGTCGCACACTTCAGATCGTTTCGGGTTTATTCAGCTCGTCTCAAACTCGAGTTCAACAAGGAACCGACTCCGTGCGGATTCTGAAAAACCTCTTTCTTTAGACGAGAGACGGGGATTTTGGGCAATAAATGGACGTTGTTTCTTTTCTGTTTCCATGTGTCCTGGTTTAGTCCTGATTCAGTCCAGTTTTTAGTCCTGGTTTAGTCCTGATTCAGTCCAGTTTTTAGTCCTGGTTTAGTCCTGGTTCAGTTCTGTTTTTGTCCTGCTTTAGTCCTGTTTTAGTCTTGGTTTAGTCCAGTTTTAGTCCTGGTTCAGTCCTGACTCAGTCCTGTTTTAGTCCTGACTCAGTCCTGGTTTAGTCCTTGGTTAGTCCTGACTCAGTCCTGGTTTAGTCCTGGTTCAGTCCTGTTTTAGTCCTCGTTTAGTCCTGACTCAGTCCTGTTTTAGTCCTGGTTTAGTCCTGACTCAGTCCTGGTTTAGTCCTTGTTTAGTCCTGACTCAGTCCTGTTTTAGTCCTGGTTTAGTCCTGACTCAGTCCTGGTTTAGTCCTTGTTTAGTCCTGACTCAGTCCTGTTTTAGTCCTGACTCAGTCCTGGTTTAGTCCTGACTCAGTCCTGTTTTAGTCCTGACTCAGTCCTGGTTTAGTCCTTGTTTAGTCCTGACTCAGTCCTGTTTTAGTCCTGACTCAGTCCTGGTTTAGTCCTTGGTTAGTCCTGACTCAGTCCTGGTTTAGTCCTGGTTCAGTCCTGTTTTAGTCCTGTTTTAGTCCTGACTCAGTCCTGGTTTAGTTCTTGTTTAGTCCTGACTCAGTCCTGTTTTAGTCCTGACTCAGTCCTGGTTTAGTCCTTGGTTAGTCCTGACTCAGTCCTGTTTTAGTTCTTGTTTAGTCCTGACTCAGTCCTGGTTTAGTCCTGACTCAGTCCTGGTTTAGTCCTTGGTTAGTCCTGACTCAGTCCTGTTTTAGTTCTTGTTTAGTCCTGACTCAGTCCTGGTTTAGTCCTGACTCAGTCCTTGTTTAGTCCTGACTCAGTCCTGTTTTAGTCCTGACTCAGTCCTGGTTTAGTCCTTGTTTAGTCCTGACTCAGTCCTGTTTTAGTCCTGGTTTAGTCCTGACTCAGTCCTGGTTTAGTCCTTGTTTAGTCCTGACTCAGTCCTGGTTCAGTCCCGGTTTAGTCCTGGTTCAGTCCTGTTTTAGTCCTGTTTTAGTCCTGACTCAGTCCTGGTTTAGTTCTTGTTTAGTCCTGACTCAGTCCTGATTTAGTCCTGACTCAGTCCTGGTTTAGTCCTTGGTTAGTCCTGACTCAGTCCTTGTTTAGTCCTGACTCAGTCCTGTTTTAGTCCAGTTTTAGTCCTGACTCAGTCCTGGTTTAGTCCTAGTTCAGTCCTTGTTTAGTCCTGGTTCAGTCCTGGTTTAGTCTTAGTTCAGTCCTTGTTTAGTCCTGGTTCAGTCCTGGTTTAGTCTTAGTATAACTGAAAACTAAAAAAGACAAACCAAAAACTAAAGGAGTTTTGAGCTGCGAAAACTAAGACGATTTAAATGAATTGAAAAAATATATAAAGTTGTGGTTCTGTTCTAGTCTGAAGAGGCTTTTACTGAAACTATCTGCGTCGATGAAGTGAACAGAAGCGACGACGTTAAAATAAAAACATGAGTTGAATCCATTTCTTGTTTGTCTGTAGCTGCTTGAGTTTTCCCACTTGAGTTTTCCCACTTCAGTTTTCCCACTCGAGTTTTCCGGCAGCGTCGGGTTTGTTCCGGGCGTTTCAGAATAATCCTGCAGACAGAGCTGAGCGGCGGTGCGGCGGTTTGTGCGGAAACAGCAGGGGGCGTGTTTGCTGGGGTTTGATAAGCGGTGCCGGCCTGAAGGAGCTCGTGGAGGGGCAGGTGTGCGAGCGCCGGCGCTAATGCTCCAATAACGCTCCGGCAGAGTGGTTAGTGCTCGAGTCTTGCGCCAGATGGGTCTTTGTGTGTGGAGTTTGCGTGTTCTGCCTGTGTCTCTGCAGGTTTCCCTGATCTTACCGAAAATGTGTGAGGAGTTCTCACTGTGGAGCTGCTTAAACCACATCTGACCTGTCACAGCCCCCGTGTTTTAAACTCGTAGACCGGATATACAAACGGACATGACGAACCCTTTAGCCGCCACGTTCCAAACAGGAAGTGCTCCAGGGCTCCGTTCTCTGGACCTGCTGCTGCGGCCTCGACATTTTGCTCTGAAACTGTTCGTCTGAAGCCGCCACACAGGATCCTGAAGTTTTCATTTCTCCGTTTTGTTCCTAAATCAAGATCTGAACATAAATAACGGACCAATCAGACGCCTTCATTCTCTGAAGTCCCTCCCGCTAGCGTTAGCAACAGGTTTGATTGACAGCTCGAGCGTTTTGTTGCTAAGTTAACCTCCTAACCTCTTTCCGGCGAGGAGGGCGGGACATTTAGCCACCTCCATCATGATTGGCTCTTGTGTTGCTATGATACTCGCGGGAGGATTTCCAAATATGGACGTGGCTCCAGATTTGTGTCCAGATAAGCGTCTTTGTGTTACCGTGAAAAGCGCTATATAAAACCGATGTATTATCTAGCTATAATCTGGTGCAGAACATCTCTGTTTTTTTTTAAACTTAATGTATCTGTACATTGTCCCTTCAAATAAAGACTAAACTGAACTAAACTAAACTAAACTATTATTATTATTATTATTATTATTTGCTCCTGTAACCGTGGCAACGGGAGCCTCACCTGAACTGAATCCCAGGTCGTATTTATGAGTCACAGAACTGTAATAAAATCTGAAGGTGGATCTAAGATGGCGCCCTGTTGTTTTCAATGGCCTTTTTTTTTTTTTACTTGGTCAGAACTGCGTTTCTGACGTCACGCGTTGGGCTGCGGAAGTAAAAAAAAAAAGGCCATTGAAAACAACAACCTGCTGCAGCGCGGACTCGGGGTGAGGAGAATAAACTTCCGGATGCTCTGAAACAGTCTGGAGACAGTCATCATTTTACTCCAAACCTAAAAAAGCACATTCTGGACAATCAAACGTGCCGACATCAGTCAGGCTCATTATACTGGACATTTTTACTGACAAATTCACAACTACATTTAATCTCATTATTGCTGTGATTTTAGGAAGTCACTGTGATGTCTTATTGTGTATTTTTATTGCTCTATTGTGATGTAAATTGTAAATATCTTGTGTGTTCACCTGCAGAGGGAAAGTAGCAGCAGCTAAACCTGGTGCAGTTCATCTCTTCTTTTGTAAAGGTTAATGTGTTTTGTACATGATCCCTGAGAAATAAAGACTAAACTAGACTAAGAACTCTAACAAAGCTGATTTTTAGGCGCTTCGTCGTTTAAAAGGTTTAAAGTTCATATTGTAAAAATACAGAAGAATCCTGTGCTTCGCTCTGAGCTTCTGTGGGAGATTTGTCTCTGGGCCGTGGCCGCAGGACTTCGCTCCTGATCCAGCTCTGGTTATAGATCCACGGTGCGAGTGGAGGAAGCCAACGCTGCAGCCAAACAGGAAGTGGTCCAGGCGGCTCTTCCGGCTCCTTCAGACTTCGGGCTCTCTCACACCGGGATCTCGTTTATTGTTTATTGTTTATTAGATCCCCATTAGCTTCAGCAGCGTACTGCGTCAGCTCCTCTTCCTGGGGTCCATTTAAATTTGCAGCAAAATTTATACACATGAACATAATTTACAACATTTGTCATTAACTATAGATTAAATACAATCCCAAAAACATATAAAACATATTAATCACAGATTTAAATTCAACCAGTTCATACAGACTATTTCACATCACATCATTCATTTGTTTAATGCATTTGAAGTTTCCTTTTGAAGCTAAAGTCAGTGGTTTGTTCTCTAATGTTCTGAGGTAAATGGCTCCAAACATCACTGTTCTCTGGCTCTGACTCGTTTTACATTGTGGCAGAGTGAAACACTGTCTTTCTGAACGCCTTGTAGAGTAACTGTGAGTATGTTTGCTGAAGGGCAGGTTTTGGTAGAACATAGATGGTGTCTGAGTTGTCATAATATTTCTTAAAAAGGAATCTCGTGATTCCCTCTCTGCTGTGGCCTCGTCATTTTGGTCTTAAACGTTTGCATGAACCCGCGGCTGTTTTGTCCATTAAAAAAAAACCCTCTTTGCGGCGCAGAGATTCGCCTCATTTGAGCCGAACGCTGTGGTGACGTCACACTCAGAACACTTTCACACAGTCTGTGGTCGGACCCAGTGAAGCTTTAGTAAAAGGCTCATATCGCACTGTTTTCTGATCTGTTCTAATGGCCACGTTCAGGCTGCAGGGCTTAAAGCTCGATTCAGATTTTTTTTTGTGAAATCTGATTCTTTTTTGTGAGGCCGTTCACATTTCCAGTTAAATGTGACTCGTCTGTGATCTCCAGTGTGAACTTTAAACGCCCCGAAAGTTTCCCACGTGAGCCCTGGAGACACGACGACGTCACAGCAGCAGCTCAGGGTTCACAGAAGTCGCCTGAACGTGGAGCTGCTCTGAGCTCCTGGAGAGTTTTACAGTCTCCGTCGTACCACAGGAGGAAACACGTCCGCGGCCTGTTTCCGTAGAAAACACGTCGGCGTCGGGCACAAGAGCTGAACTCTCGCCTGTCGACGACGCGCAGGTCGGACGAATGTGACTCGGCCGTTCAGACCGAAGTCGCGCGTCAAAAGATCGGATCCGTTTCGGTTTTAGGAGCACAGATCCAAGAGGCCCGGGTCACATTTGAAAAAAATCGGATCTTCGTTGTTCAGATGTCGTTTAAAGATCAGATACGGGGTTCAGAGGGGCGAAAAAATCGGATTTGGGTCACTTCAGGTGCAGTCTGAATGCAGCTAATGTCACAAACAGACCTGGAGTTGTGTTTTGTTTCAGGAAGGTTCTTCTGCAGGGCTGAAGGACCTGGACAAACATCAACACAACGGCTCAACATGAAAACAGAACGAAAATTCAATAATCACATTCAATATCATATCCTGATCTGTTTCTAAACATTCTATGAAAAAAATTGAGGTTATTTCAACAAGAAATGCCAAAATGACTGGCCTGGGAACGATCCCTGCATTTACTAGCGCACTGTGGAACATTCCAGGCAGAGTAATGTGATCTCCATGGAGACGAGCGCCCGCTAACAGGAAGGTTCCATATTGGCTCTAAAGCAGCGGTAATGAAGGGCTGTTGAAGTGAGTGGTGCTTCAGTTTGTGTTTAATGACACTTTTCTAACGCGCTGTGAAACCTGCGCTGTGGTCAGAGGACTCGCCCAGGCACAGGAAGAACACGCAACGAGCGCTGGAACAAGTACAAACACGAGTTGATTATTTTTGTGCTGCCTTCAGGAGTCGTTTAACTTTGATAATGAGTTAAAACCGTGTTACAGCACCGACTCAGAGCTGCAAATGTCTCTGATCCGGCCAAGATTTTAAACCTTCTATCAGGTTCTTCATCTTGTTTTCAGATTTATTCTCTATTTATGATCTGCTTATCTGCACTGGGTCTGACTCTGCTTCATGTGTTGTGGAAAACATTCTTTAGATCTTGAAGAAGAAATAATGATTTGCAAAGCCCGATGAGTTGGAGTACAAAGGAGAGACAAAGGTTTATTCTTATTAGAAGCAGAAATGGACAGAGCCGAGACAGGAGGTCCCCGAGCACCGGAGCTCTTCTTACAGAAACACAGTGACACACACCACAGCAGAGGGACTTCTGTTCACACACTCGTATTAACCTAATCACTCATCTGATCAACTTAACTTCGATTTGAGGACAGCGAAGGCCCCGTCCACACTCGTACGTATGTGAGTCGTTGCAGATCCAGTGTTCGTCCTCACTGATCCGATGGAAAACGGCTCCGGAGACGGAACGATCTGCAGCCGCAGCTCCCACGGATTCGTCTCATTACGGAACTGATCCGGCACCGTGTGGACGCCTGAAAGCGGCGATACGCTGACATAGGAGCTCTGGACGTCCTTATTGGACGACTTCACTGTGACCTGCGCCTTCCTGATTCGCTGGTTTGTGACGGTTCAGTGAGTCAGTCTCAGGTTCAGTGAGTCAGTCTCAGGTTCAGTGAGTCAGTCTCAGGTTCAGTGAGTCAGTCTCAGGTTCAGAGTCAGTCTCAGGTTCAGTGAGTCAGTCTCAGGTTCAGAGTCAGTCTCAGGTTCAGTGAGTCAGTCTCAGGTTCAATGAGTCAGTCTCAGGTTCAGTGAGTCAGTCTCAGGTTCTGTGAGTCAGTCTCAGGTTCAGTGAGTCAGTCTCAGGTTCAGTGAGTCAGTCTCAGGTTCAGTGAGTCAGTCTCAGGTTCAGTGAGTCAGTCTCAGGTTCAGAGTCAGTCTCAGGTTCAGTGAGTCAGTCTCAGGTTCAGAGTCAGTCTCAGGTTCAGTGAGTCAGTCTCAGGTTCAATGAGTCAGTCTCAGGTTCAGTGAGTCAGTCTCAGGTTCTGTGAGTCAGTCTCAGGTTCAGTGAGTCAGTCTCAGGTTCAGTGAGTCAGTCTCAGGTTCAGTGAGTCAGTCTCAGGTTCAGTGAGTCAGTCTCAGGTTCAGAGTCAGTCTCAGGTTCAGAGTCAGTCTCAGGTTCAGTGAGTCAGTCTCAGGTTCAGAGTCAGTCTCAGGTTCAGTGAGTCAGTCTCAGGTTCAGAGTCAGTCTCAGGTTCTGTGAGTCAGTCTCAGGTTCAGTGAGTCAGTCTCAGGTTCAGTGAGTCAGTCTCAGGTTCAGTGAGTCAGTCTCAGGTTCAGAGTCAGTCTCAGGTTCAGAGTCAGTCTCAGGTTCAGTGAGTCAGTCTCAGGTTCAGTGAGTCAGTCTCAGGTTCAGTGAGTCAGTCTCAGGTTCAGTGAGTCAGTCTCAGGTTCAGAGTCAGTATCAGGTTCTGTGAGTCAGTCTCAGGTTCAGTGAGTCAGTCTCAGGTTCAGAGTCAGTATCAGGTTCTGTGAGTCAGTCTCAGGTTCAGTGAGTCAGTCTCAGGTTCAGTGAGTCAGTCTCAGGTTCAGTGAGTCAGTCTCAGGTTCAGAGTCAGTCTCAGGTTCAGAGTCAGTCTCAGGTTCAGTGAGTCAGTCTCAGGTTCAGTGAGTCAGTCTCAGGTTCAGTGAGTCAGTCTCAGGTTCAGTGAGTCAGTCTCAGGTTCTGTGAGTCAGTCTCAGGTTCAGTGAGTCAGTCTCAGGTTCAGTGAGTCAGTCTCAGGTTCAGTGAGTCAGTCTCAGGTTCAGTGAGTCAGTCTCAGGTTCTGTGAGTCAGTCTCAGGTTCAGTGAGTCAGTCTCAGGTTCAGTGAGTCAGTCTCAGGTTCAGTGAGTCAGTCTCAGGTTCAGTGAGTCAGTCTCAGGTTCTGTGAGTCAGTCTCAGGTTCAGTGAGTCAGTCTCAGGTTCAGAGTCAGTCTCAGGTTCAGTGAGTCAGTCTCAGGTTCAGTGAGTCAGTCTCAGGTTCAGTGAGTCAGTCTCAGGTTCAGAGTCAGTCTCAGGTTCAGAGTCAGTCTCAGGTTCAGTGAGTCAGTCTCAGGTTCAGTGAGTCAGTCTCAGGTTCAGTGAGTCAGTCTCAGGTTCAGTGAGTCAGTATCAGGTTCAGTGAGTCAGTCTCAGGTTCAGAGTCAGTATCAGGTTCTGTGAGTCAGTCTCAGGTTCAGTGAGTCAGTCTCAGGTTCAGTGAGTCAGTCTCAGGTTCAGTGAGTCAGTCTCAGGTTCAGAGTCAGTCTCAGGTTCAGAGTCAGTCTCAGGTTCAGTGAGTCAGTCTCAGGTTCAGTGAGTCAGTCTCAGGTTCAGTGAGTCAGTCTCAGGTTCAGTGAGTCAGTCTCAGGTTCAGTGAGTCAGTCTCAGGTTCAGTGAGTCAGTCTCAGGTTCAGTGAGTCAGTCTCAGGTTCAGTGAGTCAGTCTCAGGTTCAGAGTCAGTATCAGGTTCTGTGAGTCAGTCTCAGGTTCAGTGAGTCAGTCTCAGGTTCAGTGAGTCAGTCTCAGGTTCAGTGAGTCAGTCTCAGGTTCAGAGTCAGTCTCAGGTTCAGAGTCAGTCTCAGGTTCAGTGAGTCAGTCTCAGGTTCAGTGAGTCAGTCTCAGGTTCAGTGAGTCAGTCTCAGGTTCAGTGAGTCAGTCTCAGGTTCTGTGAGTCAGTCTCAGGTTCAGTGAGTCAGTCTCAGGTTCAGTGAGTCAGTCTCAGGTTCAGTGAGTCAGTCTCAGGTTCAGTGAGTCAGTCTCAGGTTCTGTGAGTCAGTCTCAGGTTCAGTGAGTCAGTCTCAGGTTCAGTGAGTCAGTCTCAGGTTCAGTGAGTCAGTCTCAGGTTCAGTGAGTCAGTCTCAGGTTCTGTGAGTCAGTCTCAGGTTCAGTGAGTCAGTCTCAGGTTCAGAGTCAGTCTCAGGTTCAGTGAGTCAGTCTCAGGTTCAGTGAGTCAGTCTCAGGTTCAGTGAGTCAGTCTCAGGTTCAGAGTCAGTCTCAGGTTCAGAGTCAGTCTCAGGTTCAGAGTCAGTCTCAGGTTCAGAGTCAGTCTCAGGTTCAGTGAGTCAGTCTCAGGTTCAGTGAGTCAGTCTCAGGTTCTGTGAGTCAGTCTCAGGTTCAGTGAGTCAGTCTCAGGTTCAGTGAGTCAGTCTCAGGTTCAGTGAGTCAGTCTCAGGTTCAGTGAGTCAGTCTCAGGTTCTGTGAGTCAGTCTCAGGTTCAGTGAGTCAGTCTCAGGTTCAGAGTCAGTCTCAGGTTCAGTGAGTCAGTCTCAGGTTCAGTGAGTCAGTCTCAGGTTCAGTGAGTCAGTCTCAGGTTCAGAGTCAGTCTCAGGTTCAGAGTCAGTCTCAGGTTCAGTGAGTCAGTCTCAGGTTCAGTGAGTCAGTCTCAGGTTCAGTGAGTCAGTCTCAGGTTCAGTGAGTCAGTATCAGGTTCAGTGAGTCAGTCTCAGGTTCAGAGTCAGTATCAGGTTCTGTGAGTCAGTCTCAGGTTCAGTGAGTCAGTCTCAGGTTCAGTGAGTCAGTCTCAGGTTCAGTGAGTCAGTCTCAGGTTCAGAGTCAGTCTCAGGTTCAGAGTCAGTCTCAGGTTCAGTGAGTCAGTCTCAGGTTCAGTGAGTCAGTCTCAGGTTCAGTGAGTCAGTCTCAGGTTCAGTGAGTCAGTCTCAGGTTCAGTGAGTCAGTCTCAGGTTCAGTGAGTCAGTCTCAGGTTCAGTGAGTCAGTCTCAGGTTCAGTGAGTCAGTCTCAGGTTCAGAGTCAGTATCAGGTTCTGTGAGTCAGTCTCAGGTTCAGTGAGTCAGTCTCAGGTTCAGTGAGTCAGTCTCAGGTTCAGTGAGTCAGTCTCAGGTTCAGAGTCAGTCTCAGGTTCAGAGTCAGTCTCAGGTTCAGTGAGTCAGTCTCAGGTTCAGTGAGTCAGTCTCAGGTTCAGTGAGTCAGTCTCAGGTTCAGTGAGTCAGTCTCAGGTTCTGTGAGTCAGTCTCAGGTTCAGTGAGTCAGTCTCAGGTTCAGTGAGTCAGTCTCAGGTTCAGTGAGTCAGTCTCAGGTTCAGTGAGTCAGTCTCAGGTTCTGTGAGTCAGTCTCAGGTTCAGTGAGTCAGTCTCAGGTTCAGTGAGTCAGTCTCAGGTTCAGTGAGTCAGTCTCAGGTTCAGTGAGTCAGTCTCAGGTTCAGTGAGTCAGTCTCAGGTTCAGTGAGTCAGTCTCAGGTTCAGTGAGTCAGTCTCAGGTTCAGTGAGTCAGTCTCAGGTTCAGAGTCAGTCTCAGGTTCAGTGAGTCAGTCTCAGGTTCAGTGAGTCAGTCTCAGGTTCAGAGTCAGTCTCAGGTTCAGAGTCAGTCTCAGGTTCAGAGTCAGTCTCAGGTTCAGAGTCAGTCTCAGGTTCAGTGAGTCAGTCTCAGGTTCAGTGACTGTGCTGATGGTGTCGTGTCATTTCTTTCTTAATATTTTCCCTTCATATGAACTCTGTCGAGCAAAAACAGAAAGTGGTCGGACGAATATGTAAATATGGATTCACATGTGCACCAATAAAATATATAAACCTGTGTTTGAATTTGAAAAAAACATTTTTCCAATTAAGAAGAGTTCAGTCAATGTGCAGATGAAACTAGTGGAGTTCAGAACCTCCACCAAGGTGAAGAACCACTGCTGTAGACAAACAGGAAACAGCGTCGGCCCACGAAAAGACTCTTTTCCTCGGCTCAAACTCGGCTCCTGGAACTTCAGACGTGCTGCTCCGCTTTGTTTTTACGGCCCACGTGACGTCGGGACGGCAGCCGAGTCACGTGACGAGTGTTTCAGGGGCTCTAGACACGACTTGTCTGAACACAAATCATTTCTGATCCAATAATACGGCGATTCGTTTCAGTGCAAACATCACCTGAGACGACAAAGGAACTCCTGAGCCTGGAGACGGCCTGAGCCTTTACATATGCTGATGATGCTCTGATCCGAAGTGAAGTCACATTCTTTTACACACAGACTGACTGAGGGAAAACTTTCCACAGGATACATTTCCATCACAGTCGTTTATTTGAAGAGAACTGGTCCAGTGAAATGTTCTTGCTGTAGGGACAGATCATTTCTCTACTTTTAAGTCATTTTCTGATAGATTTACGGGTTCAGATCTGACATTTCGGCCGAGCATTTCTGCAATGTGCTCAAAATAATCCATATCTGTGGCCTTAAATCAAACCTGAGACCCTCCCGTTGTGTGGCGACTGTACGACCCTGTCTGCTCTGAACCCAGACTCCCCTCTCGCTCCTACTATACATAGATTTGTACATTAGTTCTGTTTTTCCCGCCGCTCGGAGCAGACACTTTAATGTCTGCCACACATTATATAAGGCTCATAATTACAGGACCTGTGACAGAGCGGCTCATTACAGCTGCAGCTGACCTCACCTCTCTCTCTCCTCACTCTCTCCTCTCTCACTCTCTTTCTCCTCGCTCACTCTCTCCTCACTCTCTCTCTCCTCGCTCACTCTCTCCTCACTCTCCCCTCTCTCTCTCTCTCCTCTCTCTCCTCTCTCTCCATCGTATTTACTCATGTCGCAGATGTACTGAGCTCAGAACACTCCAAACACTTTTAGAGCCTAATCGCTCCACATTATTCATTTCTGTCCAGTTCCAGCTGAACTCGGATCAGGAGTCACACCCACAGCCTCCTGCTGACTGCGGGAGGGGACGGGCTAACCAGGGGTGGGCAAACTACGGCCCGCGGGCCACATGCGGCCCGTTAACCTTTTTAATCCGGCCCACCAAACTTGGATAGACTGTAATCAAACTAAACCATTACTAAAACCAGGTCTAAACCAGGTCTAAACCAGGTCTAAACCAGGTCTAAACCAGGTCTAAAACCAAACAAGAATGTGCAGGAGTTGGTTGCTACATTCATGTAGTTTTAAAAAGCACAACAATATCAAGTAATCCAAAGTATTCAGATTACATTACTCACTTTAAGTACCTTAATGGATTACACTACAAACTACATTTTGAGACATGTAATCTGTAATCTGTAGGGGATTTTACATTGTAAAAGTGGGGGGCTAACCACTCTGCCGCCGTTACGAGCCGCTGTTCTCCGCACAGACGCCGCCCCAGCTCAGCGCTCATCTGTTACACTTAAAGATTATTGGAAATCTTTGGGACGTGGCTCTGCTCTGAACCCTCCGCCATTACCCACAGTCCTCTGGGGCGGCGGCGTTGGCTTTAGCACGAGGGAGGACGGCGTCGGGCGGGATAACGTGTGCGGCCGCGTGCGATCGATGCAGCTCAGGGCCAAACGAACCCCTGTCCCTCGCTCTCTGTGCTGTTTCCCTCCTCCGTCTGTGTTCATACCCACGTAATCCATCATTTAAGCTCCCGCCCGACGCGCTCCGCCCGGATTTCCACACGCTCCGCCCGGATTTCCACACGCTCCGCCCGGATTTCCACACGCTCCACCCGGATTTCCACGCAGAAGGAAGAAACTCGACGCTCAGGACAGATTCCACCGTGAGAATTAAAAAAACAAAGCAAAAAAACCCTCTTTCTTTGGACAATATGCTGCAGTTTTCTTTTCTGATCCCATGTGTCGTCCTGTGTAAACCCTCAGTGGTCCAGGTCTAAACCAGGACTAAACCAGGATTAAACCAGGTCTAAACCAGGTCTAAACCAGGTCTAAACCAGGACTAAATCAGGTCTAAACCTCTAAAGTCTTTGTCAGGGTGACCAGTTGTCCCTGTTTCCCCGGGACAGTCCCAGTTTTGAGCCCTGTGTCCTTTATCCCAGCAGATTTAGTCCTGGTTTTAGTCCTGGTTTAGTCCTACATTAGACCTGGTGTAGACTTGGTTTTAGTCCTGGTTTAGACCTGGTTAAGAACTGGTTTAATCCTGGTTTAGACCTGGTTTTAGTCCTGATTTTAGCCCTGGTTTAGACCTGGTTTAGACTTGGTTTTAGTCTTGATTTTAGTACTGGTATAGTCCTGGTTTTAGTCCTGGTTTAGGCCTGGTTTGGACCTGCTTTAGACCTGATTTTAGACCTGGATAAGAACTGGTTTAGACCTGGTTTTAGTTCTCATTTTAGACCTGGTTGTAGTCCTGATTTAGAACAGATTTAGACCTGGTTTTAGTCCTGGTTTTAGTCCTAGTTTAGTCCTAATTTAGTCTGGTCTTAGACCTGGTTTAGACCTGGTTTTAGTCTTGATTTTAGTCCTAGTTTAGTCCTGGTTTAGCGGCGTGCGGTTCACAAACACAAGTCACAAACTGTGAGTAGGTTGTCAGGATGGCGACACAAAAGACGCCGGGCTGTCGGGTTGTGGGAATGTGGGAATGTCGGGGCGGGAATGTGTCGGAGTGGACGTCTGTCGGGGTGTCGCTCTGTCAGAAAAACCCTGTTGGATCAGGATCTGAGCTCAGAGTCAAACTGACACCACAAACACGAGGAGCCGCGGCTTCAGACTCGAGCACGAAGACAAACAGTCGGGTCCTGAACTCGAGGAGGAGAAAATCACAGCCAGAATCAGAATCACTCCATTCGGTTTTGTTCTGTCGGCTGTAGCTCGGCTTTTGGGACGACACGTTCTCAAAACATGAGAGTACTGGTCAGGTCTGTCATAAAATGTCTTCTGTCTGCTTTTACTTCCACACGAACTTCCCTGACAAAACGAGGGGCAAACCTTTTATAAAATGCAGTGATATTTCCTCACTTAATCTGTGGTGTTTTGTGCTGGTCACAAGCGCCAAACAAACCACAGTAAAACCTCTAGAATCTCTTTAGAAGCAAGAACTTCAGATTCTAGATCAGAAACCACAAAAGTCCCGTCACATACAACGACAATACAATTAAATGAGCCAATCTAAGGTTATTATTCAGAATAATTAATAATGTGGCATCAGATCAGACGGTCCACAGTCAGTGGAAATGTGTAAAACTGAAACAGAAACATCATTAGGACCATCTGCAGTTTCATTTAACCTCTTGAGACCCTGTGGCCCCACACGAGGACATTACATTTTTGCCTCTTAGCACCATGATTTTCAATTATTTTAAACTTTCACCTGTAATCAACTAAAAACCTCTACAGCAGCTCCCGAAAGTAAAAAAAAAACTGCATGGTAAAGTTTAGATGCAAAATGTATGAATAAAACCAATGTATTTATGTACAATAATGTCTCTTCATGTATCTTAATGTCTCTTCATTTGGCATTAAAATTTGACCCATTTTATTGCCCACAGCAGACGAGAGCATCAGGAAATGTCATGTCCTCGTCTGAAGACATTGGGACTGTGTTATATTATTGATTGTACATGTTGTTAGGTAAACTTGGGAATATTTAGATGAGTTTACAGTTATAAATTGCTGGACGTTTCTGCTGCTATAGGGAAACTGCTGCCTGTCTCCACTTTTTGCACCTCTACTTTTTTTTGTAATGACTGAAAACCAGAAAAAATTCAAACTGTGGACCACATTTTCAGGCCTTTTTGTGTGTTTTTAACCTCACTCACTGAACCCCAACCCGCTCACGGTCGACCTACGTCACATTTGGCAGGTTTAGGGCTTGAAATAAACAGCTAATCGCTGTGTGTTTGTTTTTTGTAATTTATTTATACATTTGAATGTTTTTACATTTTTTAACCAATGGTGTCATACAGAACACTTACTGAGTAGGTCCTACTTATCCCAAATAGCAAGAAGAAATGAAAAATGCACCAGACAAAAGCTCGGGTCTCAGGAGGTTAAAAAACTCTCAGAATGGAACAAACTTCCAACTGAGCGAAAATTATGCAAAGACTGAAAGAATTTAGCCTGGAAATGAAACCACAGTTTGACGCGTGCGCTTCACGACACTGTAAATATTATAAATGGCCTTGTTTTCTGCCTTATGTTCGGTCCTTCTTCATTCGTCTTGTTTCAAACGTTGTCTGTAATGTTCGTGTCAGAGCTGCAGATGGAAATGAGCTCTGAGAGTTAAAGTCTGCCACAAGCAGCTTTTCATTTTCTGCTCCCGCACATCGTCCCTGTCAAATAAATCAAATCAACTAAAGTAAACTACTATTTTTATCAATGCAAATGTTAAAAAACCCTGAGGAAAACATCTCACGGGATGATTTTTACCATGTGCTCACAATACTGTGGCACGAGAGCTTCAGAAAAGGTTCATTTCTGTCGTGTCAATGGGACTTTTTGTGTTGATATCTGCAAAAACTGAGGATCTAGTTTTCGTTTTGACCAGAATCTGATTTCTGATGCTGTTGACAGACCTCGTGGCCGCTGATAGTCGAATCTTTTAGCCTCAAACCGTCGTCTCTTCCTCCTCTCGGTCGTCTCTTCCTCCTCTCGGTCGTCTCTTCCTCCTCTCGGTCGTCTCTTCCTCCTCTCGGGCGTCTCTTCCTCCTCTCGGTCGTCTCTTCCTCCTCTCGGTCGTCTCTTCCTCCTCTCGGTCGTCTCTTCCTCCTCTCGGTCGTCTCTTCCTCCTCTCGGTCGTCTCTTCCTCCTCTCGGTCGTCTCTTCCTCCTCTCGGTCGTCTCTTCCTCCTCTCGGGCGTCTCTTCCTCCTCTCGGTCGTCTCTTCCTCCTCTCGGTCGTCTCTTCCTCCTCTCGGGCGTCTCTTCCTCCTCTCGGTCGTCTCTTCCTCCTCTCGGTCGTCTCTTCCTCCTCTCGGGCGTCTCTTCCTCCTCTCGGTCGTCTCTTCCTCCTCTCGGTCGTCTCTTCCTCCTCTCGGTCGTCTCTTCCTCCTCTCGGGCGTCTCTTCCTCCTCTCGGTCGTCTCTTCCTCCTCTCGGTCGTCTCTTCCTCCTCTCGGTCGTCTCTTCCTCCTCTCGGTCGTCTCTTCCTCCTCTCGGTCGTCTCTTCCTCCTCTCGTCGTCTCTTCCTCCTCTCGGTCGTCTCTTCCTCCTCTCGGTCGTCTCTTCCTCCTCTCGGTCGTCTCTTCCTCCTCTCGGTCGTCTCTTCCTCCTCTCGGTCGTCTCTTCCTCCTCTCGGTCGTCTCTTCCTCCTCTCGGTCGTCTCTTCCTCCTCTCGGTCGTCTCTTCCTCCTCTCGGTCGTCTCTTCCTCCTCTCGGTCGTCTCTTCCTCCTCTCGGTCGTCTCTTCCTCCTCTCGGTCGTCTCTTCCTCCTCTCGGTCGTCTCTTCCTCCTCTCGGTCGTCTCTTCCTCCTCTCGGTCGTCTCTTCCTCCTCTCGGTCGTCTCTTCCTCCTCTCGGTCGTCTCTTCCTCCTCTCGGTCGTCTCTTCCTCCTCTCGGTCGTCTCTTCCTCCTCTCGGTCGTCTCTTCCTCCTCTCGGTCGTCTCTTCCTCCTCTCGGTCGTCTCTTCCTCCTCTCGGTCGTCTCTTCCTCCTCTCGGTCGTCTCTTCCTCCTCTCGGTCGTCTCTTCCTCCTCTCGGTCGTCTCTTCCTCCTCTCGGGCGTCTCTTCCTCCTCTCGGTCGTCTCTTCCTCCTCTCGGTCGTCTCTTCCTCCTCTCGGTCGTCTCTTCCTCCTCTCGGTCGTCTCTTCCTCCTCTCGGGCGTCTCTTCCTCCTCTCGGTCGTCTCTTCCTCCTCTCGGTCGTCTCTTCCTCCTCTCGGTCGTCTCTTCCTCCTCTCGGTCGTCTCTTCCTCCTCTCGGGCGTCTCTTCCTCCTCTCGGTCGTCTCTTCCTCCTCTCGGTCGTCTCTTCCTCCTCTCGGTCGTCTCTTCCTCCTCTCGGTCGTCTCTTCCTCCTCTCGGGCGTCTCTTCCTCCTCTCGGTCGTCTCTTCCTCCTCTCGGTCGTCTCTTCCTCCTCTCGGTCGTCTCTTCCTCCTCTCGGTCGTCTCTTCCTCCTCTCGGTCGTCTCTTCCTCCTCTCGGTCGTCTCTTCCTCCTCTCGGTCGTCTCTTCCTCCTCTCGGTCGTCTCTTCCTCCTCTCGGTCGTCTCTTCCTCCTCTCGGTCGTCTCTTCCTCCTCTCGGTCGTCTCTTCCTCCTCTCGGTCTGCGTCTCGTGTGGATTCGTCCTCGGTCCATTTGGCTGTTCTCATTATAAACCTGTGTTTATCGGCGGGAGCTCATAAACAGCCCTGACGCAGACTCCGCTCCTCCTCGCTCCTCTCGCATCCATATGTCACACAGGAAACACACTTCTGCGCCTCGCTCCATTATCCCCGGCCTCCTGAAACCCTCCGTCCTCCGCCGCCCCGTCTGCAGCTCCGGCCGCAGACGCAGAGCTCTGCACAACTTACACTAATTGGTTTTGCTCCTCTGCTTCTTTCTCTGATCTGGACAAGATTTTCAAACTTCTGTCAGGTTCTTGGTCTTGATTTCAGGTGAGTTCTCGACTTACTCCTTCTGAGACGCTTCATTCTCGTCTAGAGGAAGTTTATTTTAAGAAAACTTTGTCCAGCCACAAGATCATTTCACTACATTTTCTGACAGATTTAAAGGGGCGGGTGTGACTTTAGTTCATAGTTCCTCGTGTCCAGAGTGTTGGAGACGTGTGGAGACACTCGTTTAAATCTTCCTCCAGTTTTTGTATTTGCAGAGGTGCTGGTGCTGGGCTGGTGCAGGTCAATGGCCACAGTCGTCCTGCCACTGAAAACTGTTTTTCCGGCCATCATTTTGAGATACTTTCATTTAAAGAATTCTTAATATATATAATATGTGCGGAGAGAAAATGTTTTGCTTTTATTCTGGTCGTCAGCAGGTAGGAACTGTTGTTTTGTTCGTTTCTGCTGGACCCTGGTTAAGAGTCGCACGCCTGGTGGAAAGTAAAAAAATGTGGCGCGTCGGCAAACGAGCAAATTAAAGTTAAAACAAAGTTCCTAAACATGTTCAGACGGTCGTTCTACCTCCAGAATATGCGTCAGCGACATTCGCTTTATAATATCATGTGTTTATTTCCTGTCTTTTATATTCGACTGTTTTAACTGTAATTTATGTGAATTATTTTAGTTTGACGGTGGCGTTGGTGGCGTCTGTTAAGGCTCAAGATTGTTTAAGCCGCAATGTTACGGCCCCAGGCCTCCAGTTCTTTTGATTTGTGTTGTGTGCTTTAATTGTTTTGTCATTTGGATTTTTGCTGGTTGAGCCCTGGTCCCTGATTGGTGGGAACTTCAACCCTCGGCCACTCCCACCTCACCTCCAGCCTCCTCCCCCTATTTAAGAAGATTCCTCTCACCTGTTCGGGGCTGTGGCCTTTGTGGCCAGTTTGCCATTTTCTGTTTGTGTCTCTTTAGTGTGTTAGTCTAACTTTGTGTGTGAGACACTAGTTTAGTTTAGTTCTGTTTTGTGTCTTTTTATTTGTCACTCGATTCTGTTTGTAGGTTTAGGGACTTTTGTGATTTTGTTATGTGTCCCTTAGTCCATCACTTTTGTTTTTGTACAGACCTACGTGACCCGTTTTGGCACAAAACTCGTATTTCAGTCCCGTCCTTGTGTTTCTTAGTTTAGGTTCTTTAGTGTACATATTTTAGCCTGTTTTGTTTAATTTACCTTGTACATTCCTTTTAATTAAATTACCTTATTTATTCCATTTTACATCTTGGTTATTTTGTTACTTCCGCGGTCCCTAGCAGAGCTGGGTCGTAACACGCAATAAAGATCAATGAAGCCCTCAGTAAAAAGGATTTTTTATAGACGACACAAGGAGGTGGAACGACCACAGTCTGACCCACTCCACAGACCTGAGCTCCAGACTGTCCCTGTGAGCGTCTGTGTCACAGGAGCAGGGCTGAAATAAAACTGACCTCGTGTCGCCTGAATCGTCGCATGTTGAGGGACGATTTTCTCACAAATCCTACAAATGCAACGGTCGGTTTCGCTTCTAAAAGAACTGTCCCTTTGAGTGTTTGTATCTTAGATTTTAGCCGGGCTTCTTGCGGTGTGTAAGTTCTCCTCCTCCGTCTCCTTCTCCCTCTGGTTTAACCGTAACTCTCCTGATCCCGGCGTTTCTTCACACAGCCCGTCACTCCGTCCACACCGTCCACACTCCACTCCTGCGCTCACGGTTTGAGGCAGATTAATTTTTCATGTGGAGCTAAAGGCCAAACAAACACACACAAACACACACACACAGAGCGGGAGCAGGGACCCAGAGGAGAGCCGGGTCCGAGGCTCCTGCACCGCCCACAGACTGAGCTCTAATGTGACGATGTTCATACAATTTCAAGCTCGATTTCGGTACTGAAAAATACTGACTTGAGACTTGATACTGATTCTGACGCCACGGTGAGAATAAAAAGAACTTTGTCTCGACAAAATCCTGTGATTTTCCACATTTAACGGTTGAACTTTCTTTTCTGTTCATACGTGTCCTGGTTTAGTCCTGGTTCAGTCCTGTTTTAGTCCTGTTTTAGTCCTGGTTCGGTCCTGGTTCAGTCCTGGTTCGGTCCTGGTTCGGTCCTGGTTCAGTCCTGGTTTAGTCCTGGTTCAGTCCTGTTTTAGTCCTGGTTCAGTCCTGTTTTAGTCCTGGTTCAGTCCTGTTTTAGTCCTGGTTCAGTCCTAGTTTAGTCCTGGTTCAGTCCTGTTTTAGACCTGGTTCAGTCCTGTTTTAGTCCTGGTTCAGTCCTGTTTTAGTCCTGGTTCAGTCCTGTTTTAGTCCTGGTTCAGTCCTAGTTTAGTCCTGATCCAGTCCTGTTTTAGTCCTGGTTCAGTCCTGTTTTAGTCCTGGTTCAGTCCTAGTTTAGTCCTTGTTTAGTCCTGTTTTAGTCCTGGTTCAGTCCTGTTTTAGTCCTGGTTCAGTCCTGGTTCAGTCCTGTTTTAGTCCTGGTTCAGTCCTGTTTTAGTCCTTGTTTAGTCCTGTTTTAGTCCTGGTTCAGTCCTGTTTTAGTCCTGGTTCAGTCCTGTTTTAGTCCTGGTTCAGTCCTGTTTTAGACCTGGTTCAGTCCTGTTTTAGTCCTGGTTCAGTCCTAGTTTAGTCCTGGTTCAGTCCTGTTTTAGTCCTGGTTCAGTCCTGTTTTAGTCCTGGTTCAGTCCTGTTTTAGACCTGGTTCAGTCCTGTTTTAGTCCTGGTTCAGTCCTAGTTTAGTCCTGGTTCAGTCCTAGTTTAGTCCTGGTTCAGTCCTAGTTTAGTCCTGGTTCAGTCCTAGTTTAGTCCTGGTTCAGTCCTGTTTTAGTCCTGATCCAGTCCTGTTTTAGTCCTGGTTCAGTCCTGTTTTAGTCCTTGTTTAGTCCTGTTTTAGTCCTGGTTCAGTCCTGTTTTAGTCCTGGTTCAGTCCTGTTTTAGTCCTGGTTCAGTCCTGTTTTAGTCCTGGTTCAGTCCTGTTTTAGTCCTGGTTCAGTCCTGTTTTAGACCTGGTTCAGTCCTGTTTTAGTCCTGGTTCAGTCCTAGTTTAGTCCTGGTTCAGTCCTGTTTTAGTCCTGGTTCAGTCCTGTTTTAGTCCTGGTTCAGTCCTGTTTTAGACCTGGTTCAGTCCTGTTTTAGTCCTGGTTCAGTCCTAGTTTAGTCCTGGTTCAGTCCTAGTTTAGTCCTGGTTCAGTCCTGTTTTAGTCCTGGTTCAGTCCTGTTTTAGTCCTGGTTCAGTCCTAGTTTAGTCCTGATCCAGTCCTGTTTTAGTCCTGGTTCAGTCCTGTTTTAGTCCTTGTTTAGTCCTGTTTTAGTCCTGGTTCAGTCCTGTTTTAGTCCTGGTTCAGTCCTGTTTTAGTCCTGGTTCAGTCCTGTTTTAGTCCTGGTTCAGTCCTGTTTTAGTCCTTGTTTAGTCCTGTTTTAGTCCTGGTTCAGTCCTGTTTTAGTCCTGATCCAGTCCTGTTTTAGTCCTGATCCAGTCCTGTTTTAGTCCTGGTTCAGTCCTGTTTTAGTCCTTGTTTAGTCCTGTTTTAGTCCTGGTTCAGTTCTGACGCTCTCATCACACTTTCCTCCGGTGATACTCACATTTCACACTTGACTTTGATTCTCAGGAACAGACTCGATACTCCGATACCGATTCTGATCCCACGAGGAAAATAAAAACCCTCTTTCTTCTTTCCGGGGAATTAAATATGAAGCTTAAGATTTAATGTCGAGCTCCAGCAGAAAAACAAAAACAACAATCTGACAGAGATAAAGACAGATCGATGGAGAGATAGAAAGAGACGGACAGAGACGAGGATAAATGTTTATGTAGAAAGATAAAGACGGAGAGAGAGAAGTTTACTCATCTTGAGGGAAATGCACGAAAAATAAAACATATGTAAAAAATAAAATGGGACTTAAAGCTACAGTCTGTCATTAAACTGCTGCAGTCTCACATTTCACCACCAGGGTGTGTCCGTGTTACTGCTGTTTGACAGTCTGCAGGAGGAGAAGAAGAGAGCAAAAAGTCTGGAGTCAGGGGAGGGGAGGAGTCAGGTGAGGAGGAGGAGTCAGGTGAGGAGGAGGAGTCAGGTGAGGAGGAGCGGTCGGGTGAGGAGGAGGGGTCAGGTGAGGAGGAGGGGTCAGGTGAGGAGGAGGGGTCAGGTGAGGAGGAGGACTCAGGTGAGGAGGAGGGGTCAGGTGAGGAGGAGGGGTCAGGTGAGGAGGAGGACTCAGGTGAGGAGGAGGGGTCGGGTGAGGAGGAGGAGTCGGGTGAGGAGGAGGAGTCGGGTGAGGAGGAGGAGTCAGGTGAGGAGGAGGAGTCAGGTGAGGAGGAGGAGTCAGGTGAGGAGGAGGAGTCGGGTGAGGAGGAGGGGTCAGGTGAGGAGGAGGAGTCGGGTGAGGAGGAGGAGTCGGGTGAGGAGGAGGAGTCGGGTGAGGAGGAGGAGTCAGGTGAGGAGGAGGGGTCAGGTGAGGAGGAGGAGTCAGGTGAGGAGGAGGGGTCAGGTGAGGAGGAGGAGTCAGGTGAGGAGGAGGAGTCAGGTGAGGAGGAGGAGTCAGGTGAGGAGGAGGAGTCAGGTGAGGAGCAGGGGTCAGGTGAGGAGGAGGGGTCAGGTGAGGAGGAGGAGTCAGGTTTCTGATTTTCTTTACCGGTTTTAAATCCTCACATAAACGTACAGATGAAGCTTGAACATAAGAACATGAATAAAACAGGTTTTTCTCTTTGGGCTTGGGTTTTTCACGCAGGATTCAGAGATTCAGAGCTGTAAAAATGCGTCTGCAGATCTGCTCAGTCCTGTGTCAGTGTGAACACGAGGCTCCTGCTGCCACCGAAAACACCACCAAATGGAACCAGACTCTGTGTGTTTTATGTTCTGAGCCTAAAACAAAACCTTTAACTGAACGTGTTTAGAACCATCTGGAACAATAAGAGCACAGAGACTAGAGTCCACCCATGGACCTGGTTTAGACCTGGTTTAGACCTGGTTTAGACCTGGTTTACACCTGGTTTGGACCTGGTTTACACCTGGTTTGGACCTGGTTTGGACCTGGTTTGGACCTGGTTTAGACCTGGTTTGGACCTAGTTTAGACCTGGTTTGGACCTGGTTTGGACCTGGTTTGGACCTGGTTTGGACCTAGTTTAGACCTGGTTTGGACCTGGTTTGGACCTGGTTTGGACCTGGTTTGGACCTGGTTTGGACCTGGTTTAGACCTGGACCAGGACTCTATGGAACCTATCGAGACCACTGAGGGATTGAGGAAAACAAAGTTCTACCATTTAATGTGGAAAATCACAGGAGGACGTGTAAAGAAGAGTTTTTTATGTGTAAATAAGAGTTTTTTACGTGTAAAGAAGAGTTTTTTACGTGTAAAGAAGAGTTTTTTACGTGTAAATAAGAGTTTTTTACGTGTAAATAAGAGTTTTTTACGTGTAAATAAGAGTTTTTTACGTGTAAATAAGAGTTTTTTACGTGTAAATAAGAGTTTTTTACGTGTAAATAAGAGTTTTTTACGTGTAAAGAAGAGTTTTTTACGTGTAAAGAAGAGTTTTTTACGTGTAAAGAAGAGTTTTTTACGTGTAAAGAAGAGTTTTTTACGTGTAAATAAGAGTTTTTTACGTGTAAAGAAGAGTTTTTTACGTGTAAAGAAGAGTTTTTTATGTGTAAATAAGAGTTTTTTACGTGTAAAGAAGAGTTTTTTACGTGTAAATAAGAGTTTTTTATGTGTAAATAAGAGTTTTTTACGTGTAAAGAAGAGTTTTTTACGTGTAAAGAAGAGTTTTTTACGTGTAAAGAAGAGTTTTTTTACGTGTAAAGAAGAGTTTTTTACGTGTAAAGAAGAGTTTTTTACGTGTAAATAAGAGTTTTTTTACGTGTAAAGAAGAGTTTTTTACGTGTAAAGAAGAGTTTTTTACGTGTAAAGAAGAGTTTTTTACGTGTAAATAAGAGTTTTTTACGTGTAAATAAGAGTTTTTTACGTGTAAATAAGAGTTTTTTACGTGTAAAGAAGAGTTTTTTACGTGTAAAGAAGAGTTTTTTACGTGTAAAGAAGAGTTTTTTACGTGTAAATAAGAGTTTTTTACGTGTAAATAAGAGTTTTTTACGTGTAAAGAAGAGTTTTTTACGTGTAAATAAGAGTTTTTTACGTGTAAAGAAGAGTTTTTTACGTGTAAAGAAGAGTTTTTTACGTGTAAAGAAGAGTTTTTTACGTGTAAATAAGAGTTTTTTTCTTCTCATCGTGGGATCAGAAATCTAAACTGTATCTCAGCTCTGATCCAAACACGGCGTTTTTCCTCCTCTGGTCCAAACAGTGAGATCTGGACAGACTTTGTGACTCTGCTGCCCGTTCATCATCGGGTTTTCACTTGAGTCCGTTAGCCTCGTTAGCCTCGTTAGCCTCGTTAGCCTCTGCGCCGCCGTCCAGACCCGCTCCATCAAACGGTGATTAGCAGAGAAATCATTTACACATTTAGGTCCGGCTCAGTCATCGCTCTTTCTTTTGGGTCTTCAGCACTTTTTCGTTTGAGTTCAAATACTGTACGTCTGAAGCATGTGGGTCAGAAACAGACTGACCACACGTCCAAACCACTGACCTGTCCCAGTTTTATACAAGAAATCTCCCAATTTATGACCAATCTGATCTAAAATGGGACTAAACCAGGACTAAAACAGGACTAAATCAGGACCATCACATTGTTTGACTCGTCTGATCCTCGCCAACAGTAAACAGAAGCATAAACTGTCATTTTTTATACAAAATACAGAAAAGCCTTTTTGAAAATGAGCATAAATAATAATAATAATAATACTTTTCATTTATTAGGCGCCTTTCTGGACCCCCCAAGGTCACCTGACGGCAAATCAGGACTAAAACCGGGTCTGAACTGGGACTAAAACCAGCACTGAACCAGGACCAAAACCAGGACTAAACCAGGACTGAACCAGGACCAAAACCAGGACTAAACCAGGACTAAACCAGGTCTGAAATGGGACTAAAACCGGGACTGAAGGTCGAGAATCATTTTGATCATTTCAAGTCCTGGAGTTGGACACCTGAGGTCCCCTGACAACAACATGAACACATTAAGTACGATTAAAACAGTTAAAAGCCACAGGTAAAGGGTTTAATTGGTCGATTGTGTTTAGTGTTGTATTTAGTGCTGTATTTGATGAGTATTTAGTATTTCGTCAGGTATTAGACAGTGTCTGAAGCACAAACCGCAGCGTCAGGAGTCTCAGATGTGGTGTTTGAGTGATTATGGAGCAGTTTGCACACAGTATTTCCTCTTCTGGGATTGTGGCGTTTGGATTCTCCCAAAAACATGACAACAGCAGAAGTGTTAAAGGTCCATGAAACTCCTCCTGAAGCTTCAGTCTGAGAATCCAACGCGGCGCAGACCGATGCTCCAGACCGGTGCTCCAGACCGGTGCTCCAGACCGGTGCTCCAGACCGGTGCTCCAGACCGGTGCTCCAGACCGGTGCTCCAGACATCTGTGCCCGGATCACGGCGTTTCCCTCTTCTCCAGACCCGGCGGCTCCAGGTCGGGCGGCTCCAGGTCGGGCCGTAGACTCCAGTGTTTCTGCGCTCGTCACGTCAGAACCTGCGTCTGACCCGCTGGGGCCGTCAGTCCGACCCGGAAACTCTAATGTTCTGCTGCGGTTGATCCTAAAGACGCGACTTTGACCCAAACGTCCCATTTTTAACAAATCTGCACGAAAATACCAACACTAACGCCCGGCAGAGGGATGTGCTTCTATTTTCAGACACATTTACACAGAGAATCAGAAGAAATAAAAAGGGGATTTTGGTGTTTTGTGGCTCTTTAACCCTCGAAGACTCTACGACATCGTCCACGACTCAGAGGAACATGTTTCTATAACCGCAGAACTTTCTCTCTGTAACAGACAGAAACGTCCTTTTCCCCTCTGAAAGTGCAGACATAGAGGTTTCCGTACATTTCTGCGGCTTTATCCTACGTCACACTCACGCTGTGTGATGACGGGAGCAAAACGAGTGTCCAACAGGAACTTTGTTTTCCCCAAACTCATGCGCTCCGTCCATTTTGATCGAGCCAAACTTTGCCAAAGAGTGAAGTGAGTCAAGATGGTCGACTCCTCTGACTGTGTGTGTTTAGAACGAGGGAAAAAGTCGCTCTAAGTGGAGTTAATTCTCACACACATGGAAAATGACACATCTTGGTGTGTGTAATTGTGCATCTCTTTCTATTTTTATTTAAAGGTTTATTTCAGTCCAAATGAACAAATCCAAATGTAATTTCCACCCTGGAAATGCAGAAGTGCTGTGGCTCTGGCCGTGGTCCTGACAGGAGCTGTTTCCAGGACTGGACCAGGAAAGTCATGGAGCCACTGCACTTTTTTTGTTTTTAGGGCAATAAGGAGATTTTTAATTTACTTACAGACTTGAGATTTTGCATTTTTGTAACTAAGGCCCTAAATTAAGCATTTTTATGTCCAAAAAGTTGTTTCTACATGTTTGCTGTGGGTTTTGTATAAAAGAGTGAATTTTATTTTCTGGTTTTTTTTTTTCATCTCTATTTCTGGTCCTGTAGCTTTTCTCACAGCCTCATGACACAACTACAGCAGCAGATTGTGAAATAACAGGTTGGACTGAACAAAAGGAGGTAGAACACTTCATTAGGGGTAAAAGGGGCAGTTTGAAAAGTGAAATTAAGAAAAAAATCCAGGAGAAATGTACTAAAACTGCCCTCAGGTCTTCGGGGGTTAAGCTTTAAACTGGGCTGTAGAGAGTTGAGACATTCGGTAAACTGCCACGACGCGTTTTCACATTTTCATTTTCTTCCTTCTCCTGTGACTTTTCCTTTTCTTCTCGTCTCTTCGTGAGTCGTCCCATCATCTGTTTCCTCCTCGTGCTGATTGCAAATGTTCCGTCGTTAAAGTCGTGTGGCGTTGGCGTCTCCGGGCGCTGACGGGCAGATGGCGTCGCCCTGATTTAAACCTCCTCCGGAAGCTCTTCACCTGTCGCCTGTCGCACACGTCATAAAGAGGAAATACAGCCGGGCGCAGACAGGTGCAGACAGGTGCAGACAGGTGCAGACAGGTGCAGAGACACGGAGCTCCAACTAACACCACGTCACCGGAGAAAAAACAGGATTTATGCTCAGGAGATAAAAGGAGGAGAGAGAGAAGAGAGAGGGAGGAGAGAGAGAAGAGAGAGGGAGGAGAGAGAGAAGAGAGAGGGAGGAGAGAGAGAGAAGAGAGAGGGAGGAGAGAGAGAAGAGAGAGGGAGGAGAGAGAGAAGAGAGACGGAGGAGAGAGAGAAGAGAGACGGAGGAGAGAGAGAAGAGAGACGGAGGAGAGAGAGAAGAGAGAGGGAGGAGAGAGAGAAGAGAGAGGGAGGAGAGAGAAGAGAGACGGAGGAGAGAGAGAAGAGAGACGGAGGAGAGAGAGAAGAGAGAGGGAGGAGAGAGAGAAGAGAGAGGGAGGAGATAGAAGAACCGGGTCTGAACCAGAATTAAACCAGGACTAAAACCAGGTCTGAAGGTCTAGTCTCAGTTTGATTATCTCAGTCCTGGAGTTTCTGATCTCGACTGAACTAAAGGTAAAAGTTAAATCGAAAACTACCACTTGATGACATCACGGGGTGGAACAGAGCGTTTGGAGCTGTTGGAGCTAACAGACGAATGACAGAGAGTTTCCTCAAACACGACTGAAGCAGAGCAGAACTCCGGCTCCGTTTATGAGGAGGAAACGACATCAGGACGCGTCTTAAAGCTCAGTTCTGCGTAATACGAGATCTTTCACACTGAACTTTATCAGCGCGATCGAGGCAAAGCGGCGTTTTACAAAAATATCGGTGGATTTAAATGAAAAGCTGCTCGGGTTAAAGTCCATTAAACTGTGCGGCGGCGCTGGAGGTTTGTCAGGAAAAGTGCTGCGGAGGGTTTACGAGCGTTTCTCCTCCGTTCACACGACGGACTCCTGATTAAAACGCTCCGAGTGGGACAAATCGCTCCGAGGACGATTAGCCGGGTTAGCCCACATGCTAACGCTAACGGCACCGGACGCCACATCCGTCACGGCGCCAAAGACGAGACGCCGGAAACTCCAAAACACCAAAGAACAAAGTCACACGGGAAGGATTTTAATGTAAAACTGCACAAATATCTACATCAAACCAGGACTAAACCAGGACTAAACCAGGACTAAACCAGGACTAAACCAGGACTAAACCAGGACTAAACCAGGACTAAACCAGGTCTAAACCAGGACTAAACCAGGACTAAACCAGGACTAAACCAGGTCTAAACCAGGACTAAACCAGGACTAAACCAGGACTAAACCAGGACTAAAACAAGTCTAAACCAGGACTAAACCAGGACTAAACCAGGACTAAACCAGGACTAAACCAGGACTAAACCAGGTCTAAACCAGGACTAAACCAGGACTAAACCAGGACTAAACCAGGACTAAACCAGGACTAAAACAAGTCTAAACCAGGACTAAACCAGGACTAAACCGGGACTAAACCGGGACTAAATCGGGACTAAACCGGGACTAAACCGGGACTAAACCGGGACTAAACCGGGACTAAACCAGGACTAAACCAGGACTAAACCAGGACTAAACCAGGACTAAACCAGGACTAAACCAGGACTAAAACAAGTATAAACCAGGACTAAACCGGGACTAAACCAGGACTAAACCGGGACTAAACCAGGACTAAACCAGGACTAAACCAGGACTAAACCAGGACTAAACCAGGACTAAACCAGGACTAAACCAGGACTAAACCAGGACTAAACCAGGACTAAACCAGGACTAAACCAGGACTAAACCAGGACTAAACCAGGACTAAACCAGGACTAAACCGGGACTAAATCGGGACTAAACCGGGACTAAACCGGGACTAAACCGGGACTAAACCGGGACTAAAACGGGACTGAACCGGGACTAAACCAGGACTAAATCAGGTCTAAACCGGGACTAAACCAGGACTAAAACAAGTCTAAACCAGGACTAAACCAGGACTAAACCAGGACTAAACCGGGACTAAACCGGGACTAAACCAGGACTAAACCAGGACTAAAACAAGTCTAAACCAGGACTAAACCGGGACTAAACCGGGACTAAACCGGGACTAAATCGGGACTAAACCGGGACTAAACCGGGACTAAACCGGGACTAAACCGGGACTAAAACGGGACTAAACCGGGACTAAATTGGGACTAAACCGGGACTAAACCGGGACTAAACCAGGACTAAACCGGGACTAAACCAGGACTAAACCGGGCCTAAACCGGGGCTAAACCGGGGCTAAACCGGGGCTAAACCGGGACTAAACCGGGACTAAACCGGGACTAAAACAGGACTAAAACAGGACTAAACCAGGTCTAAACCAGGATAAAACCTGAGCTAAACCAGGACTAAACCGAGACTGGACCAGGACTAAACTGGGAATAAAACAGGACTAAACTAGAACTAAACCAGGACAAAATATTTCTTACAAGGATTTTGCACATATTGCAGACCGGACTAAACTCCTTAAGCTTTAGTCTGAAGGTTTAGATCAGCACCAGTTAAATAAACCAACACAAATAAAAATCCATGTACGTTCTGGACTGGAAACACCGTCCTGACGTCTGTAAACTCGTTCTGCTCACAGGCTCCTGCTCACAGCTCTTTAAATCCATTCAGTGTGTTTTTTCCTGGAGTTTTCAGTCCAAACTCTCGGTGTGTTTGTGATGGGGAGCGCTGTGTCTCCATGGGAACTGTCCAGGGTCCTGAGCGGTTTTGGACAGTCGCGGCTCCACAGATCGATGCCGCCGCTGCGTCCGTCACGTCAGACCCGAGCGGCGGAGCAGGCGTTCGGGTAAAGGTCCGTGTCTCTGCAGGATCCGTGCGAGACGCGGCGCCGAGGCCATTTTCACCTTTTATCGACTCCGTCTGGACAGGAGGACGAGAGCTGTCACCGAGTGTGACCCGAGAACTTAACCCAGACCTGACGCGGCTTCCACTGCAGAAACTCACTGTATCCAGGCCTGCGCTGTGTGTCTGTCAGATATTTAAACACTCTTTTTATTTATTTAGTTTGTACGTATATAACACAACAATAAAAAACTACACTACCGTATTTTTGGGACTATAAGGCGCTATATCAACGACCAGATCTGTTTCCATGCATGAAGCACACTGGATTATAAGGCGCATTAAGTGAGACCGGAGCCCGGGCCTCCTCGACCCATCGGCAGATCGTGGCGTAACTCGCCCGGCGTCGCCTCCGTCTTGGTGAATGTGAGTTTCTGTCGTCCGACGCTCCCACGCAGCTGCAGTCGAACTCTGAACGACCTGATGAAGCTCCGGTCATTATAAACACGTTCTCTTTGTGTGTTTGTTAGTAATGAACTCTAACACCAACCTGCCCGGGGACGACAGGCGGAGACGAGCTCTGGTACGAGCACCTCTCCTGCTGAAGTGAATGTAGATTGTGCACTGTCCCTGTCGAATTAAATAAATAAAATAAATAAAACACCAAAAAAAGACACCGATATCTCGGTGCTGGAGTTCTTTGGTTAATCATATCCCGTATATCTGAGTGTTCGTCTCCTCAGAGTGAAATGAGGCTCCTGTTGCCATGGTTACAGGCTCCATATTTGGAAATCCTCCCGCGAGTATCATAGCAACCACAAGAGCCAATCAGGAGCGAGGAGGTTAAATGTGGCGCCTCCTCAGAGCGGAGACACTCTGGATTTACCCGATTCTGCAGAAGAAGGAAACTTTGAGCTTTTAGCATCAAACTTTAAACAGTTTAAGTCACTGGTTTATGCTCTATGTTCTGTTCTGTACCAACAACGAAACGAGCTGTCAATCAAACCTGTCGCTAACGCTAGGGGGAGGGGCCTCGGGGAATGAAGGCGTCTGATTGGTCCGTTATTTCTGTTCAGATCTTGATTCGGGAACAAAACAGAGAAATGAAAAGTTCAGGATCCTGTGCGGCGGCTTCAGACGAACAGTTCAAGTCCAGAATGACGAGGCTCAGAAGCAGCAGCAGGTCCAGAGTCGAGCCAGAAGGTCCCAGTGTGAGGCCGTGGGAAAAGGGAGAGAACGACCTGATATCTCGGGGTCGGAGTTCTTTGGTTAATCGCAGTTCGTTTGAGTTAGTTTGCTTCACTTGTGCGTGTGAGTCAGTGTCTCTGAACAGGGGCCGTTTTGGGCTCCTCATACTCACACCGTAATAAGATGAACTCCACGAGGACCTCGCCTCAGGAGCCACAATCCATCCAGCGGCTTCGGAGTTTAACGAAGTCGTACCAAAACAAAGTCGACAGATTTTTGAGCGCTGTGGAACACGTGAATCGGTTCAAGGTGACTGAGCACAACCAGAATTAATAAAGACGCACTGTTGATTTTTGAGGAAAATTAAAGGATTTTTAAGTGCGTCTTATAGTCCGAAAAATACGGTAGATAAAAAAAGTCGGCGCGGGAAGAGGCAAAAAACCCAGACGGGCGTATTTATATGAAAGCCTCCGCCTCACGAAGACACGGACATCGAACATTATAGTTGTGCATGAATAAAACGCTCCATTTACACACCTCGGATTAAAAACATTTGATTCAAACATGGATCAAAACACAATGAAACGGCCACGATTGAAAGACGATCAAATATTGTTCTGAAATATCAAACATTTCCTCAAACTCTTTTTAAACCGTCGCAAACCAGGTGTGAAAACTGCTCCAGATTTTCCCTCCTCGGTATCGGAGCAAAACTGTGACGCTCCACGATATTATTGTGAGACCTTTGAGCAGAACATGTTTTTACGTTAGTGTCACATCCTTATTTAATATCCCATTATCTACAGCACATGTGTCAAACATGCGGCCCGGGGGCCAGATCCGGCCCTCCAAGACCTTTAATCTGGCCCTCGGCTGATTTTTCTATTAAAATACTTAAAATTTTCAGATTTTTCTGTTAATTTTCTGCACCGTTTAGCACAGCAGCGTCTCCGGCGTTTCTGTACGTGGCGACTCCCACCAGAGCAGCACAAATGAAGACTTTCCTCTTTCCAAACGCTCTTAAAGGACGATCGTTTTGACTGTCGACCGTGACCCTCATCAGCAAAATGTCAAAAAATGAGAAAAGCAGATGCTGAGTTCAGGATTTCCCAAGAGAAATAGTCTAATTCTTATTTGTTGACAGAGGTGAATGGGAAATCTGTGCTCAGTGTGTTTGGAACAAGTGGCGTTGCTCGAGGAATATAATCTTAAACACCACTACGAGACACGGAGAAAAATACGATAACTTGAAGAGAGAACTGAGTTTTCTGATCCGGCCCTTTTGGGATCAAAGTAGGCTGCATACGGCCCCCGGACCAACATGAGTTTGACACCCCTGATCTACAGTGATAGTGCAGTGTTTTAAGTCTCGTCTTAACACTTTTCCTCTTTGGCTCTGTGTGCTCCTCTGTGTTTTTACCTCTGATTTATTTATTGGGATTCTCGCTCTTATTTGATTTGACCACTTTTATTGTCTTCATTGACTAGTGGAGTTACACGGAGCTTTATTTTATTTCCATTGACACTTCGGAAACGGTTTTGTTCATGAAATGTGCCGTGGAAGTAAAGTGGACCGGATCGGATTATAAATGTATGATTTTGATTTCTAACTCGTGCACTAATAAACGGTTAAAGGTTTGTGCTTTACGGGCGTTTAACTGTTCCCCGTTAAAGCCTCGCTCAGGCTCTTTTACTTCCTCCGTTTCTCGGGGCTGTGAACATTAGCAGCTCTCGGCCATTTTATTTTTGTAAAGTTTGTGCAGCAGAGGAAAAGACTTTAAAACGATCTGGAGACGAGTGTACGTCCAGAGACCTGATTTAGACTTGGTTTAGTCCTGGTTTAGACCTGGTTTAGACCTGGTTTAGACCTGGGTGAGACCTGGTTAGACCTGTTTAGACCTGGTTAGACCTGGTTTAGACCTGGTTAGACCTGGTTTAGACCTGGTTAGACCTGGGTGAGACCTGGTTAGACCTGTTTAGACCTGGTTAGACCTGGTTTAGACCTGGTTAGACCTGGTTTAGACCTGGTTTAGACCTGGTTAGACCTGGTTTAGACCTGGTTAGACCTGGTTAGACCTGGTGAGACCTGGTTTAGACCTGGTGAGACCTGGTTAGACCTGGTTAAGACCTGGTTAGACCTGGTTAGACCAGATTAGACCTGGTTTAGACCTGGTTTAGACCTGGTTAGACCTGGTTAGACCTGGTTTAGACCTGGTTAGACCTGGTTAGACCTGGTTAGACCTGGTTTAGACCTGGTTTAGACCTGGTTTAGACCTGGTTAGACCTGGTTTAGACCTGGTTAGACCTTATTAGACCTGGTTAGACCTGGTTAAGACCTGGTTAGACCTGGTTAGACCTGGTTTAGACCTGGTTAGACCTGGTTTAGACCTGGTTAGACCTGGTTTATACCTGGTTTAGACCTGGTTTAGACCTGGTTTAGACCTGGTTAGACCTGGTTTAGACCTGGTTAGACCTGGTTTAGACCTGGTTAGACCTGGTTTAGACCTGGTTAGACCTGATTTAGACCTGGTTAAGACCTAGACCAGGGGGGATTACACAGATATAAGGACACGTGGGAACAGAAGACAAAGTTCTGTGGTTTATTATTGTCGTATCAGACTCAGTATCAAATATCGGGTCTGTTCTTAGTATTGAAATGTGGAATATTTCATCTGACAGTCGTGTTCCTCAGTGTTTGTGCTGCAGCTGCAGATTCCAGCGTCTCAGACGGGAGCGATGGGGAGATTAGGTTTGATATGAGCGGATTAAAAATGCCGTTCACAAGAGCAGCGCTAATGCTGCTAATGCTGCTGCAGTGAGCGCCAACGCCAAGAACAAACACCTCCGATAATGACAAGTTCACCCGGGGAAAACCGTCCTCCACCTCCAGAACGTGCAGTGGAACCGCCAATCAAATCGAGGTTCTGAAACACAAACTCGGGCGGGTTCGGTGCGGATTGAGTCGTTTGGACGTTAAACTTTTCCCCGACCTGCGGGAAGTCGCCCCATCAAACACAAACCTACAAAAACTGTGTCAGTCGTTTGTGCTGCAGAAAGTTCAGTTTGTGATTCTGGTTCTTCAGATATTCACAGTTTTATTTTGGTCGATGACGTCGTCCAGAACCTCAGAATGTGAAACAGCCTCAAAACAGGAAGAAAATGACAGAAAACGTTTGTATTTGGTTTGTGCTGTTTTGTGCTGTGACAGTTTCATTTGTTTGAGGCTGTTTCACATTCTGAGGTTCTGGACGACGTCATCGACCAAAACAAAACTGTGAATATCTGAAGAACCAGAATCACACAAACTGAACTTTTTGCAGCACAAACGATGGACAGTTTTTGTGCAGGTTTGAGTTTGATGGGCGACTTCACGCAGGTTTTCCCCGTGTTTCAGTGGAACTATGTTGTTCACGTGTTACCAAGACTCTCAGAGCGGAGAAGCAGCAGCTCGGAACACTGCCCCCCACTGGTGCACGGCAGGTAGAACGTGAAGCTCCTCTGGGTTTTTAGAGTCCGTCATCGATATTTGTCCTGCTGCTGTGACTTAGGGTATTTACAGATGCTGATATAAGGACCTGAGGTTTTTACAAATGTTCAGTGAAAGTGGAAAAAGCCGAGGCTCACGACATAACGAGAAGCACAAAGTGTTGATCAGGACAAACTGCAGAAGCCACAGTGCAGATGTAAAGTCAGAGGTGTAGGTGTAAGTGGAGGTGTGATGGATACAAATAGATATAAAATATAAATAGTACAATTCCCAGCAGCCAGTACATAGAAAAATGCACAGTGCAAAAAATACAAAAGTGCTACAGAAACGTGTTTAATTTGCGTAATATATTAGAGGACTGATCTTAAACAACTTCATGAAGGTGTTAAAAATAGGCACCGTTTGCACATTTAAAGCTTGTGTTTATAACCCCTGAAGACCTGAGGGCAATTTTTTGTACATTTATCACCGCCTGGATTTTTTTCTTAATTTCACTTTTCAAACTGCCCCTTTTCCCCCTAATGAAGTGTTCTACCTCCTTTTGTTCAGTCCAACCTGTTATTTCACAATCTGCTGCTGTAGTTGTGTCATGAGGCTGTGAGAAAAGCTACAGGACCAGAAATAGAGATGAAAAAAAAAAACAGAAAATAAAATTCACACTCTTTTATACAAAACCCACAGCAAACATGTAGAAACAACTTTTTGGACATAAAAATGCTTAATTTAGGGCCTGAGCTACAAAAATGCAAAATCTCAAGTCTGTAAGTAAATTAAAAATCTCCTTATTGCCCTAAAAACAAAAAAAGTGCAGTGGCTCCATGACTTTCCTGGTCCAGTCCTGGAAACAGCTCCTGTCAGGACCACGGCCAGAGACACAGCACTTCTGCATTTCCAGGGTGGAAATTACATTTGGATTTGTTCATTTGGACTGAAATAAACCTTTAAATAAAAATAGAAAGAGATGCACAATTACACACACCAAGATGTGTCATTTTCCATGTGTGTGAGAATTAACTCCACTTAGAGCGACTTTTTCCCTCGTTCTAAACACACACAGTCAGAGGAGTCGACTATCTTGACTCACTTCACTCTTTGGCAAAGTTTGGCTCCATCAAAATGGACGGAGCGCATGAGTTTGGGGAAAACAAAGTTCCTGTTGGACACTCGTTTTGCTCCCGTCATCACACAGCGTGAGTGTGACGTAGGATAAAGCCGCAGAAATGTACGGAAACCTCTATGTCTGCACTTTCAGAGGGGAAAAGGACGTTTCTGTCCTTTACAGAGAGAAAGTTCTGTTCTATAGAAACATGTTCCTCTGAGTCGTGGACGATGTCGTTGGTCTTCGAGTGTTGAAGGAAGGGGGAGAAATTGAACTTGGCCTGGGGGGTCTTGTGAGTGTAGATCCAACAGGACTTTAGCTGTGGTAGTTTTTTCAGTCTCTTTCCTCGTCTTATCGTTTCTTTAATATGTTAAATTCCACAGATCTTTAGGCGTCGAAAGCTACAGGAGGTTACAGGTCGTTATAGCCCGTTTGTGTTCAACGATCACTAAAGAAATGATCTGGGGTTTAATTTAAAACCATGATCTGTGTGGCTGTGTGAACATTCGATCACATTTGAGACTTTTTACTCCTGAGTTTGTCCAAAAATCGAAATCCTCTGGTTCTTTATTATATCTCTATGGCCCGTCTCTGTTTTTTGAGCAGCTGGAGGGTTTTGAGGTGTTTTATTTCAGATTCTGGTATAAGAAAATGTCAAGGCTGAAGACTGAATAATGCACGAAAGTGGCTGTTTAATTATTGATCCGTCCTGCTCGGGTAAACAGTGAAACGTTCCGGGTAAAACTTCAGATTCCACAGTTAGTTTGGACTTTTTATCGAGCTGAAACTTCTCCAGGAGTGAGGAAGAGGAGGAGGAGGGTGGTGTGTGTGTGGAGCCGCTGTGATAAAACATGGCTGCAGTTTATCTCGCTCCATCAGGACTCGGGATTAACACTGGATTAAGACTCTCCCCTCTGACGGGATCGACCGTTTACAGAGACGAGCTCAGGAGGAAAGCGGAAAAGTGCTTTGGACTGTTCATGTTTTTGCTCTGATAATTATATAATCCACTAATGACGTCTTTCAGGCCTCGTGTTCTTCTGACGCTCGGGTGACGGCGCCATTTTGTGCTCGTGTCTGTTCTGCGCTGATGATCTCTGACTCCTGTGGATCATTATGACTTTACGAAGCGTTTAACCCTCAAAGACCCACGACATCGTACACGACACAGAGGAATATGTTTCTATAACCACAGAACTTTGTCTCTGTAAAAGACAGAAACGTCCTTTTCCCCTCTGAAAGTGCAGACATAGAGGTTTCCGTACATTTCTGCGGCTTTATCCTACGTCACACTCACGCTGTGTGATGACGGGAGCAAAACGAGTGTCCAACAGGAACTTTGTTTTCCCCAAACTCATGCGCTCCGTCCATTTTGATCGAGCCAAACTTTGCCAAAGAGTGAAGTGAGTCAAGATGGTCGACTCCTCTGACTGTGTGTGTTTAGAACGAGGGAAAAAGTCGCTCTAAGTGGAGTTAATTCTCACACACATGGAAAATGACACATCTTGGTGTGTGTAATTGTGCATCTCTTTCTATTTTTATTTAAAGGTTTATTTCAGTCCAAATGAACAAATCCAAATGTAATTTCCACCCTGGAAATGCAGAAGTGCTGTGGCTCTGGCCCTGGACCTGACAGGAGCTGTTTCCAGGACTGGACCAGGAAAGTCATGGAGCCACTGCACTTTTTTTGTTTTTAGGGCAATAAGGAGATTTTTAATGTACTTACAGACTTGAGATTTTGCATTTTTGTAGAAAAGGGCCTAAATTAAGCATTTTTATGTCCAAAAAGTTGTTTCTACATGTTTGCTGTGGGTTTTGTATAAAAGAGTGTGGATTTTATTTTCTGTTGTTTTTTTTTCATCTCTATTTCTGGTCCTGTAGCTTTTATCACAGCCTCATGACACAACTACAGCAGCAGATTGTGAAATAACAGGTTGGACTGAACAAAAGGAGGTAGAACACTTCATTAGGGGGAAAAGGGGCAGTTTTAAAAGAAACATTAAGAAAAAATCCAGGCGAAGAGAAATGTACTAAAACTGCCCTCAGGTCTTCAGGGGTTAAACCTGTTTTATTAGTGTTGTTCCGATACCATTTTTTAGGTGTCTGATCCGATACCGATGCTTAAATTTGGTGTACTTGCCGATACCGATGCCAGACTCACAGTGTGAAGAACCAGACTGAGGGCACTTTCTCTTTCACTTCACTCGTTCGATTATTTCTTCCTCAGCAGGCAGTAAAATGGTTCTTCTGCAGCACAGAGACTCCAGTGTGTTTCTTTCACTTCTGCAAACACCAAAACTGCTCCCACTGAACTTTATTTATCCTCCGGCGCTCAGCTCTGCACGACGCCCGGGAACGCCGAGGTCTTCCGCACACCAGACCTCTCAGTGTGGGCCGCTCCCTGTCCTCCCGAAGAGCCTCCCTGGCCTGGGTTTGAGTTTCAAGGTTTAAGTTTATTGATGTTTAAAGTGCAAAATCACACCCGAGTGCCTCAGTGCACAGATATTTACAAGAAGATTACAACAAAACACAACTGACAGCAACATACAGGATTAAAAATGACAGAAAACGTGTAAAATTCAAACTGACCTGCTGATGTAGGAGCTCTAGTTGCTGATGTAGGAGCTGTAGTTGCGTTGAGTGCGGCATGGATTTAGTCCTGATTTAGACCTTGTTTAGTTCTACTTTAGACCTGGTTTTAGTCCTGATTTAGACCTGGTTTAGACCTAGGCCTTGTCCACACGTATCCGGGGATCTGATAAACCGAAGACGTTTTGCTGTGTTTTGACCTCATCCACACGAACATGCATCAGAAACGAGTATTCAGGGAAAACTCCGGCCAAAGTGAAGATTTTTGAAAACTCCGTTTCTGCCTGTTTGTGTGGACAGAGATAACTGGGGTTTTGCCTTTTAAAACGTCACTGTCTGCGCCAAAAAATATGAATCTGCCCTGACGTCAAACGTGTGACATTTGTTTAGGCGACTGCAAAAGCCAAAGCCAAAGCAGAATATGGACCGGAGTCGTTTCTTCAGAGCTGTGGAGCATTAATGTGTTTAGGAGCAATTCTGACTCCGAGTCTGTCCAGACAAAGGAGCTCGGCGCCCTGTTTTCTGTTGTTTAAGTTTAGGCGGAAGTGACGGCGAAGTGATGGAAATAACGCCATCTACAGGTTTGGAATGTGTATGAATGTGGTTGAAAACGCAGATGTTCGGTTATGTGTGGAAGGTGTTTTTTTCGAAGACGAGGTGGTGTGGATAAAACTATTTTTATAAACGGAGGGGGGGAAATGTTCGGTTTTAAAAATACCCGGCTACGTGTGGACATGGCCTCAGTTTAGTCCTGATTAAGACCTGGTTTCGACCTGGTTTTAGTCCTGGTTTTAGTCCTGGTATAGATCTGCTTTTAAACCAGGACTAAAACCAGATCTAAAACAGGTCTAAACCAGGTCTAAAACTAAACCAAGACTAAAATCAGGACTCAAACCAGGTCCAAAACCAGGTCTAAACCAGGACTAAACCAGGACTAAACCAGGACTAAACCAGGACTAAACCAGGACCAAAACCAGGTCTAAACCAGGACTACAGCAGGATTTAACCAGGATTAATCCAGGATTAAACCCGGATTAAACCGGGCCGCGCCTCCAGTCCATGAAAATCTGGTCCTGAAAAGAGCGCAGTCTGAATAATTCCATGTCGGAATGACGGGATGTTGGGGGGAAAAAAAAGCGAATGTGCCGCTGCTCCGACCACGGGGGGGAAAACGTGGGAGTGCAGGACACACGACTCTCCCACAGTCAGACGCCGGTGTCGGGACGGCGGCCTGGACCCTGGACACAAATCGTTTCCAATGCGGTGATTTGCTTCAGTGTGAACGTAACCTCAGGCTACGCTTTTTTTTACAGCACAAGTTCTAAATAATCCACTAAACGGCTGAAATCTCTAAAGAAAATCTGAAAGAATAAATGAGGTTTTGAGAACTCAGTGTTCAGAGTCAAATATAGAACGATCCTGATCTTGAGTCATGCTGATTTAAGCACTTTACTACTTCACTTTTCTAATTTGTTGCTAAACCCAGCGGTGCGGCTCATCCAAAAACTGGGACACTCCCGGTTTGAGGAGGTCGGGAATAATAAAAACGTGAAACGAGGGTGAAGGTAAAGTCAGGAAAGTCATGACGAACATGTGTCAGTGCAGTTTTCTGTGTGTTTCGGTCGTTTTGAGCAGTTTTTCTGTATCCTCTTCACTGTTGCAGGATCAGATTGGTCCAAAAAAGGGACTCTGGGGCATTTCTTGTGTAAAACTGGGACAGATCACTGGTTTTGGATACAGAAATCCACAGATACACAGAAGTCACAGTTTGTATGTACCTCGGTTTTGAGGTCACGGTTTGGTTCATTTCGGTCCAGTTTGGGAACAAAATACAAAAATGTCACATGTTTGATGATGAAATGCAGCAAAAGGCCCAAACCCTGAGTCTGATACAATACAATACAATACTGCACAATACAATACTGCACAATACAATACAATACTGCACAATACAATACAATACTGCACAATACAATACAATACTGCACAATACAATACAATACTGCACAATACAATACTGCACAATACAATACAATACTGCACAATACAATACTGCACAATACTGAACGCTCAGAGAAACAGAAAACAAACCGTGAAAATAATCATGATTATAACAATTCTAATTATAACTGTTTAGACCTGGTTCAGTTCTGGTTTAGACCTGGTTTAGACCTGGTTCAGTCCTGGTTCAGTCCTGGTTTAGACCTGGTTCAGTCCTGGTTCAGTCCTGGTTCAGTCCTGGTTCAGAGTCCCCCACACTGAGCGTTCGTCCTTTCCTCACTCACTTGGACAGAATCGCTCTGATGAACGTCTCGCTCTCAAACTAGCCTCACTCGCACTAATCCAGCTCTTGGGTGGAGGTTTTATCTGCCGGGTGGAGGTTTTATCTTTCGAGTGGAGGGTTTTATCTGCCGGGTGGAGGTTTTATCTGCCGGGTGGAGGTTTTATCTTTCGAGTGGAGGGTTTTATCTGCCGGGTGGAGGTTTTATCTGCCGGGTGGAGGTTTTATCTTTCGAGTGGAGGGTTTTATCTGCCGGGTGGAGGTTTTATCTGCCGGGTGGAGGTTTTATCTGCCGGGTGGAGGTTTTATCTTTCGAGTGGAGGGTTTTATCTGCCGGGTGGAGGTTTTATCTTTCGAGTGGAGGGTTTTATCTGCCGGGTGGAGGTTTTATCTGCCGGGTGGAGGTTTTACCTGCCGGGTGGAGGTTTTATCTGCCGGGTGGAGGTTTTACCTGCCGGGTGGAGGTTTTACCTGCCGGGTGGAGGTTTTATCTGCCGGGTGGAGGTTTTATCTGCCGGGTGGAGGTTTTATCTGCCGGGTGGAGGTTTTATCTGCCGCACTTTTAGGGGGAAATGTATTTTTTAACATTTCATCTTGAAAGGCGACTTATAGAAGCTAAAGTAATAAAAACACATCTGTGTCTCGTTCCTTCGTCCACTTTTCAATATAAAACCAAAACTCAGAAAAAAAACCTGTAATCTTTATTATTTGTCCAAAATGAAAAAGCTGATTTGTTTTTTTTCATTTTTGATTCATATATAGATTCATATATTTGGTCTGTGGTCAGTGTGGATGTATAAGGCGCAGGAGAGAAAAAAGTGCAACTTATATTCTGAAAAACGTGGCACTGTTACAGGAGAGCACAGGTGTCAAACATGCGGCCCGGGGGCCAGATCCGGCCCTCCAAGACCTTTAATCTGGCCCTCGGCTGATTTTCTCTTAAAATATGTAAAATTTTCAGATTTTTCTGGTAATTTTCTGAGCAGCTTAGCATAGCAGCATCTCCAGTGCTTCTGTACGCGGCGCCTCCACCAGACAAATGAAGACCTGCCTCTTTCCAAACGCTCTTAAAGGACGATCGTTTTGACTGTTGACCGTGACCCTCATCAGCAAAATGTCACAAATAAGAAAAGTGGAGCTGAGTGCAGGATTTTCCAAGAAAAATTTACTAATTCTTATTTGTTCACGGAGGTGAATGGGAAACCTGTGTTTGGTGTGTTTGGAACAAGTGGCGGCGCTCAAGGAATATGATCTTAAACACCACTACGAGACACTGCGAAAAATACAATAACTTGAACGGAGAATTGAGAAGACAGAAGATAAACGAATTATTGCTGAAACTGAAGAAACAACCGTCTGTTTCCACCCAGGGGTCAAGAGGCGACTGATGCTGCTGTGAAAACAACCTGACCTAGCATAATATTATAATATTTTGTAAAATAAAATAAAACAAAAAAGATTTCTGTAATAGATTTGCGTTTCTCTGCACAAATATTTGGATTCATTGCTATTTTTGGGGTATATATGCCATGAGTTTTCTGATCCGGCCCCTTTGGAGTCAAAGTTGGTTGTATACGGCCCCCGGACCAAAATGCGTTTGACGCCCCTGTTCTAGAGAGACCAAACGTGTGGTTTTCACGTCCTGTCCTGGGCCTTTGGGGTTTTTAATAAACTGAGGGAAATGTCCTGGTTTTCACTGCCTTTTACTGGCTCCAGAGCTGTGCACCTGTGGAGGGGCCCGTCACATGATCCCTGAGCGCCTCAGTGCGGATCCCAACCCATAAGGTAAAGTAAAGGGTTCACATTTCAGATTTGACCCTAAAAGTGAGGAAATTCTACACACGTTGCTGCTGTAAAGTCATGGAAAACTCACTTTAGGTCATGAAAAAGTCAAAGTTTAGATATTTTGTCTGGGGAAAAAGAGCTGTTTTTCGCTGGTTTTCATCCACAGGAGCTCCTCTTGACGCTGCGGTTTCCTTGTTTCTGTATTAAGCTCAGTAAAACAGTTTCTGCCGTAGCTCCACAGGTGTCACGATGACGTGTCGGGCGGCTGTAGAACATAAATCGTACATTGACCATCTGCTGCGGTGCGTTTAATGACTCCTCTTCACATATTCTCTGGGCTTTGCGCAGCTGTAGTATTAGTCAGCGCTCGCTCCACTCACACTTTTCCTCCGACTCCGTTTACGTAACTCCCCCGGGACATTCCAGTCACTTTCTCCTTTAAATTCTCTCCTTTGCAAATAAAAACAGTGAATATTCTTAGGCCCAAACACGTCACACCCTAAACGTCTCAGATCCGCCTCTGCAGAACCTCCCGGAGCGTTCAGCACCTCCTGGAGCGTTCAGAACCTCCCGGAGCGTTCAGCACCTCCCGGAGCGTTCAGAACCTCCTGGAGCGTTCAGAACCTCCCGGAGCGTTCAGAACCTCCTGGAGCGTTCAGCACCTCCCGGAGCGTTCACCTCCCAGAGCGTTCAGAACCTCCCGGAGCGTTCAGAACCTCCTGGAGCGTTCAGAACCTCCTGGAGCGTTCACCTCCCAGAGCGTTCAGAACCTCCCGGAGCGTTCAGCACCTCCCGGAGCGTTCAGCACCTCCCGGAGCGTTCAGAACCTCCCGGAGCGTTCAGCACCTCCCGGAGCGTTCAGCACCTCCCGGAGCGTTCAGAACCTCCCGGAGCGTTCAGAACCTCCTGGAGCGTTCAGCACCTCCCGGAGCGTTCAGCACCTCCCGGAGCGTTCAGAACCTCCCGGAGCGTTCAGAACCTCCCGGAGCATTCAGCACCTCCCGGAGCGTTCAGCACCTCCCGGAGCGTTCAGAACCTCCCGGAGCGTTCAGAACCTCCCGGAGCGTTCAGCACCTCCCGGAGCGTTCAGCACCTCCCGGAGCGTTCAGAACCTCCCGGAGCGTTCAGAACCTCCCGGAGCGTTCAGAACCTCCCGGAGCGTTCACCTCCTGGAGCGTTCACCTCCTGGAGCGTTCAGCACCTCCCGGAGCATTCAGCACCTCCCGGAGCGTTCAGAACCTCCCGGAGCGTTCAGAACCTCCCGGAGCGTTCAGAACCTCCCGGAGCGTTCAGCACCTCCCGGAGCGTTCAGAACCTCCTGGAGCATTCACCTCCCGGAGCGTTCAGAACCTCCCGGAGCGTTCACCTCCCGGAGCGTTCAGGACCTCCCGGAGCGTTCAGCACCTCCCGGAGCGTTCAGCACCTCCCGGAGCGTTCAGCACCTCCTGGAGTGTTCAGAACCTCCCGGAGTGTTCAGCACCTCCCGGAGCGTTCAGGACCTCCCGGAGCGTTCAGCACCTCCCGGAGCGTTCAGCACCTCCCGGAGCGTTCAGCACCTCCTGGAGTGTTCAGAACCTCCCGGAGTGTTCAGCACCTCCCGGAGCGTTCAGAACCTCCCGGAGCGTTCAGAATCGTGCCAGACTTCAGGAAACTGAGCGGGAGGGATTTTTCCATCTCTGTCTTTCCTTCTCTCTTTCTCTCTCTCTTCTCCCTCTCTTGTTCCTTCTGTCTGTCTTTGTCTCTCTTATTTTCTCTCCTCCCTCTTTCCTTTTCTTATTTTCTCTTAATCTGTCGTTCTGATTTTTGCGATTCACATTTTCTGTTTAAATAAAATGTTTCTGTTCAGATTTTAAACTCGTCCAGAAGAATCGACAAAAATCTGAAGAGAGTCCTGGTTTAGACCTGGTTTAGTCCTGGTTTAGACCTGGTCTAGTCCTGGTTTAGTCCTGGTTTAGTCCTGGTTTAGTCCTGGTTTAGTCCTGGTTTAGTCCTAGTTCAGTCCTGGTTTAGTCCTAGTTCAGTCCTAGTTTAGTCCAAGTTTAGTCCTGGTTTAGTCCTGGTTTAGTCCTGGTTTAGTCCTGGTTTAGTCCTTCTTTAGTCCTTCTTTAGTCCTGGTTTAGTCCTGGTTTAGTCCTGGTTCAGTCCTGGTTTAGTCCTGGTTTAGTCCTGGTTTAGTCCTGGTTTAGTCCTGGTTTAGTCCCGGTTTAGTCCTGGTTTAGTCCTTCTTTAGTCCTTCTTTAGTCCTGGTTTAGTCCTGGTTTAGTCCTGGTTCAGTCCTGGTTTAGTCCTGGTTTAGTCCTGGTTTAGTCCTGGTTCAGTCCTGGTTTAGTCCCGGTTTAGTCCTGGTTTAGTCCTGGTTTAGTCCCGGTTTAGTCCCGGTTTAGTCCGTGTTAAAGTCTAAGTGTCTTTTCTTGTCGTCTCGTACTTCAGACCTGTGATCGACAGGTGGTCAGTGAACGCACCACCGTCCGTCTCCGTGGAAACTGTCTCTATAACAACCACAGTCTGCAGCATCCGACTCCAGCGACGACTGATGCACAAGAGTACAGCAGGTCTAAACCAGGTCTAAACCAGGACTAAATCAGGTCTAAACCAGGACTAAACCAGGTCTAAACCAGGTCTAAACCAGGTCTAAACCAGGTCTAAACCAGGTCTAAACCAGGACTAAACCAGGTCTAAACCAGGACTAAACCAGGTCTAAACCAGGTCTAAACCAGGACTAAACCAGGTCTAAACCAGGACTAAACCAGGACTAAAGAAGGACTAAACCGGGACTAAAGAAGGACTAAACCGGGACTAAAGAAGGACTAAACCAGGACTAAACCAGGACGAAAGAAGGACTAAACCAGGACTAAACCAGGACTAAACCAGGACGAAAGAAGGACTAAACCGGGACTAAACTGGGTCTAAACCAGGACTAAACTTGGTCTAAACCGGGACTGAACCAGGACTAAACCAGGACTGAACCAGGACAGAATCGAGACTAAACCGGGACTAAACCGGGACTAAACCGGGACTAAACCAGGACTAAACCAGGACTAAGACATATCTGTGGTCCTGCTCCTCTCGGTCTGGACTTGTTTGTGGTCAGTTTTTTTCCAAACATCACGTCCACATCATGAAAGTTTAAACAGGCCTCGGCTCCTGTTCAGCACCACGGAGAGCGCATCTGACACACGGGGAGGGCATCTGACACACGGGGAGGGCATCTGACACACGGGGAGGGCATCTGACTCTTCTCTCTCTCTTCTCCTTCTCTCTCTCTGTCTCTCTTCTCTCTCTCTCTCCATCTCCTTTTCTCTCCTGCAGAAGTGTTTTTCTCTGAAGTTTCACTTCTGTTCGTCTCGTGTTGGATTTTTTCTGTTCCAGTTCAGTCGTTCCTGAGGCGTCTTTGGCGTCGCGGACGAAGGGACAAAAATACTTGTGTCATAAATGTTCAGGAGATAAACTCGTGATCGGAGGCGACCGGAGCCGTCTTTATATTTATCCTCCCATAATGAGTCGCACAGAGTTTCTCCTCCTGCTGTTTGTGGTTCTCGGTTTTTCTCTTTCTCCTCCTGCTGTTTGTGGTTCTCGGTTTTTCTCTTTCTCCTCCTGCTGTTTGTGGTTCTCGGTTTTTCTCTCTCTCCTCCTGCTGTTTGAGGTTCTCGGTTTTTCTCTTTCTCCTCCTGCTGTTTGTGGTTCTCGGTTTTTCTCTTTCTCCTCCTGCTGTTTGAGGTTCTCGGTTTTTCTCTTTCTCCTCCTGCTGTTTGAGGTTCTCGGTTTTTCTCTTTCTCCTCCTGCTGTTTGAGGTTCTCGGTTTTTCTCTTTCTCCTCCTGCTGTTTGTGGTTCTCGGTTTTTCTCTTTCTCCTCCTGCTGTTTGAGGTTCTCGGTTTTTCTCTTTCTCCTCCTGCTGTTTGAGGTTCTCGGTTTTTCTCTTTCTCCTCCTGCTGTTTGTGGTTCTCGGTTTTTCTCTTTCTCCTCCTGCTGTTTGTGGTTCTCGGTTTTTCTCTTTCTCCTCCTGCTGTTTGAGGTTCTCGGTTTTTCGGGGTCTCCTCCTGCTGTTTGAGGTTCTCGGTTTTTCTCTTTCTCCTCCTGCTGTTTGAGGTTCTCGGTTTTTCTCTTTCTCCTCCTGCTGTTTGAGGTTCTCGGTTTTTCTCTTTCTCCTCCTGCTGTTTGTGGTTCTCGGTTTTTCTCTTTCTCCTCCTGCTGTTTGTGGTTCTCGGTTTTTCTCTTTCTCCTCCTGCTGTTTGTGGTTCTCGGTTTTTCTCTTTCTCCTCCTGCTGTTTGAGGTTCTCGGTTTTTCTCTTTCTTCTTCTTCTGGGTAAGAACGTGTCTGTGTCGCTGGATCCTCGTCCCTGATGGGTTTGACGTCAGATTCTGGCCTGCGGAAAACGTTCCGCAGAAACGCCCGATGCCGCAGACCAGGTCCAGTCCAAACGTTTTTCATCGAGGGCCGATCGAGGCTCAAAACAGTGAATAATTCAAATGTGTGGGTTTATAACAGTGTGAACGAACCTCCAGACTTTAGCTCAGGCTAGTCCTGCTTTAGTCCTCCTTTAGTCCTCCTTTAGTCCTCCTTTAGTACTGCTTTAGTCCTCCTTTAGTCCTCCTTTAGTTCTCCTTTAGTCCTCCTTTAGTCCTGCTTTAGTCCTCCTTTAGTCCTGCTTTAGTCCTCCTTTAGTCCTGCTTTAGTCCTGCTTTAGTCCTGCTCTAGTCCTGCTTTAGTCCTCCTTTAGTCCTGCTTTAGTCCTGCTTTAGTCCTGCTTTAATCCTCCTTTAGTCCTGCTGTAGTCCTGCTTTAGTCCTGCTTTAGTCCTGCTTTAGTCCTGCTTTAATCCTCCTTTAGTCCTGCTGTAGTCCTGCTTTAGTCCTGCTTTAGTCCTCCTTTAGTCCTGCTCTAATCCTCCTTTAGTCCTCCTTTAGTCCTGCTTTAGTCCTCCTTTAGTCCTCCTTTAGTCCTCCTTTAGTCCTGCTTTAGTCCTGCTTTAATCCTCCTTTAGTCCTGCTGTAGTCCTGCTTTAATCCTCCTTTAGTCCTGCTGTAGTCCTGCTTTAGTCCTGCTGTAGTCCTGCTTTAGTCCTGCTGTAGTCCTGCTTTAGTCCTGCTTTAGTCCTCCTTTAGTCCTGCTCTAATCCTCCTTTAGTCCTCCTTTAGTCCTGCTTTAGTCCTCCTTTAGTCCTCCTTTAGTCCTGCTCTAATCCTCCTTTAGTCCTCCTTTAGTCCTGCTTTAGTCCTGCTTTAATCCTCCTTTAGTCCTGCTGTAGTCCTGCTTTAGACCTGCTGTAGTCCTGCTTTAGTCCTCCTTTAGTCCTCCTTTAGTCCTGCTTTAGTCCTGCTGTAGTCCTGCTTTAGTCCTGCTTTAGTCCTCCTTTAGTCCTGCTCTAATCCTCCTTTAGTCCTCCTTTAGTCCTCCTTTAGTCCTGCTTTAGTCCTGCTTTAGTCCTCCTTTAGTCCTGCTTTAGTCCTGCTGTAGTCCTGCTTTAGTCCTGCTTTAGTCCTCCTTTAGTCCTGCTCTAATCCTCCTTTAGTCCTCCTTTAGTCCTCCTTTAGTCCTGCTTTAGTCCTCCTTTAGTCCTCCTTTAGTCCTCCTTTAGTCCTGCTTTAGTCCTCCTTTAGTCCTCCTTTAGTCCTCCTTTAGTCCTCCTTTAGTCCTGCTTTAGTCCTCCTTTAGTCCTCCTTTAGTCCTGCTGTAGTCCTGCTTTAGTCCTCCTTTAGTCCTCCTTTAGTCCTGCTCTAATCCTCCTTTAGTCCTCCTTTAGTCCTCCTTTAGTCCTGCTTTAGTCCTCCTTTAGTCCTCCTTTAGTCCTCCTTTAGTCCTGCTTTAGTCCTGCTTTAATCCTCCTTTAGTCCTCCTTTAGTCCTGCTTTAGTCCTCCTTTAGTCCTGCTCTAATCCTCCTTTAGTCCTCCTTTAGTCCTCCTTTAGTCCTGCTTTAGTCCTGCTTTAGTCCTTCTTTAGTCCTCCTTTAGTCCTCCTTTAGTCCTGCTTTAGTCCTGCTTTAGTCCTCCTTTAGTCCTCCTTTAGTCCTGCTTTAGTCCTGCTTTAGTCCTCCTTTAGTCCTCCTTTAGTCCTCCTTTAGTCCTGCTTTAGTCCTGCTTTAGTCCTCCTTTAGTCCTCCTTTAGTCCTGCTTTAGTCCTGCTTTAGTCCTGCTTTAGTCCTGCTTTAGTCCTCCTTTAGTCCTCCTTTAGTCCTGCTTTAGTCCTCCTTTAGTCCTCCTTTAGTCCTCCTTTAGTCCTGCTTTAGTCCTCCTTTAGTCCTCCTTTAGTCCTCCTTTAGTCCTCCTTTAGTCCTGCTTTAGTCCTCCTTTAGTCCTCCTTTAGTCCTCCTTTAGTCCTGCTTTAGTCCTGCTTTAGTCCTGCTTTAGTCCTGCTTTAGTCCTCCTTTAGTCCTGCTCTAATCCTGCTTTAGTCCTGCTTTAGTCCTCCTTTAGTCCTCCTTTAGTCCTCCTTTAGACCTCCTTTAGACCTCCTTTAGTCCTGCTTTAGTCCTGCTTTAGTCCTGCTTTAGTCCTCCTTTAGTCCTCCTTTAGTCCTGCTTTAGTCCTCCTTTAGTCCTCCTTTAGTCCTGCTTTAGTCCTCCTTTAGTCCTCCTTTAGTCCTGCTTTAGTCCTGCTTTAGTCCTCCTTTAGTCCTGCTTTAGTCCTCCTTTAGTCCTCCTTTAGTCCTGCTTTAGTCCTCCTTTAGTCCTCCTTTAGTCCTCCTTTAGTCCTGCTTTAGTCCTCCTTTAGTCCTCCTTTAGTCCTGCTTTAGTCCTGCTTTAGTCCTCCTTTAGTCCTGCTTTAGTCCTCCTTTAGTCCTCCTTTAGTCCTGCTTTAGTCCTCCTTTAGTCCTGCTTTAGTCCTCCTTTAGTCCTGCTTTAGTCCTGCTTTAGTCCTGCTTTAGTCCTCCTTTAGTCCTCCTTTAGTCCTGCTTTAGTCCTGCTTTAGTCCTCCTTTAGTCCTCCTTTAGTCCTCCTTTAGTCCTGCTTTAGTCCTCCTTTAGTCCTGCTTTAGTCCTCCTTTAGTCCTCCTTTAGTCCTCCTTTAGTCCTCCTTTAGTCCTCCTTTAGTCCTCCTTTAGTCCTCCTTTAGTCCTGCTTTAGTCCTCCTTTAGTCCTCCTTTAGTCCTCCTTTAGTCCTCCTTTAGTCCTCCTTTAGTCCTGCTTTAGTCCTCCTTTAGTCCTGCTTTAGTCCTCCTTTAGTCCTCCTTTAGTCCTCCTTTAGTCCTGCTTTAGTCCTGCTTTAGTCCTCCTTTAGTCCTCCTTTAGTCCTCCTTTAGTCCTCCTTTAGTCCTCCTTTAGTCCTCCTTTAGTCCTCCTTTAGTCCTCCTTTAGTCCTCCTTTAGTCCTGCTTTAGTCCTCCTTTAGTCCTCCTTTAGTCCTGCTTTAGTCCTGCTTTAGTCCTGCTTTAATCCTCCTTTAGTCCTGCTGTAGTCCTGCTTTAATCCTCCTTTAGTCCTGCTGTAGTCCTGCTTTAGTCCTGCTTTAGTCCTGCTTTAGTCCTGCTTTAGTCCTGCTTTAGTCCTCCTTTAGTCCTCCTTTAGTCTTCCTTTAGTCCTGCTTTAGTCCTGCTTTAGTCCTCCTTTAGTCCTGCTTTAATCCTGCTTTAGTCCTCCTTTAGTCCTCCTTTAGTCTTCCTTTAGTCCTGCTTTAGTCCTGCTTTAGTCCTCCTTTAGTCCTCCTTTAGTCCTCCTTTAGTCCTGCTTTAGTCCTCCTTTAGTCCTCCTTTAGTCCTCCTTTAGTCCTCCTTTAGTCCTCCTTTAGTCCTCCTTTAGTCCTCCTTTAGTCCTGCTTTAGTCCTCCTTTAGTCCTCCTTTAGTCCTGCTTTAGTCCTGCTTTAGTCCTGCTTTAATCCTCCTTTAGTCCTGCTGTAGTCCTGCTTTAGTCCTGCTTTAGTCCTCCTTTAGTCCTCCTTTAGTCCTGCTTTAGTCCTGCTTTAATCCTCCTTTAGTCCTGCTGTAGTCCTGCTTTAGTCCTGCTTTAGTCCTCCTTTAGTCCTCCTTTAGTCCTGCTTTAGTCCTGCTTTAGTCCTGCTTTAGTCCTCCTTTAGTCCTCCTTTAGTCCTCCTTTAGACCTCCTTTAGTCCTGCTTTAGTCCTCCTTTAGTCCTGCTTTAGTCCTCCTTTAGTCCTCCTTTAGTCCTCCTTTAGTCCTGCTTTAGTCCTGCTTTAGTCCTCCTTTAGTCCCTCTTTAGTCCTGCTTTAGTCCTGCTTTAGTCCTCCTTTAGTCCTGCTTTAGTCCTGCTTTAGTCCTGCTTTAGTCCTCCTTTAGTCCTCCTTTAGTCCTGCTTTAGTCCTCCTTTAGTCCTCCTTTAGTCCTGCTTTAGTCCTCCTTTAGTCCTGCTTTAGTCCTGCTTTAGTCCTCCTTTAGTCCTGCTTTAGTCCTCCTTTAGTCCTGCTTTAGTCCTGCTTTAGTCCTCCTTTAGTCCTCCTTTAGTCCTCCTTTAGTCCTCCTTTAGTCCTCCTTTAGTCCTCCTTTAGTCCTGCTTTAGTCCTGCTTTAGTCCTCCTTTAGTCCTGCTTTAGTCCTGCTTTAGTCCTGCTTTAGTCCTGCTTTAGTCCTGCTTTAGTCCTCCTTTAGTCCTCCTTTAGTCCTCCTTTAGACCTCCTTTAGACCTCCTTTAGTCCTGCTTTAGTCCTGCTTTAGTCCTGCTTTAGTCCTGCTTTAGTCCTCCTTTAGTCCTGCTTTAGTCCTGCTTTAGTCCTGTTTTAGTCCTCCTTTAGTCCTCCTTTAGTCCTCCTTTAGTCCTGCTTTAGTCCTGCTTTAGTCCTGCTTTAGTCCTCCTTTAGTCCTGCTTTAGTCCTGCTTTAGTCCTGCTTTAGTCCTCCTTTAGTCCTGCTTTAGTCCTGCTTTAGTCCTGCTTTAGTCCTCCTTTAGTCCTCCTTTAGTCCTCCTTTAGTCCTCCTTTAGTCCTCCTTTAGTCCTGCTTTAGTCTTGCTTTAGTCCTGCTTTAGTCCTCCTTTAGTCCTCCTTTAGTCCTGCTTTAGTCCTGCTTTAGTCCTCCTTTAGTCCTCCTTTAGTCCTGCTTTAGTCCTGCTTTAGTCCTGCTTTAGTCCTCCTTTAGTCCTCCTTTAGTCCTCCTTTAATCCTCCTTTAGTCCTCCTTTAGTCCTGCTTTAGTCTTGCTTTAGTCCTGCTTTAGTCCTCCTTTAGTCCTCCTTTAGTCCTCCTTTAGTCCTGCTTTAGTCCTGCTTTAGTCCTGCTTTAGTCCTCCTTTAGTCCTGCTTTAGTCCTGTTTTAGTCCTGCTTTAGTCCTCCTTTAGTCCTGCTTTAGTCCTCCTTTAGTCCTCCTTTAGTCCTGGTTTAGTCCTGGTTTAGTCCTGCTTTAGTCCTGCTTTAGTCCTCCTTTAGTCCTGCTTTAGTCCTGCTTTAGTCCTGCTTTAGTCCTGCTTTAGTCCTGCTTTAGTCCTGCTTTAGTCCTCCTTTAGTCCTCCTTTAGTCCTCCTTTAGTCCTCCTTTAGTCCTGCTTTAGTCCTGCTTTAGTCCTGCTTTAGTCCTGCTTTAGTCCTGCTTTAGTCCTGCTTTAGTCCTCCTTTAGTCCTCCTTTAGTCCTGCTTTAGTCCTCCTTTAGTCCTCCTTTAGTCCTGCTTTAGTCCTCCTTTAGTCCTGCTTTAGTCCTCCTTTAGTCCTCCTTTAGTCCTCCTTTAGTCCTGCTTTAGTCCTGCTTTAGTCCTGCTTTAGTCCTCCTTTAGTCCTGCTTTAGTCCTGCTTTAGTCCTCCTTTAGTCCTCCTTTAGTCCTCCTTTAGTCCTGCTTTAGTCCTGCTTTAGTCCTGCTTTAGTCCTGCTTTAGTCCTGCTTTAGTCCTCCTTTAGTTCTCCTTTAGTCCTCCTTTAGTCCTCCTTTAGACCTCCTTTAGACCTCCTTTAGTCCTGCTTTAGTCCTGCTTTAGTCCTGCTTTAGTCCTCCTTTAGTCCTCCTTTAGTCCTCCTTTAGTCCTGCTTTAGTCCTGCTTTAGTCCTCCTTTAGTCCTGCTTTAGTCCTGCTTTAGTCCTCCTTTAGTCCTGCTTTAGTCTTGCTTTAGTCCTCCTTTATTCCTCCTTTAGTCCTGCTTTATTCCTGCTTTAGTCCTGCTTTAGTCCTCCTTTAGTCCTGCTTTAGTCCTGCTTTAGTCCTCCTTTAGACCTCCTTTAGTCCTGCTCTAGTCCTCCTTTAGTCCTGCTTTAGTCCTCCTTTAGTCCTCCTTTAGTCCTGCTTTAGTCCTCCTTTAGTCCTGCTTTAGTCCTCCTTTAGTCCTCCTTTAGTCCTGCTTTAGTCCTCCTTTAATCCTCCTTTAGTCCTCCTTTAGTCCTGCTTTAGTCCTCCTTTAGTCCTCCTTTAGTCCTGCTCTAGTCCTCCTTTAATCCTCCTTTAGTCCTCCTTTAGTCCTGCTTTAGTCCTGCTTTAGTCCTCCTTTAATCCTCCTTTAGTCCTCCTTTAGTCCTCCTTTAGTCCTGCTCTAGTCCTCCTTTAATCCTCCTTTAGTCCTCCTTTAGTCCTGCTTTAGTCCTGCTTTAGTCCTCCTTTAGTCCTGCTTTAGTCCTCCTTTAGTCCTCCTTTAGTCCTGCTTTAGTCCTCCTTTAGTCCTGCTTTAGTCCTGCTTTAGTCCTCCTTTAGTCCTCCTTTAGTCCTGCTTTAGTCCTCCTTTAGTCCTCCTTTAGTCCTCCTTTAGTCCTGCTTTAGTCCTCCTTTAGTCCTGCTTTAGTCCTCCTTTAGTCCTGCTTTAGTCCTGCTTTAGTCCTCCTTTAGTCCTCCTTTAGTCCTCCTTTAGTCCTGCTTTAGTCCTCCTTTAGTCCTGCTTTAGTCCTCCTTTAGTCCTGCTTTAGTCCTCCTTTAGTCCTGCTTTAGTCCTGCTTTAGTCCTCCTTTAGTCCTCCTTTAGTCCTCCTTTAGTCCTCCTTTAGTCCTGCTTTAGTCCTCCTTTAGTCCTGCTTTAGTCCTCCTTTAGTCCTCCTTTAGTCCTGCTTTAGTCCTCCTTTAGTCCTCCTTTAGTCCTCCTTTAGTCCTCCTTTAGTCCTCCTTTAGTCCTGCTTTAGTCCTGCTTTAGTCCTCCTTTAGTCCTCCTTTAGTCCTCCTTTAGTCCTCCTTTAGTCCTCCTTTAGTCCTCCTTTAGTCCTGCTTTAGTCCTGCTTTAGTCCTCCTTTAGTCCTCCTTTAGTCCTCCTTTAGTCCTGCTTTAGTCCTGCTTTAGTCCTCCTTTAGTCCTCCTTTAGTCCTCCTTTAGTCCTGCTTTAGTCCTGCTTTAGTCCTCCTTTAGTCCTCCTTTAGTCCTCCTTTAGACCTCCTTTAGTCCTCCTTTAGTCCTGCTTTAGTCCTCCTTTAGTCCTCCTTTAGTCCTGCTTTAGTCCTCCTTTAGTCCGGTCTCGGTCTTTTCTCTTGGCTCTTCTGTAAACACATTTTTCCCTCAGATCTGAAGTGGTTTTGATCCTTCAGACTCTGGACTTAGATGAGACACATTTTAATCTTTTCTCTCTTGTGTTCTTCATTCGTTTTTCTCTCGTCTTCTACAAACTCGCCTAGAAATAAAATACTTCTATAACGCGCCGTTTGTTTACGCGAACGCCAATTAGATTCAGAACCACGGACAGCGTCTAAACTCGGCTCCTTCTGCTTCTCTGAACGTTTCACACAGACGGAAACACCGACACATCGATATTTCGCTTCGTTTAATCTGATGATACAGTCGAGGTGTAACGATATTTAAGTCTCACGATATTTAAGTGTCACGATATTTAAGTCTCACGATATTTAAGTCTCACGATATTTAAGTGTAACGATATTTAAGACTCACGATATTTAAGTCTCACGATATTTAAGTGTCACGATATTTAAGTGTCACGATATTTAAGACTCACGATATTTAAGTCTCACGATATTTAAGTGTAACGATATTTAAGTCTCACGATATTTAAATCTCACGATATTTAAGTCTCACGATATTTAAATCTCACGATATTTAAGTGTCACCATATTTAAGTCTCACGATATTTAAGTGTCACGATATTTAAGTGTCACGATATTTAAGTGTCACGATATTTACGTCTCACGATATTTAAGTGTCACGATATTTAAGTGTCACGATATTTAAGTGTCACGATATTTAAGTCTCACGATATTTAAATCTCACGATATTTAAGTCTCACGATATTTAAGTGTCACGATATTTAAGTGTCACGATATTTAAGTCTCACGATATTTAAGTGTCACGATATTTAAGTGTCACGATATTTAAGTGTCACGATATTTAAGTCTCACGATATTTAAGTCTCACGATATTTAAGTCTCACGATATTTAAGTCTCACGATATTTAAGTGTCACGATATTTAAGTCTCACGATATTTAAATCTCACGATATTTAAGTCTCACGATATTTAAGTCTCACGATATTTAAGTGACGATATTTAAGTGTCACGATATTTAAGTCTCACGATATTTAAGTCTCACGATATTTAAGTCTCACGATATTTAAGTCTCACAATATTTAAGTGTCACGATATTTACGTCTCACGATATTTAAGTCTCACGATATTTAAGTGTCGCGATATTTAAGTGTCACGATATTTCAGTCTCACGATATTTAAGTCTCACGATATTTAAGTCTCACGATATTTAAGTCTCACAATATTTAAGTGTCACGATATTTACGTCTCACGATATTTAAATCTCGCGATATTTAAGTGTCACGATATTTAAGTCTCGCGATATTTAAATCTCACGATATTTAAGACTCACAATATTTAAGTCTCACGATATTTAAGTTTCTCGATATTTAAGTCTCACGATATTTAAGTCTCACGATATTTAAGTGTCACGATATTTAAGTCTCACGATATTTAAGTCTCACGATACGTCACAGTCTGAACCTCACAGGACGATATTTACTGCGATATCGTGGGAAAACTGAAAAGCAGAATATCAAGACTGACATTAAAAATGCTTTGACCAGGACTAAACCAGGACTAAACCAGGACTAAACCAGGACTAAACCAGGACTAGACCAGGACTAAACCAGGACTAGACCAGGACTAAACCAGGACTAGACCAGGACTAAACCAGGACTAAACCAGGACTAGACCAGGACTAAACCAGGACTAAACCAGGACTAAAGCAGGACTAAACCAGGACTAAACCAGGACTAAAGTAGGACTAAACCAAGACTAAACCAGGACTAAAGCAGGACTAAACCAGGACTAAACCAGGACTAAAGGAGGACTAAACCAGGACTAAACCAGGACTAAAGTAGGACTAAACCAAGACTAAACCAGGACTAAACCAGGACCAAAGTAGGACTAAAGCAGGACTAAAACCGGACTAAAAGCAGACTAAAGCAGGTCTAAAGTAGGACTCAACCAGGACTAACCGAGGACTAAAGGCGGACTGAACCGGGACTGAACCAGGACCAAACCAGGACTAAAGCAGCACCAAACTAGGACTGAACCAGGACTAAACCAGTGTCCTGATCATTTTCTACATTTATTGTCATTAGTGATGGAGTGAAATCCAAATCTCTCTGTAGATATTTTCACCATAAACATCTCACTGGACCAGATTTATCACAATATAAAACTGTGAATCTGAGACTTTTTCCTCTAAAAATGCTTCACAGACTTAATCCACAGAATGAAGATGTAAAAGTGCTTAGAACAGTTATTTCTTCATGTCGTCTGCACTGAAACGGAGCAAAGGATCATGGTCTATGTAGTTCCCTCTGGTTTTTAGCTGTTTCTGCATCCTTATTGTACAGTATTGGTATCGTGAGTGTTTTTTGGTGTATTTCTCGTTCGTTCAGAGGACAGAAACACCGTCTTGTGCGTCACATTTGACATTTTCTCTGTGTTGATGCGTAAAGTGTTTCAGATGAACTTTGCACGAGTCGTGTTTTGGTTTCATATATTTTTTATTCATGTGTACACAGATGTAGCTGTGCCTTTTACGTTTGAATGCAGAGAAAACAGAACTTACAAAACTAATAACACCAAATGACTCAAACCTCGAGGAAATCTGAAGAAATAAGAGCAACTGCAGCACAATATAATAATAATAATAATATAATAATAAATACACGACTGCTGTCAGGAAGGAATCATTTATTTTTCGAATCGTGTGGAATCGAGATCTGTATCCTACCAGGTTTAGTCCTGGTTTAATCCTGGCTTAGTCCTGGTTTAGTCCTGGTTTAGTCCTGTTTAAGTCCTGGTCCAGACCTGTTTTAGTCCAGGGCCAGACCTGGTTTAGTCCTGCTTTAGTCCTGGTCCAGACCTGGTTTAGTCCTGGTCCAGACCTGTTTTAGTCCTGGTCCAGACCTGGTTTAGTCCTGGTCCAGACCTGGTTTAGTCCTGGTTTAGTCCTGATTCAGACCTGGTCCAGACCTGGTTTAGTCCTGGTTTAGACCTGGTTTAGTCCTGGTCCAGACCTGTTTTAGTCCAGGGCCAGACCTGGTTTAGTCCTGCTTTAGTCCTGGTCCAGACCTGGTTTAGTCCTGGTCCAGACCTGTTTTAGTCCTGGTCCAGACCTGGTTTAGTCCTGGTCCAGACCTGGTTTAGTCCTGGTTTAGTCCTGATTCAGACCTGGTCCAGACCTGGTTTAGTCCTAGTTTAGACCTGGTTTAGACCTGGTTTAGACCTGGTTTAGTCCTGGTTTGGGGTTCAGTTCCCAGAGTTAGTTTGTTTCTCGCTGAGTTTCACTTTTCTTCAGTTTTTCTTCTTCGTTCTTAAATGAGGCCGGTTTGTGTCGGGGGCAGTTTGTGGCGCCTGGATCTGCCCTGGTGACTCGGGGGAGCAGGAGGGAGGCGCAGCGCCCCCTGCAGCGCCCCCTGCAGCGCCCCCTGCAGCGCCCCCTGCAGCGCCCCCTGCAGCGCCCCCTGCAGCGCCCCCAAACTACAAACAAACTACAAACTACAAACTACAAACAAACTACAAACTACAAACAAACTACAAACTACAAACAAACTACAAACTACAAACTACAAACAAACTACAAACTACAAACTACAAACAAACTACAAACTACAAACTACAAACAAACTACAAACTACAAACAAACTACAAACTACAAACTACAAACAAACTACAAACTACAAACAAACTACAAACTACAAACTACAAACAAACTACAAACTACAAACTACAAACAAACTACAAACTACAAACTACAAACAAACTACAAACTACAAACAAACTACAAACTACAAACACAAACTAAAAACAGAAACAAATTGAAACTACAAACTAAAATGAATCAAAACTAAAAACACAAACAAACGACCCCGAGGGCCCTCGGGGAATGAAGGCGTCTGATTGGTCCGTTATTTCTGTTCAGATCTTGATTTAGGAAAAAAACAGAGAAATGAAAAGTTCAGGATCCTGTGTGGCGGCTTCAGACGAACAGTTTAAGTCCAGAATGACGAGGCTCAGAGCAGCAGGTACAGACAGAGGGACGAGAAGATCCTAATGTGAAGGAGCCCCAAGAGCCTCCTGGAGCACTTCCTGTTTGGCACGCGCCGGCTAACGGGTTAGCGGCTAACGGGTTAGCGGCTAACGGGTTAGCGGCTAACGGGTTAGCGGCTAACGGGTTAGTGGCTAACGGGTTAGCGGCCAACGGGTTAGCGGCCAACGGGTTAGCGGCTAACGGGTTAGCGGCTAACGGGTTAGCCGCTAACGTGTTAGCGGCTAACGGGTTAGCGGCTAACGGGTTGGCGGCTAACGGGTTAGCTTAGTCCACTCATATATACGGACTGTGGTCTGGACGTGGGTTTGTTGGGCTTGAGTTTGGACTCTGGTTCGTACCCTGGTTCGTACCCTGGTTCGGACCCTGGTTCGTACCCTGGTTCGGACCCTGGTTCGTACCCTGGTTCGGACCCTGGTTCGGACCCTGGTTCGGACCCTGGTTCGGACCCTGGTTCGGACTCTGGTTCGGACCCTGGTTCGTACCCTGGTTCGGACCCTGGTTCGGACCCTGGTTCGGACCCTGGTTCGGACCCTGGTTCGGACCCTGGTTCAGACCCTGGTTCGGACCCTGGTTCGGACCCTGGTTCGGACCCTGGTTCGGACCCTGGTTCGGACCCTGGTTTGGACCCTGGTTCGGACCCTGGTTCGGACCCTGGTTTGGACCCTGGTTCGGACTCTGGTTCGGACCCTGGTTCGGACCCTGGTTCGGACTCTGGTTCGGACCCTGGTTCGGACCCTGGTTCGGACTCTGGTTTGGACCCTGGTTCGGACTCTGGTTCGGACCCTGGTTCGGACCCTGGTTCGGACTCTGGTTCGGACCCTGGTTCGGACCCTGGTTCGGACTCTGGTTCGGACCCTGGTTTGGACCCTGGTCTGGACTCTGGTTCGGACCCTGGTTCGGACTCTCGGAGCAGGACTGAGCATTCTCCAGATCCACATGTCCTTGTTTAGCTTGAGATGCCCCAGAGGATTGTGGGTTATTTTGGGGCAGTGTTTGTGCTGCTGCAGTTTGGACGAACAAACACCAGAGACTCACCTGTGGGACTAAACCAGGACTAAACCAGGACTAAACCAGGACTAAAGCAGGACTAAACCAGGACTAAACCAGGACTAAACCAGGACTAAACCAGAACTAAACCAGGACTAAAGCAGGACTAAACCAGGACTAAACCAGGACTAAACCAGGACTAAACCAGGACTAAACTAGGACTAAACCAGGACTAAAGCAGGACTAAAGCAGGACTAAACCAGGACTAAACCAGGACTAAACCAGGACTAAAGCAGGACTAAACCAGGACTAAAGCAGGACTAAACCAGGACTAAACCAGGACTAAACCAGGACTAAAGCAGGACTAAAGCAGGACTAAACCAGGACTAAACCAGGACTAAAGCAGGACTAAAGCAGGACTAAACCAGGACTAAACCAGGACTACAGCAGGACTAAACCAGGACTAAACCAGGACTAAAGCAGGACTAAAGCAGGACTAAAGCAGGACTAAACCAGGACTAAACCAGGACTACAGCAGGACTAAACCAGGACTAAACCAGGACTAAAGCAGGACTAAACCAGGACTAAAGCAGGACTAAAGCAGGACTAAACCAGGACTAAACTAGGACTAAACCAGGACTAAACCAGGACTAAACCAGGACTAAAGCAGGACTAAAGCAGGACTAAACCAGGACTAAACCAGGACTAAACCAGGACTAAACCAGGACTAAACCAGGACTAAACCAGGACTAAAGCAGGACTAAACCAGGACTAAAGCAGGACTAAAGCAGGACTAAACCAGGACTAAAGCAGGACTAAACCAGGACTAAACCAGGACTAAACCAGGACTAAAGCAGGACTAAACCAGGACTAAACCAGGACTAAAGCGGGACTAAAGCGGGACTAAACCGGGACTAAACCGGGACTAAACCAGGACTAAACCAGGACTAAACCAGGACTAAAGCAGGACTTAACCGGGACTAAACCGGGACTGAACTGGGACTTAACCGGGACTAAAGCAGGACTAAACCAGGACTAAACCAGGACTAAAGCAGGACTAAACCAGGACTAAACCAGGACTAAAGCAGGACTAAAGCAGGACTAAAGCGGGACTAAACCAGGACTAAACCGGGACTAAACCGGGACTAAACCAGGACTAAACCTGGACTAAACCAGGACTAAAGCAGGACTTAACCGGGACTAAACCAGGACTAAACCGGGACTAAACCAGGACTAAAGCAGGACTAAAGCAGGACTAAACCAGGACTAAACCAAGACTAAACCAGGACTAAACCAGGACTAAACCAGGACTAAACCAGGACTAAACCAGGACTAAAGCAGGACTAAAGCAGGACTAAACCAGGACTAAACCAGGACTAAACCAGGACTAAACCAGGACTACAGCAGGACTACAGCAGGACTAAACCAGGACTAAAGCAGGACTAAAGCAGGACTAAAGCAGGACTAAAGCAGGACTAAAGCAGGACTAAACCAGGACTAAAGCAGGACTAAACCAGGACTAAACCAGGACTAAACCAGGACTAAAGCAGGACTAAAGCAGGACTAAACCAGGACTAAACCAGGACTAAAGCAGGACTAAAGCAGGACTAAACCAGGACTAAACCAGGACTAAACCAGGACTAAAGCAGGACTAAAGCAGGACTAAACCAGAACTAAACCAGGACTAAACCAGGACTAAAGCAGGACTAAAGCAGGACTAAACCAGGACTAAAGCAGGACTAAACCAGGACTAAAGCAGGACTAAAGCAGGACTAAACCAGGACTAAACCAGGACTAAAGCAGGACTAAAGCAGGACTAAAGCAGGACTAAAGCAGGACTAAAGCAGGACTAAACCAGGACTAAAGCAGGACTAAACCAGGACTAAACCAGGACTAAACCAGGACTAAACCAGGACTAAACCAGAACTAAACCAGGACTAAACCAGGACTAAAGCAGGACTAAAGCAGGACTAAAGCAGGACTAAACCAGAACTAAACCAGGACTAAACCAGGACTAAAGCAGGACTAAACCAGGACTAAAGCAGGACTAAACCAGGACTAAAGCAGGACTAAACCAGGACTAAACCAGGACTAAACCAGGACTAAACCAGGACTAAAGGAGGACTAAAGCAGGACTAAAGGAGGACAGAGCATTGAAAGCATCGAACAATATTCAAATATTATAAATATTATTGACAAATATTTCGAGCTCATGTTTGACTTTCTCTTTTGCGTCTCTTGAAAAAGACAGAAAATGTCTTTCTCTCTTTCTTTTCTGTCTCTTTTTTTCTGGCTCTGTCTATTTTCTCTTTTTGTTGTCTCTTTCTGTTTGTCTTTTTTCTGTCTCTCTCTTCTCTCTCTTTTGTGTCTCTTTCTCTTTTCTACCTCTTTTCTGTCTCTCTTCTGTCTCTTTCTCTTGTTTTTATTTCTCTTTCTCTGTCTCAGGTCTGTTCTTTCCTCTGAGGCGGTGAATCCTTCTCTCTCTCTCTTCTTTCTGTCGTTTCATAAACACATTTGGGTGTTTCTCTCTCTCCTCCTCCTCTCTTCATCCCTCTCTCTCTCTGTGTTACATTTGAGTCACTCTCCTCCTCCTCTTCTCTTTCTCAGTTCTTTCTTCAGACATTTTTGGCTTGAGCAGTGACTCCCTCCTCCTCCTCCTCTTCATCCTCTCCTCCTCCTCCTCCTCTCCTCCTCCTCATCCTCCTCTCCTCCTCCTCCTCCTCTCCTCCTCCTCATCCTCCTCTCCTCTCCTCCTCCTCTCCTCTTTCTCTCTCTCTCTTGTCGTGTCTTATTGAGTCGAGTCTTTTTGGAGGATTTGGCAGCGACTGAAGACGAACTGAGACTCTGCCCACGTCAGGACTAAACCAGGACTAAACCGGGACTAAACCGGGACTAAACCAGGACTAAACCAGGACTAAACCAGGACTAAACCAGGACTAAACCTGGACTAAACCTGGACTAAACCAGGACTAAACCAGGACTAAACCAGGACTAAACCAGGACTAAAGCAGGACTAAACCAGGACTAAACCAGGACTAAACCAGGACTAAAGCAGGACTAAACCAGGACTAAACCGGGACTAAACCGGGACTAAACCAGGACTAAACCAGGACTAAACCTGGACTAAACCTGGACTAAACCTGGACTAAACCTGGACTAAACCAGGACTAAACCTGGACTAAACCTGGACTAAACCTGGACTAAGCCGGGACTAAACCTGGACTAAACCGAGAGTAAACCTGGACTGAACCGGGACTAAACTGGGACTAAACCAGGTCTAAACACGGACTGAACCAGGACTAAAGGAGGTCTGAACCCGGTCTGAACCCAGTCTGAACCCGGTCTGAACCCGGTCTGAACCCGGTCTGAACCCGGTCTGAACCCGGTCTGCTCAGGTCTGCATTGCAGTGGAGCATATGGCTGTCCTGGTGCAGTGAGCGGGTACGGTGGCCCTGCAGGGACACTCTGGTGTTTTTGCTTTTCTCTGAGGGGCCGTGTGAAGGTGACTGGACCCGAACAGAACCAAGAGTAACAGAAAAGGACCAAACCGGACCTGAGGAGACGAGTTCTACAACGATATTCACCCCCATACTAACCGAGACCTGATTTAGACCTGGTTTAGACCTGGTTTAGACCTGGTTTATACCTGGTTTATACCTGATTTAGACCTGGTTTAGACCTGGTTTAGACCTGGTTTATACCTGATTTAGACCTGGTTTAGATCTGGTTTAGACCTGGTTTAGACCTGATTTAGACCTGATTTAGACCTGGTTTAGACCTGATTTATACCTGATTTAGACCTGGTTTAGATCTGGTTTAGACCTGGTTTAGACCTGGTTTAGTCCTGGTTTAGACCTGGTTTAGTCCTGGTTTAGTCCTGGTTTAGTCCTGGTTTAGACCTGGTTTAGACCTGGTTTAGTCCTGGTTTAGACCTGGTTTAGTCCTGGTTTAGTGCTGGTTTAGACCTGGTTTAGACCTGGTTTAGACCTGGTTTAGTGCTGGGTTAGTCCTGGTTTAGTCCTGGTTTAGACCTGATTTAGACCTGGTTTAGACCTGATTTATACCTGGTTTAGACCTGGTTTAGACCTGGTTTAGACCTGGTTTAGTCCTGGTTTAGTCCTGGTTTAGTGCTGGTTTAGACCTGGTTTAGACCTGGTTTAGTGCTGGGTTAGTCCTGGTTTAGTGCTGGTTTAGACCTGGTTTAGTGCTGGGTTAGTCCTGGTTTAGTGCTGGTTTAGACCTGGTTTAGTGCTGGGTTAGTCCTGGTTTAGTGCTGGTTTAGTCCTGGTTTAGTCCTAGTTTAGACCTGGTTTAGTCCTGGTTTAGTGCTGGTTTAGACCTGGTTTAGACCTGGTTTAGACCTGGTTTAGTGCTGGGTTAGTCCTGGTTTAGTCCTGGTTTAGACCTGGTTTAGTCCTGGTTTAGTGCTGGTTTAGACCTGGTTTAGACCTGGTTTAGTGCTGGGTTAGTCCTGGTTTAGTGCTGGTTTAGACCTGTTTTAATCCTGGTTTAGTTCTGTTTTAATCTTGGTTCTGTACTGGTTTAATCACATTTTAGTCCAGATTTAGGCCTGGTTTAGACCTGTTTTAGGCCTGTTTAAGACCTGGTTTAGTCCTGGTTCAGTCCTGCGTTCAACACATTTCGGATCATAGTCCTACAAAATAAAATCTTACCTATGAATTGTTTTGCTTTTCTGTTTCGTCTTCGTACTCGGCGTAAAAATCCGGCTCGTCGCTCTGATGCTGTGGAAACCGTTGGACCCTGGGGCCCCGTCTGGGTCCGGCTCCAGTTTGTGTTTTCAGTCCGTGACCTTGATTTAAAATTCAAATGTTTCTGCGTAACTGGAGCCAAATCTCTGATGAACTCTAATGTGGACGTGATCTGGTCCTGGTCCTGGTCCTGGTCCTGGTCCTGGTCCTGGTCCTGGTCCTGGAGCTGATCTGAGCCTCCACAGCACACGGCTTTAATCAGGTCTCACTGAATAAACCGGTTATAGTCCTGGCCCTGGTCCGGACTCGAGGTCTTCAGTTAGACCCGGTTTAATCCGAGGTGACTCCTGCTGGACTCGGCCTGAGTCCTGACGAGTTCTGCATAAACAGAACAGACACTTATGGAAATGGGTCTGAAAGACCTGGACTGGACCAGGACTGGACCAGGACTGGACCAGGACTGGACCAGGGACTGGACCAGGACTGGAACAGGACTGGAACAGGACTGGACCAGGACTGGACCGGGACTGGAACAGGACTGGATCAGGGACTGGACCAGGACTGGAACAGGACTGGAACAGGACTGGATCAGGGACTGGATCAGGACTGGACCAGGGACTGGAACAGGACTGGAACAGGACTGGACCAGGACTGGAACAGGACTGGAACAGGACTGGAACAGGACTGGAACAGGACTGGATCAGGGACTGGAACAGGACTGGAACAGGACTGGATCAGGGACTGGACCAGGACTGGAAAAGGACTGGACCAGGACTGGATCAGGACTGGACCAGGACTGGACTAGGGACTGGAACAGGACTGGACCAGGACTGGACCAGGACTGGAACAGGACTGGAACAGGACTGGACCAGGACTGGACTAGGGACTGGAACAGGACTGGACCAGGACTGGACCAGGGACTGGAACAGGACTGGACCAGGACTGGACCAGGGACTGGACCAGGACTGGACCAGGGACTGGACCAGGACTGGACCAGGACTGGACCAGGGACTGGACCAGGACTGGACCAGGACTGGACCAGGACTGGACCAGGACTGGACCAGAGACTGGATCCACAGGTCCGGGCTGCAGAACCCAGTTTGGTTCATTATAATCAGTTCGCAGGTTCGTCCTCTGCACTCGGTTCTTCGGGAAAAGCACCGAACACGACGGACAAAAGGAGAAGTTTAATCGCCATTAAAAAAAATAAAACTGTTATGATTCATTAATATAATCATAATTAACACTTTAACGTTGACAGCCCGAATTTTTAAATAAAAGGTCTTAAAACACTTGAATTTGAGCTGAACCCTGCAGGAGCTGTTTTAATGACGTGTCTGAGCTGCTTTTCTGAACAGGTTTAACTCTGTTTGGCCTTTTCAGTGATTTATAAAACCCTCATGTGGCAGTTTGGAGTTTGGTCATATTTAATGGTCTCGTTGTGTCCGTTTGGAGCGTTGGAGTGCAGGTTTCTGTGGCCGTTTGGAGCGTTGGAGTGCAGGTTTCTGTGGCCGTTTGGAGCGTTGGAGTGCAGGTTTGTGTGGGGAGCCGCGGGCGCTTCGGGGCCGCAGCAGCTTTTACACAGACACAGGGACATTTCCCACTGTCAGAGCAGCCTTTTCTGTCCTTCTGTGAGTGTTTGGACCCTGCTGCAGTTTGAGTCCGATGTGTTTGGAGGACGAGCCCCTCGAGACAGAAGGGCGAACGGAGGCGACGCGAATCCAGATCAGTGTAGAAAAAACTAAATCAACACAATCAACACGCGACTGTCGGACACGAAATAAAAGCACATGGACAAAAAACTGAGGCACAGTTCAAATACTGTCACGAAATACAACTAAATTCAACAACGGTTCAGGGTTCACACGGGTTTGGGTTCAATTTGAGTCCTAATGTAGATTTGGTTTAGTCCTGGTTTAGTTCTGTTCTAGTTCTAGTCTAATCCTGTTCTAGTCCTGGTTTAGTTCTGATCTAGTCCTGGTCTAGTCCAAGTTTAGTTTTGGTTTAGTCCTGGTTTAATCCTGCTTTAGTCTTGGTCTAGTCCAGGTTTAGTCCTGGTTTAGTCCTGGTTTAGTCCTGGTTTAGTTCTAGTTTTGTCCTGGTCTAGTTCTGGTTTAGTTCTGTTCTAGTCCTTATTTAGTCCTGGTTTAGTCCAGATTTAGTCCTGGTTTAGTTCTGGTGTAGTCCAGGTTTGCCTCTCGTTCTTTTCTGTTGTGTTTTTACATGAGGTCAGTAGTTGGATTCCTGTTCTGTGTTTGGTGGTGTTTCTGGGCCTCACACTCGGCCTGTGTTCGGTGGTGTTTCTGGGCCTCACACTCGGCCTGTGTTTGGTGGTGTTTCTGGGCCTCACACTCGGCCTGTGTTTGGTGGTGTTTCTGGGCCTCACACTCGGCCTGTGTTTGGTGGTGTTTCTGGGCCTCACACTCGTCCTGTGTTTGGTGGTGTTTCTGGGCCTCACACTCGGCCTGTGTTTGGTGGTGTTTCTGGGCCTCTGGGCCTCACACTCGGCCTGTGTTTGGTGGTGTTTCTGGGCCTCACACTCGGCCTGTGTTTGGTGGTGTTTCTGGGCCTCACACTCGGCCTGTGTTTGGTGGTGTTTCTGGGCCTCTGGGCCTCACACTCGGCCTGTGTTTGGTGGTGTTTCTGGGCCTCACACTCGGCCTGTGTTTGGTGGTGTTTCTGGGCCTCACACTCGGCCTGTGTTTGGTGGTGTTTCTGGGCCTCTGGGCCTCACACTCGGCCTGTGTTTGGTGGTGTTTCTGGGCCTCACACTCGGCCTGTGTTTGGTGGTGTTTCTGGGCCTCACACTCGGCCTGTGTTTGGTGGTGTTTCTGGGCCTCACACTCGGCCTGTGTTTGGTGGTGTTTCTGGGCCTCACACTCGGCCTGTGTTTGGTGGTGTTTCTGGGCCTCACACTCGGCCTGTGTTTGGTGGTGTTTCTGGGCCTCACACTCGGCCTGTGTTTGGTGATGTTTCTGGGCCTCACACTCGGTCTGTGTTTGGTGGTGTTTCTGGGCCTCACACTCGGCCTGTGTTTGGTGGTGTTTCTGGGCCTCACACTCGGCCTGTGTTTGGTGGTGTTTCTGGGCCTCACACTCGGCCTGTGTTTGGTGGTGTTTCTGGGCCTCTGGGCCTCACACTCGGCCTGTGTTTGGTGGTGTTTCTGGGCCTCACACTCGGCCTGTGTTTGGTGGTGTTTCTGGGCCTCACACTCGGCCTGTGTTTGGTGGTGTTTCTGGGCCTCACACTCGGCCTGTGTTTGGTGGTGTTTCTGGGCCTCACACTCGGCCTGTGTTTGGTGGTGTTTCTGGGCCTCTGGGCCTCACACTCGGCCTGTGTTTGGTGGTGTTTCTGGGCCTCACACTCGGTCTGTGTTTGGTGATGTTTCTGGGCCTCACACTCGGTCTGTGTTTGGTGGTGTTTCTGGGCCTCACACTCGGTCTGTGTTTGGTGGTGTTTCTGGGCCTCACACTCGGCCTGTGTTTGGTGGTGTTTCTGGGCCTCACACTCGGCCTGTGTTTGGTGGTGTTTCTGGGCCTGACACTCGGCCTGTGTTCGGTGGTGTTTCTGGGCCTCACACTCGATCTGTGTTTGGTGGTGTTTCTGGGCCTCACACTCGGCCTGTGTTTGGTGGTGTTTTTGTGCCTCTGGGCCTCACACTCGGCCTGTGTTTGGTGGTGTTTCTGGGCCTCACACTCGGCCTGTGTTCGGTGGTGTTTCTGGGCCTCACACTCGGCCTGTGTTTGGTTGTGTATCTGGGCCTCTGGGCCTCACACTCGGCCTGTGTTTGGTGGTGTTTCTGGGCCTCACACTCGGTCTGTGTTTGGTGGTGTTTCTGGGCCTCTGGGCCTCACACTCGGCCTGTGTTTGGTGGTGTTTCTGGGCCTCACACTCGGCCTGTGTTTGGTGATGTTTCTGGGCCTCACACTCGGTCTGTGTTTGGTGGTGTTTCTGGGCCTCACACTCGGCCTGTGTTTGGTGGTGTTTCTGGGCCTCACACTCGGCCTGTGTTTGGTGGTGTTTCTGGGCCTCACACTCGGCCTGTGTTTGGTGGTGTTTCTGGGCCTCACACTCGGCCTGTGTTTGGTGGTGTTTCTGGGCCTGACACTCGGCCTGTGTTCGGTGGTGTTTCTGGGCCTCTGGGCCTCACACTCGATCTGTGTTTGGTGGTGTTTCTGGGCCTCACACTCGGCCTGTGTTTGGTGGTGTTTTTGTGCCTCTGGGCCTCACACTCGGCCTGTGTTTGGTGGTGTTTCTGGGCCTCACACTCGGCCTGTGTTCGGTGGTGTTTCTGGGCCTCACACTCGGCCTGTGTTTGGTTGTGTATCTGGGCCTCTGGGCCTCACACTCGGCCTGTGTTTGGTGGTGTTTCTGGGCCTCACACTCGGTCTGTGTTTGGTGGTGTTTCTGGGCCTCTGGGCCTCACACTCGGCCTGTGTTTGGTGGTGTTTCTGGGCCTCACACTCGGCCTGTGTTTGGTGATGTTTCTGGGCTTCACACTCGGCCTGTGTTTGGTGGTGTTTCTGGGCCTCACACTCGGCCTGTGTTTGGTGGTGTTTCTGGGCCTCACACTCGGCCTGTGTTTGGTGGTGTTTCTGGGCCTCACACTCGGCCTGTGTTTGGTGGTGTTTCTGGGCCTCACACTCGGCCTGTGTTTGGTGGTGTTTCTGGGCCTCACACTCGGCCTGTGTTTGGTGGTGTTTCTGGGCCTCTGGGCCTCACACTCGGCCTGTGTTTGGTGGTGTTTCTGGGCCTCACACTCGGCCTGTGTTTGGTGGTGTTTCTGGGCCTCACACTCGGCCTGTGTTCGGTGGTGTTTCTGGGCCTCTGGGCCTCACACTCGGCCTGTGTTTGGTGGTGTTTCTGAGCCTCACACTCGGTCTGTGTTTGGTGGTGTTTCTGGGCCTCACACTCGGCCTGTGTTTGGTGGTGTTTCTGGGCCTCTGGGCCTCACACTCGGTCTGTGTTTGGTGGTGTCTCTGGGCCTCTGGGTCTCACACTCGGTCTGTGTTTGGTGGTGTTTCTGGGCCTCACACTCGGCCTGTGTTTGGTGGTGTTTCTGGCTCTCACACTCGGTCTGTGTTTGGTGGTGTTTCTGTGCCTCTGGGCCTCACACTCGGCCTGTGTTTGGTGGTGTTTCTGGGCCTCTGGGCCTCACACTCGGCCTGTGTTTGGTGGTGTTTCTGGGCCTCACACTCGGCCTGTGTTTGGTGGTGTTTCTGGGCCTCACACTCGGCCTGTGTGTGTTTGGTGGTGTTTCTGGGCCTCTGGGCCTCACACTCGGCCTGTGTTTGGTGGTGTTTCTGGGCCTCACACTCAGCCCGTGTTTGATGGTGTTTCTGGGCCTCTGGGCCTCACACTCGGCCTGTGTTTGGTGGTGTTTCTGGGCCTCACACTCGGCCTGTGTTTGGTGGTGTTTCTGGGCCTCACACTCGGCCTGTGTTTGGTGGTGTTTCTGGGCCTCTGGGCCTCACACTCGGCCTGTGTTTGGTGGTGTTTCTGGGCCTCACACTCGGCCTGTGTTTGGTGGTGTTTCTGGGCCTCTGGGCCTCACACTCGGCCTGTGTTTGGTGGTGTTTCTGGGCCTCTGGGCCTTACACTCGGCCTGTGTTTGGTGGTGTTTCTGGGCCTCACACTCGGCCTGTGTTTGGTGGTGTTTCTGGGCCTCACACTCGGCCTGTGTTCAGTGGTGTTTCTGGGCCTCTGGGCCTCACACTCGGCCTGTGTTCGGTGGTGTTTCTGGGCCTCACACTCGGCCTGTGTTTGGTGATGTTTCTGGGCCTCTGGGCCTCACACTCGGCCTGTGTTTGGTGGTGTTTCTGGGCCTCACACTCGGCCTGTGTTTGGTGGTGTTTCTGGGCCTCACACTCGGCCTGTGTTTGGTGGTGTTTCTGGGCCTCACACTCGGCCTGTGTTTGGTGGTGTTTCTGGGCCTCACACTCGGCCTGTGCTTGGTGGTGTTTCTGGGCCTCACACTCGGCCTGTGTTTGGTGGTGTTTCTGGGCCTCACACTCGGCCTGTGTTTGGTGGTGTTTCTGGGCCTCACACTCGGCCTGTGTTTGGTGGTGTTTCTGGGCCTCACACTCGGCCTGTGTTTGGTGGTGTTTCTGGGCCTCTGGGCCTCACACTCGGCCTGTGTTTGGTGGTGTTTCTGGGCCTCTGGGCCTCACACTCGGCCTGTGTTTGGTGGTGTTTCTGGGCCTCACACTCAGCCCGTGTTTGGTGGTGTTTCTGGGCCTCTGGGCCTCACACTCGGCCTGTGTTTGGTGGTGTTTCTGGGCCTCACACTCGGCCTGTGTTTGGTGGTGTTTCTGGGCCTCACACTCGGCCTGTGTTTGGTGGTGTTTCTGGGCCTCACACTCGGCCTGTGTTCGGTGGTGTTTCTGGGCCTCTGGGCCTCACACTCGGCCTGTGTTTGGTGGTGTTTCTGTGTCTCTGGGCCTCACACTCGGCCTGTGTTTGGTGGTGTTTCTGGGCCTCTGGGCCTCACACTCGGCCTGTGTTTGGTGGTGTTTCTGGGCTTCACACTCGTGCCTTTTCCCCTCGTCTGCTCGTGGTTGGGGTTCATAACGCTGCATAAACAGGACGTGGTGGTGTAATGTGCGGCGATTAAATCAGATGGTGTAATGTCCGTCTCTGTCCAAACGCTCTCCTCGTTTATTCACGGCCTCGTTATCGACGCTCGTTAAAGACGATCGGCCACAGTATTTTTCACAGCTTTGGGGTCATTCGAGCCGGATCCTGGACTCAGACACTAATGCGGCTCCAAAACACTCACGGGGAATTCTGACCATTAAAAACTGTCGAGGAGGAGCCAGGAGAGAGAGAGAGGACTGGACCGGGACCAGGACCAGGACTGGAACAGGACTGGGACTGGAACAGGACTGGGACTGGAACAGGACAAGGACTGGATCAGGACTAGATCAGGACTGGATCAGGACTGGAACAGGACTGGATCAGGACTGGACCAGGACTGGATCAGGACTGGAACAGGACTGGATCAGGACTGGACCAGGACTGGATCAGGACTGGAACAGGACTGGATCAGGACTGGATCAGGACTGGATCAGGACTAGAACAGGACTGGAACAGGACTGGATCAGGACTGGATCAGGACTGGAACAGGACTGGAACAGGACTGGAACAGGACTGGATCAGGACTGGACCAGGACTGGATCAGGACTGGAACAGGACTGGAACAGGACTGGATCAGGACTGGAACAGGACTGGAACAGGACTGGATCAGGACTGGATCAGGACTGGAACAGGACTGGATCAGGACTGGATCAGGACTGGAACAGGGCTGGAACAGGACTGGATCAGGACTGGATCAGGACTGGAACAGGACAGGGACTGGAACAGGACTGGAACAGGACAGGGACTGGACCAGGACTGGAACAGGACTGGAACAGGACAAGGACTGGATCAGGACTGGAACAGGACTGGATCAGGACTGGAACAGGACTGGATCAGGACTGGATCAGGATTGGAACAGGGCTGGATCAGGACTGGATCAGGACTGGAACAGGACTGGAACAGGACTGGATCAGGACTGGATCAGGACTGGAACAGGACTGGATCAGGACTGGAACAGGACTGGAACAGGACAGGGACTGGATCAGGACTGGAACAGGACTGGATCAGGACTGGATCAGGACTGGATCAGGACTAGAACAGGGCTGGAACAGGACTGGATCAGGACTGGATCAGGACTGGAACAGGACTGGATCAGGACTGGATCAGGACTGGATCAGGACTGGAACAGGACTGGAACAGGACCAGGACTGGAACAGGACTGGAACAGGACTGGAACAGGACTGGATCAGGACTGGAACAGGACTGGAACAGGACTGGAACAGGACTGGATCAGGACTGGATCAGGATTGGAACAGGGCTGGACCAGGACTGGATCAGGACTGGAACAGGACTGGATCAGGACTGGATCAGGACTGGACCAGGACTAGATCAGGACCAGGACTGGAACGGGACCTGAAATAAGGGATTTTTGTAAACTCCTGCTACTGTTCTGTTTATTTATTAAATATGGGACAGTGAACATCATCCACATGTGTCAGTCCAGCTGTAAATGTATTTACAGCCATATTTTACTACTACTACTACAAATACTACTACTACTACTACTACTACTACTACTACAAATACTACTACTACAAATACTACTACTACAAATACTACTACTACAAATACTACTACTACAAATACTACTACTACAAATACTACTACTACAAATACTACTACTACAAATACTACTACAAATACTACTACTACTACTACTACTACAAACACTATTACTACAAATACTACTACTACAAATACTACTACTACTACTACAAATACTATTACTACAAATACTACTACTACAAATACTATTACTACAAATACTACTACTACAAATATTACTACAAATACTACTACTACAAATACTACTATTACCTTAAAGGGGGCTGAGGACAGTGCATTTTCTTTGGACTATTCCAGAATATTACTGCGACTGTAACTCGTCCTCCTGTCAGGAGAGAGTGGAGCCGGAGCCGGAGTCGGAGCCGGAGCCGGAGCCGGAGTCGGTCAGTGTGACGTCTCCCACAGAGTTCAGCTCCAGTCAAATGAAGCTCATCGCGGACAGGAGTTATACGAGTGAATTTGGAGCAGAATTCCATCTTTGGAATTCTGCCCACGGGAATCTGCAGTGGAGCGAGAGCGTTTCCTCCTGTTTGGAACGTTGGCCGTGTCCACCTCCACCTCCACCCGTACGTGAGTCCGACCCGGAGCAGACGCCGCTTTAACCCAATATTCCCCATCAGTTTTTGTTTGACGTTGGCGGGAAAATCTGAGCGCGTCTGTGATTCTGACACTGAGGTCATAAACTGAGGTCGTTCACACTCGGGATGGGTTTTCAGTTACATTTTCTTAATCGATCGTTGGGAAAATTAATGATCTATTTTCGATTGATCGTTAACATTTTTGTATTAAAATGATCATAATTATTACTATTACAAAGTTGCATAAATAAACTCCACTTTACACCACATAAACCTCCTGACTCCAGAGCCTCATCAGTGTGAGATCAGAATGAGTTTAATGCAGATTTAAACATTTGTGTTTTACACAAACTAAACTTAAAACCACATGACTCATTTGCATAAACTGTAAGAGGTGAAAAAAGCAGCTCTTTCCTTGTGCTGCTGCTTCAGCTTCTGTGGGACTAAAGGACTCGACTCGACGGGATGTGATGATGCTGCTGGTGCTGAGTCTGTTCTGTGTGTTGGAGATGCTGATAATCCAGGGGGCGCTGATGCTCCGGCGCAGGCGGAGGTTCAGCAGGAGCAGAAGTGTGAATGAAAGGTTAAAAATGACAATCACAAGTTATTAAATATGTCTCATCATTATCATACAGGCCGATATTATTATGAACAGTATGACTCTGGAGTCTCAGACCGGGACTAACTGGAGTCTCAGACCGGGACTGACTGGAGTCTCAGACCGGGACTAACTGGAGTCTCAGACCGGGACTAACTGGAGTCTCAGACCGGGACTAACTGGAGTCTCAGACCGGGACTGACTGGAGTCTCAGACCGGGACTAACTGGAGTCTCAGACCGGGACTGACTGGAGTCTCAGACCGGGACTGACTCTGGAGTCTCAGACCGGGACTGACTGGAGTCTCAGACCGGGACTGACTGGAGTCTCAGACCGGGACTGACTCTGGAGTCTCAGACCGGGACTAACTGGAGTCTCAGACCAGGACTCGTGAGTCTGGGCCTGGAGCAGGCCTGATCTCTGGCCCGTCTCTAACAGCCTCATTACTGCGCCTGAATCGTCTGCTCTAACATCACTTTTGCTCCTTTTAAAACGCTGTTTCACTGCGGAGCCAAAGTCCACTTGTTTTATTTCTCCCACTCACAGCTTTATAACTCTCCCCGCCCCAAATCCTCTGACTCGACAAAGAAAGCACAATATTGTGATAGAACTGTGCAAACTTTGTTCATCTGTTGTGTGGATCTGTCCTCCGCAGCATCACACTCTAACCGGCCTGTCTTATTACGCCGTTATTTATGGCGGCGCTCGGAGCTGTGGTGCATTAGCCTGTGCACATCATGAGGACGGGCCATAAATCAGAACCGACTCGGACCAGAGACAAGAGACGGAGACCGGAGAGAGCGATGAGGCGGAGGAGCCTGCGTGAAGTCGCCCTTCAAACGCAAACTTACACAAAAACTATCGTACCATCGTTTGTGCTGCTTTAGTTTGTGAGAAATGAACGATTCTTTTACAGGTCAAACTGGGGTCAGACCCACAGGAAGAAGAAAAATGCTCGAAAACGCCCAAAATGGAGTCAAAAGTTTGTGCTGCAGAAAGTTCAGTTTGTGTGATTCTGGTTCTTCAGATATTCACAGTTTTATTTTGGTCGATGACGTCGTCCAGAACCTCAGAATGTGAAACAGCCTCAAAACAGAAGAAAATGACAGAAAACGTTTGTATTTGGTTTGTGCTGTTTTGTGCTGTGACAGTTTCATTTGTGTGAGTTTATTTCTAACATTCTTCATGATTATTTCTGCTGACGGCGGCGACTTTAGCAAAACTCTACAAAACTAGTGTCGATAAACGTTCTGAGGCTGTGGAAAAGTCTGGATTATTCTGTCAAATATGAATCAAAAGCAAATGACTCAAGTCTGCACCACAAAAAGGCCCATCAAAAAATAAGAAAAAAATACTAATTTTGAGGTAAAAATTTCCTATTTTAAGTGAAATTTTCTGCCAGTGCAGTAAGAAATTTTCACTTCCCAAGTTTTCTTAAAACAAGACGAAATCTGAATCTTGTTCTAAGCAGAAAACACGAGTTTCAAGTGTTTATGGACAGATTTTTCCCCTTATTGGTTTGAGGAGGAAGTTAAAGAGGCTTAACCTGGACTGAGTTCATATAAAAAGTGCTTAGAATAAGTTGTAATATCGAGATAAGAGAAATCAGGATGAAATATCTGGAAACAAGTAAAAAAAATCTCATATTAAGTTAAAAAATCGCAAAATTGATCTTTTAAGATGAATCTGTTTAATTCAGGTCAGTTTAACTGTGGTAGAAAATCCTTTTTTGTAGTGTGAAACAGACTTTTCCTCAGCCTCAGGTCGTTTTCGCCACTAGTTTTGTCGAGTTTTTCTAAAAAAGTTGACAATGACGTCCTGTAATTACCACAGAAATAATCATGAAGAATGTTAGAAATAAACTCACACAAATGAAACTGTCACAGCACAAAACAGCACAAACCAAATACAAACGTTTTCTGTCATTTTCTTCCTGTTTTGAGGCTGTTTCACATTCTGAGGTTCTGGACGACGTCATCGACCGAAATAAAACTGTGAATATCTGAAGAACCAGAATCACAAACTGAACTTTCTGCAGCACAAACGACTGACAGAGTTTTCGTGCAGGTTTGCGTTCGATGGGGCGACTTCCCGGATGTTTCACAGGAGGCACGAGTCTCATTCTCCAAAAAAAGAAACGTCCAAAAGTCGATTTCACTCATGTTTTTCCCTCATCGTTTCATATTTCTCCAACATAGCAGTGATGGAGAAGCTTCACAGAGGACAGAACAGACGAGGCCACAGCCGTAAACTCACTGTGGATCAGAGCGAGATTAATGCCTCACTCTGGGACATGATGGACAAACCTGAAACGCCTCACACCCGCAGAGCCACGTGCCGTGTTTTTAATCGCCGTGGTGACACATTCGTCTCTTTAACGACACTTTCTAACATCCTAATTTATCACGGAGATGAGTTTAGACTTTTTTAAAGTGGAGTAAGATCCGTGTGTCGTTCGTTTTTCCCAAATAAAACGAAAAATAAGAAAACGAAAAAAACAACTCTCGACGTCATGATGTGGCTCCAAAACCAAAATGAAAAAAACAGATAACGCTTCATTTTTTCAGTTTTGCATTTTGTGTTTAAATGAAAAATAAAACGGATAAAACGGTTGTTTCCCATTTGCCCGATTTCCCACTGCACATGTTTAGTTTTGGTCTAATCCTGGTTTAGACCTGGTTTAGACCTGGTTTAGACCTGGTTTAGACCTGGTTTAGTCCTGGTTTAGACCTGGTTTAGTCCTGGTTTAGACCTGGTTTAGTCCTGGTTTAGACCTGGTTTAGTCCTGGTTTAGTCCTGGTTTAGTCCTGGTTTAGACCTGGTTTAGACCTGGTTTAGACCTGGTTTAGTCCTGGTTTAGACCTGGTTTAGTCCTGGTTTAGTCCTGGTCTAGCCCTGGTTTAGTCCTGGTCTAGCCCTGGTACAGTCCCCGGTTCAGTCCTGGTTCAGTCCTGGTTCAGTCCTGGTTTAGTCCTGGTTCAGTCCTGGTTCAGTCCTGGTTCAGTCCTGGTTCAGTCCTGGTTTAGTCCTGGTTTAGTCCTGGTTCAGTCCTGGTTCAGTCCTGGTTCAGTCCTGGTTTAGTCCTGGTTCAGTCCTGGTTCAGTCCTGTTTTAGTCCTGGTTTAGTCCTGGTTCAGTCCCAGTTCAGCCCCGGTTCAGTCCTGGTTCAGTCCCGGTTCAGTCCTGTTTTAGTCCCGGTTTAGTCCCGGTTCAGTCCTGTTTTAGTCCCGGTTTAGTCCCGGTTTAGTCCTGGTTCAGTCCTGGTTCAGTCCTGGTTCAGTCCTGGTTCAGTCCCGGTTCAGTCCTGTTTTAGTCCCGGTTTAGTCCCGGTTCAGTCCTGTTTTAGTCCCGGTTTAGTCCTGGTTTAGTCCTGGTTTAGTCCTGGTTTAGTCCTGTTTTAGTCCTGTTTTAGTCCTGGTTCAGTCCTGGTTCAGTCCTGGTTCAGTCCTGGTTCAGTCCTGGTTCAGTCCTGGTTCAGTCCTGGTTCAGTCCTGGTTCATGTTGGCCTCTTAAATCAGACGAACACTGTGTGATTTTGTTCATTTTTGAGCCGATTTTTCCCTTGTTTTTGTGATGGAGTTTTGCCTTAATCGTGTCGTGTGGTAAACACGGGATAACGAGAACTGATGAATCACGAGCCGCTCCCGACATCTGTGGATTTCCCACTGCACAAAAGCCCAAAAGACTCGATCACCGACTCCAGAAGCAACAAGTGAAGATCGACGACTGACGGAGAAGAAGAAAAGAAACTGAAAGTTGGTGAAAGAAAATGGTTTGTGAATGTATTTTTTTAAGCGTTTTTCAAAAAATCTAATTCACTGGTAAATAAACGGGATCAGAAACGACGTCGACGATCGAGTCTTTTGGGCTTTTGTGCAGTGGGAAATCAGCAGAGGGAAGTGTGAGGTGCTGATGAAGATGTTTTCTAACGTTTCCAGACACTAATGAGTGAACCAGAGCGTTTGGTTTGTCAGACTCGTGGCTGTTGTCAGATGGGTTAAAGTGGAGTTAAGCTTCTTCAGTGTTTTACGTGGAAGTTCAGAACTTGCCCCCATCACTGCACTAGTTCAGAACTTGCCCCATCACTACACTAGTTCAGAACTTGCCCCCATCACTGCACTAGTTCAGAACTTGCCCCCATCACTACACTAGTTCAGAACTTGCCCCCATCACTACACTAGTTCAGAACTTGCCCCCATCACTACACTAGTTCAGAACTTGCCCCCATCACTACACTAGTTCAGAACTTGCCCCATCACTACACTAGTTCAGAACTTGCCCCCATCAATTCACTAGTTCAGAACTTGCCCCCATCACTGCACTAGTTCAGAACTTGCCCCATCACTACACTAGTTCAGAACTTGCCCCCATCACTGCACTAGTTCAGAACTTGCCCCCATCACTACACTAGTTCAGAACTTGCCCCCATCACTACACTAGTTCAGAACTTGCCCCCATCACTACACTAGTTCAGAACTTGCCCCCATCATTGCACTAGTTCAGAACTTGCCCCCATCACTGCACTAGTTCAGAACTTGCCCCCATCACTACACTAGTTCAGAACTTGCCCCCAGCACGCACCTAGTGCAGAACTGGCCCCCTCACTACACTAGTTCAGAACTTGCCCCCATCATTGCACTAGTTCAGAACTTGCCCCCATCACTGCACTAGTTCAGAACTTGCCCCCATCACTGCACTAGTTCAGAACTTGCCCCCATCACTGCACTAGTTCAGAACTTGCCCCCATCACTGCACTAGTTCAGAACTTGCCCCCATCACTACACTAGTTCAGAACTTGCCCCATCACTACACTAGTTCAGAACTTGCCCCATCACTACACTAGTTCAGAACTTGCCCCCATCACTACACTAGTTCAGAACTTGCCCCCATCACTACACTAGTTCAGAACTTGCCCCCATCACTACACTAGTTCAGAACTTGCCCCCATCACTACACTAGTTCAGAACTTGCCCCCATCACTACACTAGTTCAGAACTTGCCCCCATCACTACACTAGTTCAGAACTTGCCCCCATCACTACACTAGTTCAGAACTTGCCCCCATCATTGCACTAGTTCAGAACTTGCCCCCATCACTGCACTAGTTCAGAACTTGCCCCATCACTACACTAGTTCAGAACTTGCCCCCATCACTGCACTAGTTCAGAACTTGCCCCCATCACTACACTAGTTCAGAACTTGCCCCCATCACTACACTAGTTCAGAACTTGCCCCCATCACTACACTAGTTCAGAACTTGCCCCCATCATTGCACTAGTTCAGAACTTGCCCCCATCACTGCACTAGTTCAGAACTTGCCCCCATCACTACACTAGTTCAGAACTTGCCCCCATCATTGCACTAGTTCAGAACTTGCCCCCATCACTACACTAGTTCAGAACTTGCCCCCATCATTGCACTAGTTCAGAACTTGCCCCCATCACTGCACTAGTTCAGAACTTGCCCCATCACTGCACTAGTTCAGAACTTGCCCCCATCACTGCACTAGTTCAGAACTTGCCCCATCACTGCACTAGTTCAGAACTTGCCCCCATCACTACACTAGTTCAGAACTTGCCCCCATCATTGCACTAGTTCAGAACTTGCCCCCATCACTGCACTAGTTCAGAACTTGCCCCATCACTGCACTAGTTCAGAACTTGCCCCCATCACTGCACTAGTTCAGAACTTGCCCCCATCACTACACTAGTTCAGAACTTGCCCCCATCACTACACTAGTTCAGAACTTGCCCCATCACTACACTAGTTCAGAACTTGCCCCCATCACTACACTAGTTCAGAACTTGCCCCCATCACTACACTAGTTCAGAACTTGCCCCCATCATTGCACTAGTTCAGAACTTGCCCCCATCACTGCACTAGTTCAGAACTTGCCCCCATCACTGCACTAGTTCAGAACTTGCCCCCATCACTGCACTAGTTCAGAACTTGCCCCCATCATTGCACTAGTTCAGAACTTGCCCCCATCACTGCATTAGTTCAGAACTTGCCCCCATCACTGCACTAGTTCAGAACTTGCCCCATCACTACACTAGTTCAGAACTTGCCCCCATCACTGCACTAGTTCAGAACTTGCCCCCATCACTGCACTAGTTCAGAACTTGCCCCATCACTACACTAGTTCAGAACTTGCCCCATCACTACACTAGTTCAGAACTTGCCCCCATCACTGCACTAGTTCAGAACTTGCCCCCATCACTGCACTAGTTCAGAACTTGCCCCCATCACTGCACTAGTTCAGAACTTGCCCCCATCACTACACTAGTTCAGAACTTGCCCCCATCACTACACTAGTTCAGAACTTGCCCCCATCACTGCACTAGTTCAGAACTTGCCCCCATCACTACACTAGTTCAGAACTTGCCCCCATCACTGCACTAGTTCAGAACTTGCCCCCATCACTACACTAGTTCAGAACTTGCCCCATCACTACACTAGTTCAGAACTTGCCCCCATCACTACACTAGTTCAGAACTTGCCCCATCACTACACTAGTTCAGAACTTGCCCCATCACTGCACTAGTTCAGAACTTGCCCCCATCACTGCACTAGTTCAGAACTTGCCCCCATCACTGCACTAGTTCAGAACTTGCCCCCATCACTGCACTAGTTCAGAACTTGCCCCCTCACTGCACTAGTTCAGAACTTGCCCCCATCACTGCACTAGTTCAGAACTTGCCCCCATCACTGCACTAGTTCAGAACTTGCCCCCATCACTGCACTAGTTCAGAACTTGCCCCCATCACTACACTAGTTCAGAACTTGCCCCATCACTACACTAGTTCAGAACTTGCCCCCATCACTGCACTAGTTCAGAACTTGCCCCCTCACTGCACTAGTTCAGAACTTGCCCCCATCAATTCACTAGTTCAGAACTTGCCCCATCACTGCACTAGTTCAGAACTTGCCCCCATCACTGCACTAGTTCAGAACTTGCCCCCATCACTGCACTAGTTCAGAACTTGCCCCCTCACTGCACTAGTTCAGAACTTGCCCCCATCACTGCACTAGTTCAGAACTTGCCCCCATCACTGCACTAGTTCAGAACTTGCCCCCATCACTACACTAGTTCAGAACTTGCCCCCATCACTACACTAGTTCAGAACTTGCCCCCATCACTACACTAGTTCAGAACTTGCCCCCATCACTGCACTAGTTCAGAACTTGCCCCCATCACTACACTAGTTCAGAACTTGCCCCCATCACTGCACTAGTTCAGAACTTGCCCCCATCACTGCACTAGTTTGTTGCCTTCACAGACTCACACACAGTCAGATCTCCGCTGAGGAAACACTGATCTGTGCCGTTTTTTGGCTCCTGACAGAATTCCTCCTCCTCTAGACACAGACTTTAGCTTCAGACCGTCAGAGTTCAGCTTTAACGCTCTTTATGTATGAAAATAGACCTTCTTATTGCTGTAACGCTTCATAATCCGGCGCGTTATGGCCCGAAAAATACAGTAAGTCATTTTAACTTCCATCGATATTGTCTTTTCCCAGTGCGTTAGGGAACGTGGCGTGGAGCAGATCGCCCACAGTTTGTCCGCTCACAGTTTCTAATGAAAACACAACTGTGGGTTTGACTTTTCAACTGAACTAAACCCTCAAAAGGATCAGGATTAGGCTCCGGCCCTCTGAGTCCTCCTGAAGCCCGAGGTTTAGGCCTCTCGCTCTAATCCCCGACTGCATCTGCGCCTCAGTCTGTGTGTGAGTGTGTGTGTAAGTGTGTGTAAGTGTGTAAGTGTGTGTAAGTGTGTGTGTGTGTGTGTGTGGTTTCTCCGTGAGCTGAATGTGAATGAATCGTGTCCCCGAGTGTCCAGCTCTGAGCCTCTCATCGCTCTAATGCAGCTCCAGCTCTCTCCTCTCCTCTCCTCTCCTCCTCCTCCTCCTCTCTTTCCCTGAGGCTGTGTTCGCTAATGTGTGGACTGTATCGCTACGGTAACCGCTGAACGTTCCATCATAGACATACATGCAGAACCCCTCCCCTATCAGCAGCTCCACAAATTAAACCGATAAAGCCTCGAGCCCCGTGTGTGTGAACCCTCTCTGCTCCTGGACTAAACTGAGCACATTTACAAAATAAAAACCCGGGACATCCCCGTTTGTTTGTGAATCGAGCGGGTGATTAAAGGGAAACTGCTCTGCGGAGGTCGTTCATGACGGACATGAGTCAGTACAGTCACATTTTCTTTGTGTTTTGGTTGTTTTTTAAGCAGGTTTTCTGTATTTCACCAAAACAAGTGACAGTTTCTGCCTCTTCACTGTCGGCAGCATCAGATTGGTCACAAACAGGGACACACCTGGGACATTTCTTGGATAAAACTGGGACAAATCACTGGTTTTGGATAAATCTGCTGGAACACAAAAGGGACTCAAAACTGGGTAAATAGGGACATCTGAGTCCTGCACTTCGCTGGATTTGTGATCCGAGAAATCAGAACGCAGCAGAAACCTGGACTGAGGACGACACTGTCCCTGCACAGTGACCTCGGGGAGATCAAATTAAGGCTTTTATTTTGGGTCAAACTGACATGTTCTTTTTTTCATTGTTTGTTTCATTGTCATTGTTAAAGAGCAAAATGTTTCGCCACAAGTTTAACCTCCCAGTGATTAAGCGACGAGGAAACGACGAAAAGAAAAGAATGGAGCGTATCGTGTGTGACTGGTTTAAGGTTTAGCGGCGGCCGACTACTGCTGTCTGTTTGTTGTTGTTCGTTGACAGGCGCAATTACGGGCGGGTGTGGGCAGGTGTGGTCGGGTGTGAGCGGGTGTGTGGGCGGGTGTGGGCGGGTGAGGGCGGGTGTGGGCAGGTGTGTGGGCGGGTGTGTGGGCAGGTGTGTGGGCAGGTGTGGGCAGGTGTGGGCAGGTGCGGGCAGGTGCGGGCAGGTGTGGGCGGGTGCGGGCGGGTGCGGGCGGGTGCGGGCAGGTGTGGGCAGGTGTGTGCAGGTGTGGGCAGGTGTGGGCAGGTCTGTGGACAGGTGTGGGCAGGTTTGGGCGGGTGTGGGCGGGTGCGGGCAGGTGCGGGCAGGTGTGGGCAGGTGTGTGGACAGGTGTGGGCAGGTGTGGGCAGGTGTGTGGGCAGGTGCGGGCAGGTGTGGGCGGGTGTGTGGGCGGGTGTGTGGGCAGGTGTGTGGGCAGGTGTGGGCAGGTGTGGGCAGGTGCGGGCAGGTGAGGGCGGGTGTGGGCAGGTGTGTGGGCGGGTGTGTGGGCAGGTGTGTGGGCAGGTGTGGGCAGGTGTGGGCAGGTGCGGGCAGGTGCGGGCAGGTGTGGGCGGGTGTGGGCGGGTGCGGGCGGGTGCGAGCGGGTGCGGGCAGGTGTGGGCAGGTGTGGGCAGGTGTGGGCAGGTCTGTGGACAGGTGTGGGCAGGTGTGGGTGGGTGTGGGCGGGTGCGGGCAGGTGTGGGCAGGTGTGTGGGCAGGCGTGGGCGGGTGTGTGCAGGTGTGGGTGGGTGTGTGCAGGTGTGGGCGGGTGTGTGCAGGTGTGTGCAGGTGTGGGCAGGTGTGGGCGGGTGTGTGCAGGTGTGGGCGGGTGTGTGGGCAGGTGTGGGCAGGTGTGGGCGGGTGTGGGCAGGTGTGGGGCGGGTGTGGGCAGGTGTGGGCGGGTGTGTGCAGGTGTGGGCGGGTGTGTGCAGGTGTGTGCAGGTGTGGGCAGGTGTGGGCGGGTGTGTGCAGGTGTGGGCGGGTGTGTGGGCAGGTGTGGGCGGGTGTGGGCAGGTGTGGAGAGGTGTGGGGCAGGTGTGGTCACCCTGTCCAGGACCGTTGACATAAACCGGGGCATTGTTGACTTCAGCACGGGGTCAGTTTGACCTGTGGACCTTTGGTGATCTGTAATAACTGTGGACGACGTCTGAGTCTTAATCCCGTCCGAATGCTCCACGTCTGTAATTTCTAAAGTAAAAACTCTGCCGCAAATTCCCTTCGATATTTCACCAAACACAGACGTCCGGTGATAAAACTCGTCCCGTGCGAATCTGCAGCTCAGTGTTTGTTGTTGTAATTGCGCCTTTTTTCTGTCTTTTCTCTCTATATTGCGCACATTTTTATGTCTCTTTCCCGCTTGAGTAACGGAGGCCGCGGTAGAAATTTTGCTGAGCTTTTTAGGGCGAATTCTAACACAGCCTCAGAGCCTCTACACGGAAACTGATCCACAAAAAGGGAAAAAGAGGAGAGACGACTCTCACAGGACGTTGACCTGGATGACGTGTAGCAGCAGCGCTAAGGAACATTTATTATTATTATTTTATATACTTTATTAATTTACTTACTTAGCGGCGCGAAAGAGATAGAAACAGATGTGATGTTAGGACATATCCGGTCGTAATTTCAGTAGAATAGAGTCATTTACGGACTTCGCTGATCCCGAATGTGCTGCGAGTGACACGGAGGTGCGGCGGGAATTTGCAAATCACCAGACGTCCCCGGGCTGTTCTTATCCTGTGTGAATAGGGCTTTTGTTTGGCTTTGTTTGACTCTGATCGGCCCGTTTGAGCTCGTTTGAATTACAAAATAAACATATTTTATCATCTGGACCTCATGCCTGGATTAAAGCTGCGTCGCTTTTATTTTGAAGGTGTTTTTTTAATAACATTTCTTGTTCGGCAGCTTCACTTTTTCATTACCGAGTCAGAACATTTACGTTTTTTTATAAAGAAACACTTCATATTATGCAGAACCGATTAAGGCACAGGTGTCAAACATGCGGCCCGGGGGCCAGATCCGGCCCTCCAAGACCTTTAATCTGGCCCTCGGCTGATTTTTCTATTAAAATACTTAAAATTTTCAGATTTTTCTGTTAATTTTCTGCACCGTTCAGCACAGCAGCGTCTCCGGCGTTTCTGTACGTTGCGACTCCCACCAGAGCAGCACAAATGAAGACTTTCCTCTTTCCAAACGCTCTTAAAGGACGATCGTTTTGACTGTCGACCGTGACCCTCATCAGCAAAGTGTCAAAAAATGAGAAAAGCAGATGCTGAGTTCAGGATTTCCCAAGAAAAATAGTCTAATTCTTATTTGTTGACAGAGGTGAATGGGAAATCTGTGCTCAGTGTGTTTGGAACAAGTGGCGTTGCTCGAGGAATATAATCTTAAACACCACTACGAGACACGGAGAAAAATACGATAACTTGAAGAGAGAACTGAGTTTTCTGATCCGGCCCTTTTGGGATCAAAGTAGGCTGCATACGGCCCCCGGACCAAAGTGAGTTTGACACCCCTGGATTAAGGATTTTGGCCCTGCCCTTCCGTTATTTTCATAATTGCCCTTCCCTGGTATAAAGGCGCACTCTGCCCGCAGGACGTGCCCAGGAAAAGGCCTCTCTCCTGGGTTAACCGGACCCCACACCCGCCCCTCTGTGGAGCTCTGCTGACTCCACGCCGCGGCCTCGTCTTAAGTGCACGGGCCCCCATCGCGATAAGTGAAATAACAAGGACGCCGGAGCGCAGAGAGGAGGCTCCATTAAACAAAAGTGCACCGTTAAAGCTCCCGGATCACACTAAACCGACTCCGGGAGCTTTAAGTTATGTCCTCATGTCGTTCCCTCCTCGGAAAAAACACAGACCTGGAGTTGTTTCATTCACACGTTTGAGTAAATCTTTATTATTCTGTCACTTTACGTCTCCAGAGCTCAGGACGGATCTGTTACAGCTCCTTTTCTCAGCAGAGATCAGTAATTCCGGAGCTGAAATGATCCAAGTGATTCTAGTGAAGACGTGTGGAGTTTAAAAACACAGTGGAGCACTTCCTGTACTTTTCTTGGGAGAAGAACTCAGGTTTAAATGAAACAAAACACAACTCCAGGTCTGTTTGTGACGGGAAAACAACCTTAAAACAGAGATCAGAATAGAGCAAAACGGGAACTTTAAGAATCAGGATTTTAATCACCAATAACAAAATGAAGTGTTTTGCTCAGTGACATAAAAACAGTGAGAGAATTGGCCTGGGAAACAACTGTTGTAATACTCGAGACCGGTCTTGGCTTCGAGATGGTCTTGTCTCGAACTTGAGCGGGTTTGGACTCGGTCTTGTCTCGGTCTTGAAGGTGTTTGGACTCGGTCTTGTCTCGGTCTTGAAGGTGTTTGGACTCAGTCTTGTCTCGGTCTTGAAGGTGTTTGGACTCGGTCTTGTCTCGGTCTTGAAGGCGTTTGGACTCGGTCTTGTCTCGGTCTTGAAGGTGTTTGGACTTGGTCTTGTCTCGGTCTTGAAGGCGTTTGGACTCGGTCTTGTCTCGGTCTTGAAGGTGTTTGGACTCGGTCTTGTCTCGGTCTTGAAGGCGTTTGGACTCGGTCTTGTCTCGGTCTTGAAGGTGTTTGGACTCGGTCTTGTCTCGGTCTTGAAGGTGTTTGGACTCAGTCTTGTCTCGGTCTTGAAGGCGTTTGGACTCGGTCTTGTCTCGGTCTTGAAGGAGCTTGGACTCGGTCTTGTCTCGGTCTTGAAGGAGCTTGGACTCGGTCTTGTCTCGGTCTTGAAGGAGCTTGGACTCGGTCTTGTCTCGGTCTTGAAGGCGTTTGGACTCGGTCTTGTCTCGGTCTTGAAGGTGTTTGGACTCGGTCTTGTCTCGGTCTTGAAGGCGTTTGGACTCGGTCTTGTCTCGGTCTTGAAGGCGTTTGGACTCGGTCTTGTCTCGGTCTTGAAGGTGTTTGGACTCGGTCTTGTCTCGGTCTTGAAGGTGTTTGGACTCGGTCTTGTCTCGGTCTTGAAGGTGTTTGGACTCGGTCTTGTCTCGGTCTTGAAGGTGTTTGGACTCGGTCTTGTCTCGGTCTTGAAGGCGTTTGGACTCGGTCTTGTCTCGGTCTTGAAGGCGTTTGGACTCGGTCTTGTCTCGGTCTTGAAGGTGTTTGGACTCGGTCTTGTCTCGGTCTTGAAGGTGTTTGGACTCGGTCTTGTCCTGGACTCGAGGTCTGACTCTTGTGGACTGTGATCATATTTCGTGAGCTCGGAGCTTAGTCCTGGTTTAGTCCTGGTTTAGTCTTGGTTTTAGTCCTGTTTTAGTCCTGTTTTAGTCCTGGGTTAGTCCCGGTTTAGTTGTGTTTTAGTCCTGGTTTAGTCCTGGTTTAGTCGTGTTTTAGACCTGTTTTAGACCTGGTTTTAGTTCTGGTTTAGACCTGGTTTTAGTCCTGGTTTAGACCTGGTTTAGTCCTGGTTTAGTCGTGTTTTAGTTGTGTTTTAGTCCTGGTTTAGTACTGGTTTAGTCCTGGTTTAGTCCTGGTTTAGTCGTGTTTTAGTCCTGGTTTAGTCCTGGTTTAGTCCTGGTTTAGTCGTGTTTTAGACCTGGTTTAGTCCTGGTTTAGACCTGGTTTTAGTCCTAGTTTAGACCTGGTTTTAGTTCTGGTTTAGTCCAAACTATGAACACGTTGCAGGAATGAAAGAATGAATGAATCAAAACGTGTCAGAGTGTCGGTCCCACACACGCCTCCAGCACGGCCTCGGCCTCGGCCTCGGCCTCGGTCTCGGTCTCGGTCTCAGGACCCTGTGGTCTCAGTCCGGTCCTGGTCTCGATCGGTCCGGTCTGGACCACGACACTACAGGAAATGTTAAATCCGTGGTCCCGCCTTTAACCCACTGGGCCATAAATGTTTTAACTCCACCTGGATCAGAACTTATGTGTGAAAGCCTCAGTTATTTCATATGATGTGTAGTTCTAGAGGTAAAACGATGGTCCCACTTCAGTCCCGGTGTCTCCATCAGGTCTGGTTCTGTGTAAAAGCTCCTGACTCTGTAGTTTAGTCTTGTACAAACATGTTGTGAAATGCCCCGTGAGTCAGATGCCCTCCCCGTGTCTCTGTGGGGCTCTGTTAAAAGCCGCTCACTCTGGAGTCTCGACTCGTACAAACATTATGATTTATTTGTTTTCACTTGGAGTTTGTGCCGGGAGGGAAACAGTGATCGTGTGTTACAGGTCGACTGTAAACGACAGAAAAGCACATTTATCGAAAAGCAGCGGGAAGAAAAACACCCGTATATTAACCCCGACCTGTTCACGCCACACGGGCCCCGGCAAAAAGAAACAGCAGCTCATAACCCGACTGTGAATGAATCGTGTGGTTTTGAAAAATGGCTCATCCGAAAGCTAAAGCTCCCAAATTATGTTTAATACACTGAAGTAAATGTGCTTCGCTGGAGAAAGATCCATCATCTAATGAACACAGAAAGGTCAGAGTTTGGCAAGACTGAAGTTTTGTCGCCTACAGAGAGAAATGTGAAAACTGAACAAATAACTGACTCCAGATACAGAAATGTGCTGCAGAACATCAGTGAATGAAGTGGTGATGTGAGGTCCATGTGTCAGACCTCCTGTGACTCCAGGAGCCTGAAGGATCCAGGAGCCTGAAGGATCCAGGAGCCTGAAGGATCCAGGAGCCTGAAGGATCCAGGAGCCTGAAGGATCCAGGAGCCTGAAGGATCCAGGAGCCTGAAGGATCCAGGCACTTCCACAGCGATTCACACAGTTTAGAAAGAGGCTGACAGAAAGAAGAAGAAATTTAAGTTAATTTATTTTAATTTTTTTTAGGTCTGTTCTCTGGTCTCTGTTCTCTGGTCTCTGGTCTCTGGTCTCTGGTCTGGTCTCTGGTCTCAGGTCTCAGGTCTCAGGTCTCAGGTCTCAGGTCTGGTCTCTGGTCTCTGGTCTCTGGTCTCTGGTCTCTGGTCTCAGGTCTCAGGTCTGGTCTCTGGTCTCTGGTCTCTGGTCTCTGGTCTCTGGTCTCTGGTCTCTGGTCTCCGGTCTCCGGTCTCCGGTCTCCGGTCTCCGGTCTCCGGTCTCAGGTTTCTAATTTCTTTTGAAGTTGTGAATTTTTACCCCGGTTCCTTTTTCTGTTTTAATTTTTCCCCTTCCAGAGTTTTTAAAAATAATGTAGATTTTCCCTTTTCATTCCCGTCACGTTCTGAAATGCGTCGGATTCTTGGCAGAGTTTAAAGTCCAGATTTCCGTCTCTGCGGTGTGAACGCTCCGGGATGAAACCGTGACGCGCATTTTAATCCCCAAAAATAATTAGCAGATCTCGTTAGGACACTTGTGACGAGAGCTCTTCCCGGTTTAACGCCGAACTCGCCCGGAAGCCGTTAAACACCTGTCGGACCCGGGATAACAGCGGCGTTCCGAGGCTCAAACCCGTCGGGCGAGTCCGGATCGGAGTTTTGTCGCTTTTCCGCTTGTTTATCCGTTGTTTCGTGGATCGTGTGGAGCAGATGTTCAGATGTTCTGACGCGAGTCCTGATCTGACCCCGGCCGGGAAAACAGAGGGATTCACGGAGAACGGGAACGTGGGAATGTGGGAATGTGGGAGTGGGTTTGGAATAAAGACACTGGGAAAGAGAGTTTTACACAGACGACAACAGCAGCAAAAAACTTTTATAATATTTACGGGAGACGATCGTTTTACTGACGACTTTTACAGATTGGGAAGAATTATAGATTATTTTGGTACTGACTAAAGACTGAACCAGGACTGAACCAGGACTGAACCAGGTCTAAACCAGGACTAAACAAGGACTGAACCAGGACTAAACTAGGACTAAACAAGGACTGAACCAGGACTAAACTAGGACTGAACCAGGACTGAACCAGGACTGAACCAGGACTAAACCAGGACTGAACCAGGACTGAACCAGGACTGAACCAGGACTCACCCAAGTCTAAACCAAGACTAAACAAGGACTAAACTAGGACTAAACAAGGACTGAACCGGGACTGAACCAGGACTGAACCAGGACTAAAGAAGGACTGAACCAGGTCTAAACCAGGACTAAACAAGGACTGAACCAGGACTAATCCAGGACTAAATTAGGACTAAACAAGGACTGAACCAGGACTAAACCAGGACTGAACCAGGACTAAACCAGGACTGAACCAGGACTAAACCAGGACCAAACCAAGACCAAACCAGGATTAAACAAAGATTAAACCAGGACTAAAACAGGACCAAAGCAGGTCTAAACCAGGTCTAAACCAAGACCCAACCAGGACTAAACAAAGACTAAACTGGGACCAAACCAGGACTGAAAAAGACTAAACCAGGATCAAACTAGATCTCAACCAGGACCAAAGTAGGTATCTAAATCAGGTCTAAACCAGATCTAAACCAGGACTAAACCAGGACTATATTGGGTCTAAATTGTGCTTAAACAAGGACTCTATTAGGACTAAACCAGGACTAAGTCTAAACCAGGACTCAACCAGGTCTAAACCTGGAGCAAATTAAGACTAAACCAGGACTGAACCAGGACTGAACCAGGACTAAACCAGGACTGAACCAGGACTAAAGACTAAACCAGACTAAACAGACCTTCGCCGGCTCTTCTTTGGTATTTTAAAACTCGTCACGTTTGCATTTCTGAAACCTGAAATAAGCTCGTGTCTCGCCCGTGTGTCCCGGAGGAGCTCAGGCCGTTACGACATCGTTACGCCGCACGGGGAAGGGGAACGCACCAACGCTGTAAACGACCCCATTCTTTCTCTTTTTTTACTCATAATTATTTCATTACAACCTGTGTCCAGTCCATCCAGAGCGTCTGCAAAAAGATTAAAATACACACAAAGACACCTGAGCGAACGGCCTCCTGTTCGCCGTGAAATCCGTCAGACCCGGTTAATAATATTCCGAGTGTTTTATCTCTGGATGATTGGAGTTTAAACGGACTAAACGGCACCAGGGCCACGAGAGACGAAACCAAATTAAAATCCGTGTCCGATGCTCTCGGCAGATCACAGACGCCGCTTTTCTAACGCCGCGAGACTTTGTCACTTCAGATTTGAGCCTCTCGTCAAAACTTCTGGACGTGTTTAAAATGTGACGTGTGAACAGAATTCGATCACAGATGTGATCACAGAAAACTCTTTTTCCCCAAAATCCCTCAGTCCAAACCTGCAGGATCCTGGTCCACGTTCGACTCCGCTGATCCCGATTATTCATTCTAAACCAGAACTAAACCAGGACTAAACTAGATCTAAACCAGCACCAAAGCAGGACTAAACCAGGACTAAACCAGGCCTACACCAAGACCAGACTAGGACTAAACAAAGACTAAACCAGGACCAAACCAACCACTGAGGTTTTTGTGGAGGTCCAAACCAGGACTAAATCAGGACTAGACAAGGTTTAAACGAGGTCTAAACCAGCACCAAACCAGGTCTAAACCAGATCTAAACCAGGTCTAAACCAGGACTAAACCAGGACCAAACCAGGACTAAACAAAGACTAAAGCATAATCAAACTAGGTCTCAACCAGGACTAAAACAGGCCGGCCTAAACCAAGACCAAACCAGGACCAAAGCAGGTATAAACCAGGACTGAACCAGATCTAAACCAGGACAAAACCCATTCTAAACTGGGACTAGACCAGGTTTAAACCAGAACAAAACCGGATCTAAACCCGTTCTAAACCAGGATTAAACCAGATCTAAACCAGTTCTAAACCAGGACGAAACCAGTTCTAAACCGGGTCTAAACCAGGACCGTAGAAGAAAACCTGTTTAAATCAGCTGAACGGACACGTCACAGAAACATCAGGAGGCTCTGAGGTCGACCGCAGGGAGGAGTCCAAACGGTCAAAACAAACTCTGGGTCTGAAAAAAGAAACTTAAAAACGTAAATTATCGTTAGACCAAACGAACCTCATTGGACGACTGACTCTAAAACCTCCTCAGGCCTGTTTTTGATGAGGGAACAACGTTAGAAAACAACAAAAAAACCCTCTCCAGTTCGTGTAACGCCGCACTGTTTATCCCCGAGTTAAAGTTTTTAGTCTAATTATTTCATTCCTCCGACTCAGACCTCGCCTGAACCTCTGATCACGACTCCTGAACCTCCGATCACGTCTCTGCCTCCTCCAGTCTCGTCCCGTCACAGAACAAACCCTCGTCTCACTCCTCAGCCCCACCTGGTCCTCATGAATATTAACGAGCGCCTCATGAATATTCAGAGGGCCGTTCTGATCACCGTCTTGCCCCCGTAATCCCCCCGGTGTCATTACCTCCTGTTTACGAACTCTCGTCTTCATCAGGCGCCGCCCGACACCTCGTGAAGAACTCGCTCCCTCCTCCTGCTGCGTCTTTTGGCGCTTGGAGGACGGCGGCGTTTTGGAGCTTCTGAAAACTCGGCCGCGGGGCGAACGTTTTAGGCGAAAGTGAAACCAAACTTCGCCGTTCGTAATCGGGGAGTCGGGGTTTGCGCGTTCTCCCCGTGTTCGGCTTTCACCGGTCGACGCAGGATTTACTGAAACGCCGTCACCCGGAGTCAGACCCGGAGTCGTGTTTTGTTTCGTTCCCAGAGCTCAGAAAGGCTCTGTTCCACCCTGTGATGTCATGAAGTGGTAGTTAACAGCTGCTTTTGCTGTTTGTTCAGTGGAGACGAGCAGTTCCTGAGGGTTTTCTGTCTGAGAGGAAAACTCAGCCTAAATATGCAGAACATGTGGCCCCCGCCTGGGGCCCCCGCCTGGGGCCCCACACCGACTTCTCTCACTAATGGCCGAGGCCTCAGAGCAATTTGAAACCAGGTCTAAACCAGGACTAAACCAGGACTAAACCAGGTCTAAACCAGGACTAAACCAGGACTGAACCCGGACTAAACCAGGACTAAACCAGGACTGAACCTGGACTAAACCAGGACTAAACCAGGTCTAAAACTGGGTTAAACCACATCTAAATGAAGGCTAAACCAGGACCAAAGCCGTTTTAAACCAGTTCTAAACCACACTACAAAAAAAAGGATTTTCTAGCACAGTTAAACTGACTTGAATTAAACAGATTCATCTTAAAAGTCCAATTTTAATATTTTTTTTACTTAATAAGATGATTTTTTTTTTACTTGTTTCAAGATATTCCTCCTGATTTATCTTATCTCGATATTACAACTTATTCTAAGCACTTTTTATATGAACTCAGTCCAGGTTAAGCCTCTTTAACTTCCTCCTCAAACCAATAAGGGGAAAAATCTGTCCATAAATACTTGAAACTCGTGTTTTCTGCTTAGAACAAGATTCAGATTTTGTCTTGTTTTAAGAAAACTTTGGTAAATGAAAAATTACTGCACTGACAGATAATTTCACTTAAAATAGGACATTTTTACCTCAAAATTGGTATTTTTTTCTTATTTTTGATAGGCCTTTTTTGCAGTGCAGCACTGAACCAGTTCTAAACCAGGACCAAACCAGGGCTGAACCAGGATTAATTTTATTTCCCTCGGTATAATAGTAAATGGGAGTTTCCTTTTAAAATGATACAATATGCCACATTTTCAAGAAAAATGATGAGGATCTGCTGAAACCTGAGGCTCTGATCAGTGAATATCAAACAAACTGTTAACGGCTCAACTACAGTTAAACGGTTAAACGTGACCATTTTTGAAAAGAAGTGGAGCCCAGTTATTGACTTTTCAAATCCGACACTCGACACATGCCCGAACATGTCTTATTTTATCTAGAAAAAAAACAGTAAATAGTTAAATTGGTCTCAGGACACTGTTGATGTGAACTGCCTTTTCATTTGTGGCACTTAAAGTAAAAAAAAACATGATCGAGCGACTCCTGACCAAGATCTAATGCTGTCGCGATACTGACATTTCAACCTGTATTTCGATACTAAGGAACAGACTCGATACCGATTCTGATCCCACGATGAAAATAAAAACCCTGTTTTTCCATTTTAAACGGTAGAACTTTCTTTTCTGTTCCCATGTGTATTTCTGTTCTTTATATCGGTGTATATCAGTGCTTTAAGTAGGTTCCATAGTGGTCTAAACCAGGTCTAAACCAGGTCTAAACCAGGTCTAAACCAGGTCTAAACCAGGTCTAAACCAGGTCTAAACTAGGTCTAAACCAGGTCTAAACCAGGTCTAAACCAGGTCTAAACCAGGTCTAAACCAGGCAAAATAACAGGTCTAAACCAGGTCTAAACCAGGACTAAACCAGGTCTAAACCAGGTCTAAACCAGGTCTAAACCAGGCAAAAAACAGGTCTAAACCAGGTCTAAACCAGGTCTAAACCAGGTCTAAACCAGGCAAAATAACAGGTCTAAACCAGGTCTAAACCAGGACTAAACCAGTTCTAAACCAGGTCTAAACCAGGTCTAAACCAGGTCTAAACCAGGTCTAAACCAGGCAAAATAACAGGTCTAAACCAGGTCTAAACCAGGACTAAACCAGGTTTCAACCAGGTCTAAACCAGGCAAAAAACAGGTCTAAACCAGGTCTAAACCAGATCTAAACCAGGTCTAAACCAGGTCTAAACCAGGCAAAAAAGAGGTCTAAACCAGGTCTAAACCAGGTCTAAACCAGGCAAAAAACAGGTCTAAACCAGGTCTAAACCAGATCTAAACCAGGTCTAAACCAGGTCTAAACCAGGCAAAATAACAGGTCTAAACCAGGTCTAAACCAGGACTAAACCAGGTTTCAACCAGGTCTAAACCAGGCAAAAAACAGGTCTAAACCAGGTCCAAACCAGGTCTAAACCAGGTCTAAACCAGGTCTAAACCAGGCAAAAAAGAGGTCTAAACCAGGTCTAAACCAGGTCCAAACCAGGTCTAAACCAGGTCTAAACCAGGTTTAAACCAGGTCTAAACCAGGTCTAAACCAGGTCTAAACCAGGTCTAAACCAGGCAAAAAACAGGTCTAAACCAGGTCTAAACCAGGTCCAAACCAGGTCTAAACCAGGTCTAAACCAGGTCTAAACCAGGCAAAAAAGAGGTCTAAACCAGGTCTAAACCAGGTCTAAACCAGGTCCAAACCAGGTCTAAACCAGGTCTAAACCAGGTCTAAACTAGGCAAAAAAGAGGTCTAAACCAGGTCTAAACCAGGTCCAAACCAGGTCTAAACCAGGTCTAAACCAGGTCTAAACCAGGTCTAAACCAGGCAAAAAACAGGTCTAAACCAGGTCCAAACCAGGTCTAAACCAGGTCTAAACCAGGTCTAAACCAGGTCTAAACCAGGTCTAAACCAGGTCTAAACCAGGCAAAATAACAGGTCTAAACCAGGTCTAAACCAGGTTTAAACCAGGCAAAATAACAGGGTCTAAACCAGGTCTAAACCAGGTCTAAACCAGGACTAAACCAGGTCTAAACCAGGTCTAAACCAGGTCTAAACCAGGCAAAAAACAGGTCTAAACCAGGTCCAAACCAGGTCTAAACCAGGTCTAAACCAGGTCTAAACCAGGTCTAAACCAGGTCTAAACCAGGTCTAAACCAGGCAAAAAACAGGTCTAAACCAGGTCTAAACCAGGTCCAAACCAGGTCTAAACCAGGTCTAAACCAGGTCTAAACTAGGCAAAAAAGAGGTCTAAACCAGGTCTAAACCAGGTCCAAACCAGGTCTAAACCAGGTCTAAACCAGGTTTAAACCAGGTCTAAACCAGGTCTAGACCAGGCAAAAAACAGGTCTAAACCAGGTCTAAACCAGGTCCAAACCAGGTCTAAACCAGGTCTAAACCAGGTCTAAACCAGGCAAAAAAGAGGTCTAAACCAGGTCTAAACCAGGTCTAAACCAGGTCTAAACCAGGTCTAAACCAGGTCTAAACCAGGCAAAAAAGAGGTCTAAACCAGGTCTAAACCAGGTCTAAACCAGGTCTAAACCAGGTCTAAACCAGGTCTAAACCAGGACTAAACCAGGTCTAAACCAGGTCTAAACCAGGTCTAAACCAGGTCTAAACCAGGTCTAAACCAGGTCTAAACCAGGTCTAAACCAGGACTAAACCAGTTCTAAACCAGGTCTAAACCAGGTTTCAACCAGGTCTAAACCAGGCAAAAAACAGGTCTAAACCAGGTCTAAACCAGGTCTAAACCAGGTCTAAACCAGGCAAAAAACAGGTCTAAACCAGGTCTAAACCAGGTCCAAACCAGGTCTAAACCAGGTCTAAACCAGGTCCAAACCAGGTCTAAACCAGGTCTAAACCAGGTTTAAACCAGGTCTAAACCAGGTCTAAACCAGGCAAAAAACAGGTCTAAACCAGGTCTAAACCAGGTCCAAACCAGGTCTAAACCAGGTCTAAACCATGTCTAAACCAGGCAAAAAAGAGGTCTAAACCAGGTCTAAACCAGGTCTAAACCAGGTCCAAACCAGGTCTAAACCAGGTCTAAACCAGGTCTAAACTAGGCAAAAAAGAGGTCTAAACCAGGTCTAAACCAGGTCCAAACCAGGTCTAAACCAGGTCTAAACCAGGTTTAAACCAGGTCTAAACCAGGTCTAGACCAGGCAAAAAACAGGTCTAAACCAGGTCTAAACCAGGTCCAAACCAGGTCTAAACCAGGTCTAAACCAGGTCTAAACCAGGCAAAAAAGAGGTCTAAACCAGGTCTAAACCAGGTCTAAACCAGGTCTAAACCAGGTCTAAACCAGGTCTAAACCAGGCAAAAAAGAGGTCTAAACCAGGTCTAAACCAGGTCTAAACCAGGTCTAAACCAGGTCTAAACCAGGTCTAAACCAGGACTAAACCAGGTCTAAACCAGGTCTAAACCAGGTCTAAACCAGGTCTAAACCAGGCAAAAAAGAGGTCTAAACCAGGTCTAAACCAGGTCTAAACCAGGTCTAAACCAGGTCTAAACCAGGACTAAACCAGGTCTAAACCAGGTCTAAACCAGGTCTAAACCAGGTCTAAACCAGGCAAAAAAGAGGTCTAAACCAGGTCTAAACCAGGTCTAAACCAGGTCTAAACCAGGTCTAAACCAGGCAAAAAAGAGGTCTAAACCAGGTCTAAACCAGGTCTAAACCAGGTCTAAACCAGGTCTAAACCAGGACTAAACCAGGTCTAAACCAGGTCTAAACCAGGTCTAAACCAGGTCTAAACCAGGCAAAAAAGAGGTCTAAACCAGGTCTAAACCAGGTCTAAACCAGGTCTAAACCAGGTCTAAACCAGGCAAAAAAGAGGTCTAAACCAGGTCTAAACCAGGTCTAAACCAGGTCTAAACCAGGACTAAACCAGGTCTAAACCAGGTCTAAACCAGGTCTAAACCAGGTCTAAACCAGGTCTAAACCAGGTCTAAACCAGGTCTAAACCAGGTCTAAACCAGGTCTAAACCAGGTCCTTGGGTGGACTCTCGTCTCTCTGCTCTTACACTTCTTCTGCTGCAGTTCGTTCTAAACACATTCAGGAAAACTTCTGCTCTGTCCTGAAAATGGGACTTTTTTCATACCGACACCTGTGAAAAATGAGGATCTGGTTTCGATTCTGGTTTTGGTATCGATTAGGATCTGATTTTCGATCCTTCCGACAGCCTAATGGTCGGACATTTGCAGTTCTTCTGCAGAATTCTTGCTTTAATTAAACTTCCTGCATCGTTTTTTTGCTTTGATAACCAAGAGGAAGAGGAGCGCCTGAGTTTGGACCTGTTCAAACTGAATTAGTTTTGGTTTTGAGGTTTTGAAGTGGGTAAATGTGGTTGAGCTCTTTTCATACGTCTGTGATCCTCCGCCTGTGTCGACAGATCCGGGCTCAGCGTTGGGAGTCGGACCGTCGGTGGGAATGACGTGAGGCCGCAGTTATCGGAGCGAGTTTGTGAACCCGGTGTCACGTTTTACAGCGACGCTAATACGCTTCCGTTTTAATTGTGGAAATTCCTCCTCACAACGGCTCTTTGTTCCGCCGGTTTGGCCCCGAGGAGGAAAAGAGCGGCAGGAAAGACGACGAGTTTCACTAAAAGTCGCTTCACGTCGTTCCGAGGATCCGAGGAGTTTAAAGAAACCTGCTCGTTCTGTTTGGGATGAGATAAAACAAACGCTCACGTTTAACTTCACCTGGAAGATTCAAACCAGGACTAAACCAGGACTGAACCAGGACTGAACCAGGACTAAACCAGGACTGAACCAGGACTGAACCAGGACTAAACCAGGACTAAACCAGGACTAAACCAGGTCTAAACCAGGTCTAAACCAGGACTAAACCAGGTCTAAACCAGGTCTAAACCAGGACTGAACCAGGACTAAACCAGGACTGAACCAGGACTAAACCAGGACTAAACCAGGACTAAACCAGGACTAAACCAGGTCTAAACCAGGTCTAAACCAGGACTAAACCAGGTCTAAACCAGGTCTAAACCAGGACTAAACCAGGACTAAACCAGGACTAAACCAGGACTAAACCAGGTCTAAACCAGGTCTAAACCAGGTCTAAACCAGGTCTAAACCAGGTCTAAACCAGGACTAAACCAGGACTAAACCAGGACTAAACCAGGTCTAAACCAGGTCTAAACCAGGTCTAAACCAGGTCTAAACCAGGACTAAACCAGGTCTAAACCAGGTCTAAACCAGGACTAAACCAGGACTAAACCAGGACTAAACCAGGACTAAACCAGGACTAAACCAGGTCTAAACCAGGACTAAACCAGGACTAAACCAGGACTAAACCAGGACTAAACCAGGACTAAACCAGGTCTAAACCAGGTCTAAACCAGGACTAAACCAGGTCTAAAACAGGTCTAAACCAGGACTAAACCAGGACTAAACCAGGACTAAACCAGGACTAAACCAGGTCTAAACCAGGTCTAAACCAGGTCTAAACCAGGTCTAAACCAGGTCTAAACCAGGACTAAACCAGGTCTAAACCAGGTCTAAACCAGGTCTAAACCAGGACTAAACCAGGACTAAACCAGGACTAAACCAGGACTAAACCAGGTCTAAACCAGGACTAAACCAGGACTAAACCAGGACTAAACCAGGACTAAACCAGGACTAAACCAGGACTAAACCAGGTCTAAACCAGGACTAAACCAGGACTAAACCAGGACTAAACCAGGACTAAACCAGGACTAAACCAGGTCTAAACCAGGTCTAAACCAGGACTAAACCAGGTCTAAACCAGGTCTAAACCAGGACTAAACCAGGACTAAACCAGGACTAAACCACGACTAAACCAGGTCTAAACCAGGTCTAAACCAGGTCTAAACCAGGTCTAAACCAGGTCTAAACCAGGACTAAACCAGGACTAAACCAGGACTAAACCAGGTCTAAACCAGGTCTAAACCAGGTCTAAACCAGGTCTAAACCAGGACTAAACCAGGTCTAAACCAGGTCTAAACCAGGTCTAAACCAGGACTAAACCAGGACTAAACCAGGACTAAACCAGGACTAAACCAGGTCTAAACCAGGACTAAACCAGGACTAAACCAGGACTAAACCAGGACTAAACCAGGACTAAACCAGGTCTAAACCAGGTCTAAACCAGGACTAAACCAGGTCTAAACCAGGTCTAAACCAGGACTAAACCAGGACTAAACCAGGACTAAACCAGGACTAAACCAGGTCTAAACCAGGTCTAAACCAGGTCTAAACCAGGTCTAAACCAGGTCTAAACCAGGACTAAACCAGGACTAAACCAGGACTAAACCAGGTCTAAACCAGGTCTAAACCAGGTCTAAACCAGGACTAAACCAGGTCTAAACCAGGTCTAAACCAGGTCTAAACCAGGCAAAAAAGAGGTCTAAACCAGGTCTAAACCAGGACTAAACCAGGACTAAACCAGGACTAAACCAGGTCTAAACCAGGTCTAAACCAGGTCTAAACCAGGACTAAACCAGGACTAAACCAGGTCTAAACCAGGTCTAAACCAGGACTAAACCAGGTCTAAACCAGGTCTAAACCAGGTCTAAACCAGGACTAAACCAGGACTAAACCAGGACTAAACCAGGTCTAAACCAGGTCTAAACCAGGTCTAAACCAGGTCTAAACCAGGACTAAACCAGGTCTAAACCAGGTCTAAACCAGGTCTAAACCAGGTCCTTGGGTGGACTCTCGTCTCTCTGCTCTTACACTTCTTCTGCTGCAGTTCGTTCTAAACACATTCAGGAAAACTTCTGCTCTGTCCTGAAAATGGGACTTTTTTCATACCGACACCTGTGAAAAATGAGGATCTGGTTTCGATTCTGGTTTTGGTATCGATTAGGATCTGATTTTCGATCCTTCCGACAGCCTAATGGTCGGACATTTGCAGTTCTTCTGCAGAATTCTTGCTTTAATTAAACTTCCTGCATCGTTTTTTTGCTTTGATAACCAAGAGGAAGAGGAGCGCCTGAGTTTGGACCTGTTCAAACTGAATTAGTTTTGGTTTTGAGGTTTTGAAGTGGGTAAATGTGGTTGAGCTCTTTTCATACGTCTGTGATCCTCCGCCTGTGTCGACAGATCCGGGCTCAGCGTTGGGAGTCGGACCGTCGGTGGGAATGACGTGAGGCCGCAGTTATCGGAGCGAGTTTGTGAACCCGGTGTCACGTTTTACAGCGACGCTAATATGCTTCCGTTTTAATTGTGGAAATTCCTCCTCACAACGGCTCTTTGTTCCGCCGGTTTGGCCCCGAGGAGGAAAAGAGCGGCAGGAAAGACGACGAGTTTCACTAAAAGTCGCTTCACGTCGTTCCGAGGATCCGAGGAGTTTAAAGAAACCTGCTCGTTCTGTTTGGGACGAGATAAAACAAACGCTCACGTTTAACTTCACCTGGAAGATTCAAACCAGGACTAAACCAGGACTGAACCAGGTCTAAACCAGGACTAAACCAGGACTAAACCAGGACTAAACCAGGACTAAACCAGGTCTAAACCAGGACTAAACCAGGACTAAACCAGGACTAAACCAGGACTAAACCAGGACTAAACCAGGTCTAAACCAGGACTAAACCAGGACTAAACCAGGACTAAACCAGGACTAAACCAGGTCTAAACCAGGTCTAAACCAGGACTAAACCAGGTCTAAACCAGGTCTAAACCAGGACTAAACCAGGACTAAACCAGGACTAAACCAGGACTAAACCAGGTCTAAACCAGGTCTAAACCAGGTCTAAACCAGGTCTAAACCAGGTCTAAACCAGGACTAAACCAGGACTAAACCAGGACTAAACCAGGTCTAAACCAGGTCTAAACCAGGTCTAAACCAGGTCTAAACCAGGACTAAACCAGGTCTAAACCAGGTCTAAACCAGGTCTAAACCAGGCAAAAAAGAGGTCTAAACCAGGTCTAAACCAGGACTAAACCAGGACTAAACCAGGACTAAACCAGGTCTAAACCAGGTCTAAACCAGGTCTAAACCAGGACTAAACCAGGACTAAACTAGGTCTAAACCAGGTCTAAACCAGGACTAAACCAGGTCTAAACCAGGTCTAAACCAGGTCTAAACCAGGACTAAACCAGGACTAAACCAGGTCTAAACCAGGTCTAAACCAGGTCTAAACCAGGTCTAAACCAGGACTAAACCAGGTCTAAACCAGGTCTAAACCAGGTCTAAACCAGGTCCTTGGGTGGACTCTCGTCTCTCTGCTCTTACACTTCTTCTGCTGCAGTCTGCTCTAAACACATTCAGGAAAACTTCTGCTCTGTCCTGAAAATGGGACTTTTTTCATACCGACACCTGTGAAAAATGAGGATCTGGTTTCGATTCTGGTTTTGGTATCGATTAGGATCTGATTTTCGATCCTTCCGACAGCCTAATGGTCGGACATTTGCAGTTCTTCTGCAGAATTCTTGCTTTAATTAAACTTCCTGCATCGTTTTTTTGCTTTGATAACCAAGAGGAAGAGGAGCGCCTGAGTTTGGACCTGTTCAAACTGAATTAGTTTTGGTTTTGAGGTTTTGAAGTGGGTAAATGTGGTTGAGCTCTTTTCATACGTCTCTGATCCTCCGCCTGTGTCGACAGATCCGGGCTCAGCGTTGGGAGTCGGACCGTCGGTGGGAATGACGTGAGGCCGCAGTTATCGGAGCGAGTTTGTGAACCCGGTGTCACGTTTTACAGCGACGCTAATACGCTTCCGTTTTAATTGTGGAAATTCCTCCTCACAACGGCTCTTTGTTCGGCCGGTTTGGCCCCGAGGAGGAAAAGAGCGACAGGAAAGACGACGAGTTTCACTAAAAGTCGCTTCACGTCGTTCCGAGGATCCGAGGAGTTTAAAGAAACCTGCTCGTTCTGTTTGGGATGAGATAAAACAAACGCTCACGTTTAACTTCACCTGGAAGATTCAAACCAGGACTAAACCAGGACTGAACCAGGACTGAACCAGGACTAAACCAGGACTAAACCAGGACTGAACCAGGACTAAACCAGGACTAAACCAGGACTGAACCAGGACTGAACCAGGACTAAACCAGGACTGAACCAGGACTGAACCAGGACTAAACCAGGACTAAACCAGGACTGAACCAGGACTGAACCAGGACTAAACCAGGACTGAACCAGGACTGAACCAGGACTAAACCAGGACTACACCAGGACTAAACCAGGTCTAAACCAGGACTAAACCAGGACTAAACCAGGACTAAACCAGGACTAAACCAGGACTGAACCAGGACTGAACCAGGACTGAACCAGGACTGAACCAGGACTAAACCAGGACTAAACCAGGACTAAACCAGGACTAAACCAGGACTAAACTTTACCTTTTCATTTCTCCTGACAGAAAAGCTACTCTAAGACGAGGTGAAGAACATTCGCAGGAACAGACGAGTGGTTCTTTTTGAGCCCGAGGTGCGAATTAGACCCAGACAAGAGGATTGTGATGATTATATACGTGTGTGAAAGTGAGGGGTAATTAATATAGTGCCTTTTACCATTGGACAAATTAAATTAGAAACAGAAATGTTCAAGATCCAATTTTTTGGGGGAAATACGTTGGAGTTTTTTTTAAACAGAAATAAACAGTTTCTCTGCACAAGGGTTCATCAGTTTGTAATCCACAGTTCAAGAGCCACAGTCGGTGTAATCTACAGTTTGAGAATCGCAGTCAGATTAATCTACAGTTTGAGAGCCACAGTCGGTGTAATCTACAGTTTGAGAGTCGCAGTCGGTGTAATCTACAGTTTGAGAATCGCAGTCGGTGTAATCTACAGTTTGAGAGTCGCAGTCGGTGTAATCTACAGTGTGAGAGTCGCAGTCGGTGTAATCTACAGTTTGAGAGTCGCAGTCGGTGTAATCTACAGTTTGAGAGTCGCAGTCGGTGTAATCTACAGTTTGAGAGTCGCAGTCGGTGTAATCTACAGTTTGAGAATCGCAGTCGGTGTAATCTACAGTTTGAGAGCCACAGTTGGTGTAATCTACAGTTTGAGAGTCGCAGTCGGTGTAATCTACAGTTTGAGAGTCGCAGTCGGTGTAATCTACAGTTTGAGAGTCGCACTTCATGATTGATGGTTTGTGAAGCGGTGGAGAGAAAAGGAAACAGTTTGTTTTACTGCACAGTCGTTTAATGCGCCTCTGGTGGTTTGTTGGGTTCAGATTTGTCTCAGTTCGTTGAAAGTTGATCCCAACCATGAAAAAACAAACAAAAAAACAACAACCTGACATTGATTTTCCAGGGGCTAAAGCTTCACTCTGAGCACGACCCGACCGGTGAACATGTACGGGGCTGTTTGAAACGCCGGGTGAAGTGAATACGTTTACAGAGTTCAGGTAGTTTGAAGTTTGCCCACAGATCACAGACGCAGCACAGACGCAGGGGGAGGAAACTGAAATGTTTCACCGCGGCTGAAAGTTCCACCTCCATAAAAAAAGACGTCAGCTTCATAAATTTGTCCCATTAGTGTAGAAAGATAATCTGTGAACATCTGTAACATCTGAACAGCACAAATCTCTGTCTCTGCGCTAATATCCACATCAGGAAATGGAGTTTTCATTGTATTTGTAGAATCTGAACAAGTTCCTTCTGTTTTCTGTTTTGTTAGTGCTGCTCAGTCGTTTCACTGACGCTCGTCGTCGTTTCCTTTAAGTTTTCATCTTTCTTCTCTCGATCGTTGTGGATAAATTCTTCCTGAAGAATGTTTCTCCTTTGTGGACCTTGTTGGTTGAAGATTTGGTGACATTTACACACTTTTACCACAGAAAAACATTAACCGGAAGTTCCACAAACCTACAGCGGGACACGTCAGACGCTGTGAAAAAGGTTTACCGCGTGAACTTAAAGGAACTGGAAGTGTACCCGCCAAAATAAAAGTCTCTGTGTTAAATGGGGGTTACGTAAAGCTCACACAATTACGGTTGCAGCTCCGCGGGGTTTTCCAGCCTCGTTTTCCAACGGTGAAACGGGGTCGAGCGTAAACGAGCTCCTCACGCCGGCTCCGCTCGGCTAAATGAAGCCGTCGCTCTGAAAACACAGCACGTCTCGGCTCGCTGCAGACTCGCACCTTTACCCGGCGCTCACGGGGGGGGAACGGGAGCCTCCGCAGGGGCCGGCGGGGGTCAGAAACATCAGCGGAACGGCGAGGGAGGGGCCGCCATTTTGTGCTCGGTGCGCAGATCGTTTCTGTAAAGTGGTTTCATAAGAGGGACGAGCTTCGAGACCAGGGGCGAAATGGGTTTCAGTTTCTTTTTACCACAAGAAAAAAAAAACCAGTTTGGACGTCGTCTGCACCACTGTCGGCCTAATAATCCTGCACCCGCGGTTTCAAAAAGAAGCAGTGGTGTCAGTTCCGTTACCGTCATTATAAAAATCTTTTATTTTTTATTTGGAGCAATTAAGAAGTTTGCATTCGTTTACAATGGAACATAGAACATTAGAGAAATCAGGATGGAAATAACAAAAAACAACAACAGTGTTTTGCCCAAAAAGGAAGTGGGAAGAACTGAACTTGTTTAATCCCGTCCTCCTCTTCTAATCTAATCTAATCTAATCTAATCTAATCTAATCTAATCTAATCTAATCTAATCTAATCTAATCTAATCTAATCTAATCTAATCTAATCTAATCTAATCTAATGCAACGAGCTTCTTCTTCATTTTTAACTACAGGAACTATTTCCAAGTGCGGACAGTGAAAAACTGTTCAAGCTTGAACATAATTATCATCATATTGCAGTAACAATACATGAGGAAACAGCAATGGTCAGAAATGTAAAGATATAAACAATGGAAACAGAAACAAATATAAGAAACAGTAAAACAGCACAAACAGCAGTGGTGAAGAAAACAGCATAAACCTGCTCCACAAAAGGGAATATAGACTATAAACTGTGACCAGATGTTTATAGAACAACTTGAATTTATGGATATTTTGGCCTCGTGTGAGTTTTACACCACATACAGACACACGGAAACTTTTACGAGTAGTTCGGACACTGGGCAGTTTGAAATGTCTCAGAATCTTAAATTCTGAGTTTTCTCTCATTTTGAACAAGCTTTGTGGATTAGTTGGTGTTAAACTGTTGAGTGCTCGAAATAAAATTACAAGCGTACAATATTTTACAAGGTCAGAAATCTTGGATTGAATAAAAAGATTATGGGTGTGTTCTAGAAAAGCTTCTGTAAGATAATCGGTGGATTCACTGTACACTGGTAAGTGTCCTCCACACTTCTGACTAACAGCTAATGGACAAGAACTTTCACACTGTGGCTCTTTTCTGCATCACTCGAGAAAAAACTAAAACTAAAACAACACTGCGTCAGGAGCTAAACCCACAGCAGGACTTCCTCCCTCCGCTCTCCCTCCTCTTCAAACGTGGTTCCGCTCGGAGATTTCCCTCCACACGCAGCGAGGAAGAAGAAAAAAACCTGACTGACGCTTCGTGTGTGATGTTGAGCCTAAAAGTTTGTGATGGAGACGTTTAATTGAAGCCGAGAGTCGAGAGGGGACGAGGCTGAAGAGGAGGAAGTTCCCGAGGCCGAAGTCAGACTTTCACGGAGGAGACGGGAACTTCTCCTCCTGCTGAGAGCGCAGGTCTGTCAGATACAACCTGCTGCAGAGGGAATATTTTTACTTTTATTCTGAATCTGCCTCTTCTGCTTTTCTGGTCTCGGCGAGTCCCAGATCATTAAATGGAGGAAGTTTGGTTTGATCAGAACTTGTGCCTCATCTTCAAATATAATCCTGCTCTTCTGTCTCTGAACGGTTTAGGTGCAGCTACAGAATCGTTCTGAATTAGTCTCGGTAACACGGTAAACCCCGGGAAAACGCTGAGGTTTAACGGGATCAAAATGTGGAAACCGCCCAAACCCACTGTACCACATACAGCTTTGCCAGATTGTTTTGTTTTCACACCAACCGACGCGGTACGCAGCAAAGCGGTGACACGAGGAACCGTACGCAGCAAAGCGGTGACACGAGGAACCGTACGCAGCAAAGCGGTGACACGAGGAACCGTACGCAGCAAAGCGGTGACACGAGGAACCGTACGCAGCAAAGCGGTGACACGAGGAACCGTACGCAGCAAAGCGGTGACACGAGGAACCGTGACGCGAGCAAAGCGGTGACACGAGGGAACCGTGACGCAGCAAAGCGGTGACACGAGGAACCGTACGCAGCAAAGCGGTGACACGAGGAACCGTACGCAGCAAAGCGGTAACACGAGGAACCGTACGCAGCAAAGCGGTGACATCGAGGAACCGTGACGCAGCAAAGCGGTGACACGAGGAACCGTACGCAGCAAAGCGGTGACACGAGGAACCGTACGGAGCAAAGCGGTGACACGAGGAACCGTACGCAGCAAAGCGGTGACACGAGGAACCCTACGGAGCAAAGCGGTGACACGAGGAACCGTACGCAGCAAAGCAGTGACACGAGGAACCGTACGCTGCAAACCGGTGACACGAGGAACCGTACGCAGCAAAGCAGTAACACGAGGAACCGTACGGAGCAAAGCGGTGACACGAGGAACCGTACGGAGCAAAGCGGTGACACGAGGAACCGTACGGAGCAAAGCGGTGACACGAGGAACCGTACGGAGCAAAGCGGTGACACGAGGAACCGTACGGAGCAAAGCTGTGCCTCGAGGAACCGTGACGAGCAGCAAAGCCGGTGACACGAGGAACCGTGACGGAGCAAAGCGGTGACACGAGGAATCGTACGCAGCAAAGCGGTGACACGCAGGAACCGTGACGCAGCAAAGCGGTGACACGCAGGAACCGTGACGCGAGCAAAGCGGTGACACGCAGGAACCGAACGGAGCAACGCGGTGACACGAGGAACCGTACGCAGCAAAGCGGTGACACGAGGAACCGTACGCAGCAAAGCGGTGACACGAGGAACCGTACGCAGCAAAGCGGTGACACGAGGAACCGTACGCAGCAAAGCGGTGACACGAGGAACCTGACGGGGCAAAGCGTTGACACGAGAACCGTGACGGAGCAAAGCGGTGACACGAGGAACCGTCAGACGGAGCAAAGCGGTGACACTTTAGGAACCGTACGCAGCAAAGCGGTGACACGAGGAACCGTACGGAGCAAAGCGGTGACACGAACCGCGACGCAGCAAAGCGTGACATCGAGGAACCGCACGCAGCAAAGCGTGACACGAGGAACCGTGACGCAGCAAAGCGGTGACATCGAGGAACGACGCAGCAAAGCGGTGACACGAGGAACCGTGACGCAGCAAAGCCGGTGACACGAGGAACCGTACGCAGCAAAGCGGTGACACGAGGAACCGTACGCAGCAAAGCGGTGACACGAGGAACCGTACGCAGCAAAGCGGTGACACGAGGAACCGTACGCAGCAAAGCGGTGACACGAGGAACCGTACGCAGCAAAGCGGTGACACGAGGAACCGTACGCAGCAAAGCGGTAACACGAGGAACCGTACGCAGCAAAGCGGTGACACGAGGAACCGTACGCAGCAAAGCGGTGACACGAGGAACCGTACGCAGCAAAGCGGTGACACGAGGAACCGTACGCAGCAAAGCGGTGACACGAGGAACCGTACGAGCAAAGCGGTGACACGAGGAACCGTGACGGAGCAAAGCGGTGACACGAGGAACCGTACGCAGCAAAGCGGTGACACGAGGAACCAGATGGAGCAAAGCGGTGACACGAGGAACCGTACGCAGCAAAGCGGTGACACGAGGAACCTACGCAGCAAAGCGGTGACACGAGGAACCGTACGCAGCAAAGCGGTGACACGAGGAACCGTACGCAGCAAAACCGTGACACGAGGAACCCTAAGCATCAAAGCGGTGACACGAGGAACCGGACGCAGCAAAGCGGTGACCCGATGAACCGTGACGAGCAAAGCGGTGACACGAGGAACCGTACGCAGCAAAGCGGTGACACGAGGAACCGTACGCAGCAAAGCGGTGACACGAGGAACCGTGACAGCAAAGCGGTGACACGAGGAACCAGACGCAGCAAAGCGTAACACGAGGAACCGTGACGCAGCAAAGCGGTGACACGCAGGAATCAGACGCAGCAAAGCAGTGACACGAGGAACCGTAAGCAGCAAAGCGGTGACACGAGGAACCGTACGGAGCAAAGCGGTGACACGAGGAACCGTACGCAGCAAAGCGGTGACACGAGGAACCCTACGGAGCAAAGCGGTGACACGAGGAACCGTACGCAGCAAAGCAGTGACACGAGGAACCGTACGCAGCAAAGCGGTGACACGAGGAACCGTACGCAGCAAAGCAGTAACACGAGGAACCGTACGGAGCAAAGCGGTGACACGAGGAACCGTACGGAGCAAAGCGGTGACACGAGGAACCGTACGGAGCAAAGCGGTGACACGAGGAACCGTACGGAGCAAAGCGGTGACACGAGGAACCGTACGGAGCAAAGCGGTGACACGAGGAACCGTACGCAGCAAAGCGGTGACACGAGGAACCGTGCACGGAGCAAAGCGGTGACACGAACCGTGACGCAGCAAAGCGGTGACACGCAGGAACCGTACGCAGCAAAGCGGTGACACGAGGAACCGTACGCAGCAAAGCGGTGACACGAGGAACCGTACGGAGCAAAGCGGTGACACGAGGAACCGTGACGCGAGTAAAGCGGTGACACGAGGAACCAGACGCAGCAAAGCGCCGTGACACGAGCAACCGAACGCAGCAAAGCGGTGACACGAGGAACCGTACGCAGCAAAGCGGTAACACGAGGAACCGTACGGAGCAAAGCGGTGACACGAGGAACCGTACGGAGCAAAGCGGTGACACGAGGAACCGTACGGAGCAAAGCGGTGACACGAGGAACCGTGATGCGAGCAAAGCCGTGACACGAGGAACCGTGACGGAGCAAAGCGGTGATCGAGGAACCGTGACGAGCAAAGCGGTGACACGAGGAACCGTGACGGAGCAAAGCGGTGACACGAGGAACCGTGACGCAGCAAAGCCGGTGACACGAGGAACCGTACGCAGCAAAGCGGTGACACGAGGAACCGCACGGAGCAAAGCGGTGACACACGAAACCGTGACGCAGCAAAGCGGTGACACGAGGAACCGTGACGCGCAAAGCGGTGACACGAGGAACCGTGACGCAGCAAAGCGTGACACGAGGAACCGTACGCAGCAAAGCGGTGACACGAGGAACCGTACGGAGCAAAGCGGTGACACGAGGAACCGTACGGAGCAAAGCGGTGACACGAGGAACCGTACGCAGCAAAGCGGTGACACGAGGAACCGTACGGAGCAAAGCGGTGACACGAGGAACCGTACGCAGCAAAGCGGTGACACGAGGAACCGTACGCAGCAAAGCGGTGACACGAGGAACCGTACGCAGCAAAGCGGTGACACGAGGAACCGTACGCAGCAAAGCGGTGACACGAGGAACCGTACGGAGCAAAGCGGTGACACGAGGAACCGTACGCAGCAAAGCGGTGACACGAGGAACCGTACGGAGCAAAGCGGTGACACGAGGAACCGTACGCAGCAAAGCGGTGACACGAGGAACCGTACGGGGCCTTCACTCCTGTTCAGATGTAGGGCTGCAGCTATCGATTATTACAGTAATCCATTATTCTGTCGATTATTTAGTTCGAATAATCGAGTAATCGTTTGTTATTGTCGTGTCTACTTTGCACATGTTAAGTACACACCACGAGCACTGACAGATACACGTGTTTTGGACATGAAAACATAATTATCGCTGGGCTCAGGTCGACTCACCTCACGGTTTCTTTTCCACTTGATGTAATGTACGGTTCTGTTTAGATGTTGTAGCATCAGTGTGGAGAAGGTGACTTTTAAAATGTAATCCCCTACAGATTACAGATTACATTCCCCAAAATGTAGTTTGTGACGTAATCCATTAAATTACTTAAAGTGAGTAATGTAATCTGAGTACTTTGGATTACTTGATATTGTCATGATTTTTAAAACTACATAAATGTAGCAACCAACTCCTGCAAATTCTTGTTTGGTTTTAGACCTGGATTAGTCCTGGTGTGAGTTCTGGTTTAGAGGCACAGGAGGAAGCGCGGTCCACGGAGTGAACGCGACAAGACACAATCCAGGCGCAGAGTGCACGGCGTACGGGGGATGAGGAGCGTGCGGCGAACCGGAGATGCAGAGTGCGGAGCGTAACCCTAACCACCGGAGGTTCTGCTCTTATTACACATCCATGGGCGCCGCGCTGTTGTGTGGACAGTGAAGTGCAGTGGTCGTGCGGAAACTTTACCTCTACCACAAAAGGTTCCGGCCATCACAGAGTGTATGAAAATAAAACGAAGCATTGAGGCAAAAAAAAATAATCGATGCATTTTTCTAATCGATTTAATTGATTAACTCGATGAATCGTTTCAGCCCTGTTCAGATGTGAGGCGCTGTGGCCGGTGCAGAAATGAACAGACGTCCGGTACGTTCAGAGCTCCCGGTGTTCGGCTGCTGCAGAGACTCTTGGATGTTTGCGTCTCTGTGTTTGCTGTTCTCGCAGGAGCTGAGGCTGTGCAGAGTATCTCCGGGTTTGACTTTAAGACCTTTAAAGAGCACTTACCTGAAAATTAAGATCATGCAGACGGAAAACACCAGATCAGTTCTAACAGTGACCATGACTCACCGCTTTATATAACAAAACTTTCATTATAAAACCTCATTCAGAGCTCATTTATAGTCGTTTGTGCTGCTGTGAAATGGTCCAAAATCATTTCTCACATTCTAACGAGACGAACTAAACTTTCACTTTGTCTCACGTTGCGCCGCAGCTCGGTGACGATACAGGAAAAAAGGCTCGTGAAATTTAAGACTTTCATGAAAAAATAAGACTTGGAAAACATAATTTAAGACTTTTTAAGGCCTTAATTTAGAAACATGAAATTTAAGACCTTTTTTTTAATCACTTTTAAAGACCCCGCGGTGACCCTGGTTTAGCCGAGCACTGATTATGTTCATTTTTATGCAAAATCACTGTTTTACACAACATGTTTCCTCGATCCTGGCGATGTTTTTAGAAGGCGTTTATTCAAATATTCAGCTAAATGTCATTTTTTTCTGTGATAAATGAAAATGCTGTTCGACAAAGAGCCGCAGCTTTCCATTATTACAGTAATCGATTATTCTGTCAATTATTTTGTTCGAATAATCGAGTCATCGTGCATTGATAGACACACGTGTTTTGGACATGACTCACCTTGCGGTTTCTTCTCCACTCGACGTAATGTTCGGTTCTGTTTAGATGTCGCAGCTCAGACGTTTTGCCGTTGTGATTCCAGCTCAGTGCGACTTTGCTTTGCACCGTGTTTCTCCCTTTTTTACTTTAAAATGGCCCCACACGTTCCATCGCCTCCGTCTTTTCTTCTGTTCGTGTTTTCGTCGCTTGAACCGTCTTCCCACATTGTCGTGTTGATGCTACCGCTGCTCAAACAGATGCTACGTTGTGGATGTAGTTGTACGGGCGCCGCGCTGTTTCGTGCACATAGACGTAGATATAATATCCTTTCATACGGTCTGTGTTTTGTGTACAGTGAAGTGCAGCGGTCGTGCGGAAGCTTTACCTCAACCTCAGAAGGTTCCGTCCATCGCCGAGCGGATGAAAATGAAACGAAGCAAATCAATGCGTTTTTGTAATCGGTTTACTCGATGAATCGTTTCAGCCCCAGTTCTACATTTTGGTCAGTGTAGAACGAGGGTCAATCCTGGCAGTGTTTTCTAAAAGCCCAACACGTTTATTCAAAGGTGAAACGTTTTCTTGCTGAAGCGGACGGGTTTTCGAACGCGATCGGACGGAAGTCACTGAACCCGATCTGGCGAAGTGACCACATATTCTCTGTCTCTTGAACTCGTGGCACTTTCCCTGCTCCAGGACGCTCGCAGTGAATAAACGAGAGTCGTGCGGTGAACGGAGCAGAGGAAGAACGTTCTGAGGGTCTGAAGCTCGGGCTCTTTGTGCTTCTTTAATTGGACTGAAACGCTTTCGTTTTGTAGTTTCGGTGAAGTTTAAATGTTCCTTCCTGGTTGGACGGGGACAGAGGCTCACAGATACTTCATGTATTTTTGTACTTTTCAACTTCACAAACCGTAGGAAGAAAACAGATTCTTTAGTGATGTAAAACTGGGATAAACGCTGACGTCAGGATCGATCCGCCAAACCAACGAGAGTGAGAAACACGTGAATGTGGCCGATGCATTTCGAGGGAGGCGAGTTCGGGCGGGTGACTGAATATCAGAACTATGAGATGTTTAACACACCTGGACTTTTCACACGTGTTGAGTGTCCAGACGTCCCTGTATATGTCCCTGTCCCAGCAGATTTATACAAAACCAGTGATTTGTCCCAGTTTTATACAAGAAATGTCCCAGTCTCCCTGTTTTTGACCCATCTGATCCCTGCCAACACTAAAAAGAGGCAGAAACGGTCATTTGTTCAGATAAAATACAGAAAATGTGCTTAAAAACGACCAGAACACAAAGAAAATGTGACTTTAGTGACTCGTGTTTGTCATGAATGGGCCGAGTGCAGAACAATCTTCCTTAATTCTGCACTCGATTCACTATTTTATTATTACAAACCTCTCCAAACCAGGGGTGTCCCAGTTTTTATTTTGATCCTAGTTCACAGTGAACACTAAACCCGTGTTTCATTTCCCTTCTGTTTTCGTTCATGTTTTATTTTCATCACTTGTGACCCTGGACCTGGACCTGTGCAGCTCGTTTCCGATGAATTTCAGACTCACAGTGACGTCCGTCCTCAGGAGGAGCGGCTTTGTCATCACACACTGGATTCACTGTGACTAAACTATTACTGACTGATTTATGGAAGCCCATTTCCGCCTGTACATAAAAATAAAAGGCTCACAGAAGGTCATAATTATGAGGTTAAAAGTCATAATTATGAGTTTAAAAGTCATAATTATGAGGTTAAAAGTGATAGTTATGAGATTTAAAGTCATATTTTTTTAGGTTAAAAGTCATAATTACATGTTTTAAACTCATCCCCCGTTTGGACTAAACCAGCACCATGGACAGAGTCACATAGACGGACACTTTACATGTCGTCGTTCCTGTGGGATTTGTGTGGATTTCTCGCTTTTTCTTGTCTTTTTAAAACATTCACAAGTGAACGAGGAAATGGAGCGATGTGGAGACGTCCTGAGCTCCTGGACGATGAACTCTTATAACTTATAATTTTGACTTTTAACCTCATAATTGACACTTTTAAACTCATAATTCTGACATTTAACCTCATAATTTTGACTTTTAACCTCATAATTTTGACTTTTGACCTCATAATTTTGACTTTTAATCTCATAACTTTGACTTTTAATCTCATAATTGACATTTAATCCCATAATTTGGACTTTTAACCCTATAATTTTGACTTTTGACCTCATAATTATGACTTTTAACTCCATAATTATGACTTTTAACCTCATCATTTTCATATTTCTGTGAGGTTTTTATTTTTATTTACTGGCGGAAATGGACTTTTGGACTGATTCAATAACTGTGCAGAGTTGAATCTATTTTAATAATCGTTCTGTCACTTGTTTCGTCCTCTCCTCCTCCTCAGCTGCTCTTCTCCTGCTCCGTCTCAGCCCAAAGGGGCCGACTTAGAGCAGCAGAACAATCCTATACGTCGCCCTTTCAATTATGGATCCATCCGAGACCTTTTCCCATCGATTCCCGAGTTGGAATCTTCCTCCTCTTCTTCCCCAAACTTACGAGTCTCAAACTTTTCTTGGCCCTCCTCCTCCTCGTCGTCTCTCCTCTCACTGAAGCAGCTCCGGTCTCATTTTTAACTGCGCCGTATGGAAACGCAGTCAGAACTCGGTCCAGACCTGGTCCAGAACCAGATCTCGGAGGGTTTAAAGTTTAGAGGAAGATCCCCCCCCCTTCCCGCCGCCGGCTGCCTGCGCCTCATTAAAACCGTCTCCCGCTGCACAAATGTTGGTTAAAGACTTGGACCTGAGGCAGAGGAACCGGGCGCACACCGTAATTACTCATTGTTCAGTGGCTCCGGAGGAAAACAATAGGCCTACACAATTAAAGAAGAAGAGTTTAGCAGAAGCTTCGGCGACGAGTCTGAGCTCCGAGTTTTACACAAACAGTATCTGCAGGCGCCACGTTTGTACTTTTACACGGAGATGATGCACATGGAAATGTCAGAAAACTACAGATTTATCCTCTTAAATCTGGAGAAAACAGATTATTTACTAAATGACTGTTAAATATGTAAGAGTATTGAGCTTAGTGCAAGAAAATATGACTTTTTGTCTTCGTTTTTATATCTATAAACGAACTTAGAATGTGCAAAACAAGGGCTGAGTGCGTTAAGTGTTTTTATGGATGTAAATCAGTCGATTTTGGACTGAAATAGTCGAGTGTCTCTGAACTTTCTGTTTGTGACGTGAAACATCAGAACCAGAGGGAAAAAAGGCCTTTCAAAAAATAAGAAAAAAAAATACAAAATTGAGGTAAAAATGCCCTATTTTAAGTGAAATTTTCTGTCAGTGCAGTAAGAAATTTTCACTTACCAAGTTCTTAAAACAAGACTAAAAGTTCTCATTCCCGTATCTCCGGAATTACAGGCACTATCGAAAAAATTCCAACAGTTCCTGAAAGCAGAAGTTGCTCTTTCTACCCATAAAGGGTTATTACGGTACATTTCTGCAGCACCCGGCACGGAAACTATAGTATTGAGTGCAGAGCGGCGGAGATTTGAGCCGCCGGGAGTTTACAAGTGATTTTTTGGTACTTTTTCTTGTTCTTTTGTGATTTTGTGTTTTTCTTCTCTTTCAACTTATTACACATTAATACACGTGTTATTACACATTAATACACATGTTAATTAATACACATTAATACACATGTTATTACACATTAATACACATGTTATTACACATTAATACACATGTTAATTAATACACATTAACATTACAATTAAATGGATTTTAAGGGTATTTTTGCAGTTCAGTCCTGGATTCAGGCAAATGTCTCTGATCTGGCCAAGATTTTTCAAACTTTTCTCAGGTTCTTCACGTTTATTTCAGATTTATTCTCGATTTACTCGTTTTGAATTGGCTGTTTAAGCTTAAAAACGTCACATATTTTTCTTCCATGACGCGACTCGTCAGAAAACCTTAAATTTACGCCATATACATTTTTAAAAGGAGAAGAAACGACCCGTTTACCAGAGTTTCCCTGCAGCACTTCACTTGTTTTCAGACCCGGCGACACAGATTTGACACGAACGACGATCGTGTCAGACTGATTTAAGCACTTCTGTCTGGAGCCGAGCAGAATTTAGACGCTTCACTCTCGTCTGGAGGAGTTTATTTTCAGAGAACTCGTCCAGTAAAATGATCTCGCTGCAGGAACGGATCGTTTCTCTCCGTTTAACTCGTTTCCTGATGGTTTGAAGTGTTTCTGTCTCACCTTCTGTCCACGTCTCTCTGTGTTTCGTGCCTCGCTCGAGCTTCTGCCTGTAGAAGCGGTTTTTCCTCGTGTAATTTTCCTCCCGTCGTCTCTCGGGCATCACGGCCAATCTGCAATCTTCCCGTCGCTCTCTCCTCCCTCATCCCCCTCTCTTTTATCCCTCTCTCCGTCCCAAACCCCCATCGTCTCTTCCTCCTCTTCTATCCATCCTCTTTCTCTCTTTCTCTTTTCTGTGTTCAGCACCAGCAGGATTCTGAGGATAATAGAAGGTAATGCAGACTCCCTCCTCTTTTCTCCTCTTTTTTCTCCTCCTTTTTCTCCTCTTTTCTCCTCTTTTTTCTTCTCTCCTGCGTTCAGTTTGAGAAGGACTCTTGAGATAATAGAATCTAAAGCGAGAGGCTTTTCCACAGAGTCAGTCCCACACAGTCCTCCCACCACAGAGCCTCCGGGACACAGAGACCTGCTTTAGTCCTGGTTTAGTCCTGCTTTAGTCCTGCTTTAGTCCTGGTTTAGTCCTGGTTTGGACCTGGTTTAGACCTGGTTTAGTCCTGGTTTAGACCTGGTTTAGACCTGGTTTAGTCCTGATTTGGACCTGGTTTAGTCCTGGTTTGGACCTGGTTTAGTCCTGGTTTGGACCTGGTTTAGTCCTGGTTTGGACCTGGTTTAGTCCTGGTTTAGTCCTGGTTTGGACCTGGTTTAGTCCTGGTTTAGTCCTGGTTTGGACCTGGTTTAGTCCTGGTTTAGTCCTGGTTTGGACCTGGTTTAGTCCTGGTTTGGACCTGGTTTAGTCCTGGTTTGGACCTGGTTTAGTCCTGGTTTAGTCCTGGTTTAGACCTGGTTTAGTCCTGGTTTGGACCTGGTTTAGTCCTGGTTTGGACCTGGTTTAGTCCTGGTTTGGACCTGGTTTAGACCTTGTTTAGTCCTGGTTTAGTCCTGGTTTAGACCTGGTTTGGACCTGGTTTAGTCCTGCTTTAGTCCTGGTTTAGACCTGGTTTAGACCTGGTTTAGTCCTGGTTTGGACCTGGTTTAGTCCTGGTTTAGACCTTGTTTAGTCCTGGTTTAGTCCTGGTTTAGACCTGGTTTGGACCTGGTTTAGTCCTGCTTTAGTCCTGGTTTAGACCTGGTTTGGACCTGGTTTAGTCCTGGTTTGGACCTGGTTTAGTCCTGGTTTGGACCTGGTTTAGACCTTGTTTACTCCTGGTTTAGTCCTGGTTTAGTCCTGGTTTGGACCTGGTTTAGTCCTGGTTTAGTCCTGGTTTGGACCTGGTTTGGACCTGGTTTAGTCCTGGTTTAGTCCTGGTTTAGACCTGGTTTAGACCTGGTTTAGTCCTGGTTTGGACCTGGTTTAGTCCTGGTTTGGACCTGGTTTAGACCTTGTTTAGTCCTGGTTTAGTCCTGGTTTAGTCCTGGTTTGGACCTGGTTTAGTCCTGGTTTGGACCTGGTTTAGAACTGGTTTAGACCTGGTTTAGACCTGGTTTAGTCCTGGTTTGGACCTGGTTTGGACCTGGTTTGGACCTGGTTTAGTCCTGGTTTGGACCTGGTTTAGTCCTGGTTTGGACCTGGTTTAGTCCTGGTTTGGACCTGGTTTAGACCTTGTTTACTCCTGGTTTAGTCCTGGTTTAGTCCTGCTTTAGTCCTGGTTTAGACCTGGTTTAGACCTGGTTTAGTCCTGGTTTGGACCTGGTTTAGTCCTGGTTTGGACCTGGTTTAGTCCTGGTTTGGACCTGGTTTAGACCTTGTTTACTCCTGGTTTAGTCCTGGTTTAGTCCTGGTTTGGACCTGGTTTAGTCCTAGTTTAGTCCTGGTTTGGACCTGGTTTGGACCTGGTTTAGTCCTGGTTTAGTCCTGGTTTAGACCTGGTTTAGACCTGGTTTAGTCCTGGTTTGGACCTGGTTTAGTCCTGGTTTGGACCTGGTTTAGACCTTGTTTAGTCCTGGTTTAGTCCTGGTTTAGTCCTGGTTTGGACCTGGTTTAGTCCTGGTTTGGACCTGGTTTAGAACTGGTTTAGACCTGGTTTAGACCTGGTTTAGTCCTGGTTTGGACCTGGTTTAGACCTGGTTTGGACCTGGTTTGGACCTGGTTTGGACCTGGTTTAGTCCTGGTTTGGACCTGGTTTAGACCTTGTTTAGTCCTGGTTTAGTCCTGGTTTAGTCCTGGTTTGGACCTGGTTTAGTCCTGGTTTGGACCTGGTTTAGAACTGGTTTAGACCTGGTTTAGACCTGGTTTAGTCCTGGTTTGGACCTGGTTTGGACCTGGTTTGGACCTGGTTTAGTCCTGGTTTGGACCTGGTTTAGACCTTGTTTAGTCCTGGTTTAGTCCTGGTTTAGTCCTGGTTTGGACCTGGTTTAGTCCTGGTTTGGACCTGGTTTAGACCTTGTTTAGTCCTGGTTTAGTCCTGGTTTAGTCCTGGTTTGGACCTGGTTTAGTCCTGGTTTGGACCTGGTTTGGACCTGGTTTAGTCCTGGTTCAGTCTTCTCCTCCTTCCTCTCCTCCTCTCTCCTCTCCTCCTCTCCCTCTCCTCCTCTCTCCTCTCCTCTCTCCTCTCCTCTCTTCCCCCCTCTCTCCTCTCCTCCTCTCCTCCTCTCCTCTCCTCCTCTCCTCTCCTCCTCCCTCTCTCCTCTCCTCTCCTCTCCTCGTTTCCGTGGATACGGTCGGTCCGACTCTGTGGGGAATCGTTCTGTGGAGAATCGTTCTCCTCCGAGAGCCGTTCACACGATTAGAGTCGTTTATTACTGTTATGAACCAGACTCAGGACGACAGGAACGAGAGGGGAGAAATGAGGAGGGAGAGGAAGGAGAAAAGAGGAGGAGAGGAAGGAGAAAAGAGGAGGAGAGGAGGAGAGGAAGGAGAAAAGAGGAGGAGAGGAGGAGAGGAAGGAGAAAAGAGGAGGAGAGGAAGGAGAAAAGAGGAGGAGAGGAGGAGAGGAAGGAGAAAAGAGGAGGAGAGGAAGGAGAAAAGAGGAGGAGGAAAGGAGGAGGATCAGAGTCACTTCTGTGATTTACCAATTTCCACGTCAGATGTGACCTTTTCTCACTTTGATTTGTGTAATTTTGTTTTGTTTTAGACCTGGTTTAGTCCTGGTTTAGTCCTGGTTTAGTCCTGGTTTAGTCCTGGTTTAGACCTGGTTTAGTCCTGGTTTAGACCTGGTTTAGTCCTGGTTTAGACCTGGTTTAGACCTGGTTTAGTCCTGGTTTAGACCTGGTTTAGACCTGGTTTAGTCCTGGTTTAGACCTGGTTTAGTCCTGGTTTAGACCTGGTTTAGACCTGGTTTAGACCTGGTTTAGACCTGGTTTAGACCTGGTTTAGTCCTGGTTTAGACCTGGTTTAGACCTGGTTTAGTCCTGGTTTAGACCTGGTTTAGTCCTGGTTTAGACCTGGTTTAGACCTGGTTTAGTCCTGGTTTAGACCTGGTTTAGACCTGGTTTAGTCCTGGTTTAGACCTGGTTTAGTCCTGGTTTAGACCTGGTTTAGACCTGGTTTAGACCTGGTTTAGTCCTGGTTTAGACCTGGTTTAGTCCTGGTTTAGACCTGGTTTAGATCTGGTTTAGACCTGGTTTAGACCTGGTTTAGTCCTGGTTTAGACCTGGTTTAGTCCTGGTTTAGACCTAGTTTAATCCTGGTTTAGCCCTGGTTTAGACCCTGTTGTAGTCCTAGTTTAGACCCACTTTTAGTCCTAGTTTGGACCTGTTTTAGACCTGTTTGAGACCTCTTTTCAGTCCTCTTTTAGGCTGTGTTTAGACTCCGTATCAGTCGTATTTTAGTCCTGGTTTAGTCCTTTTTTAGACCTGTTTCAGTCCTGGTTTAGACCCTGTTTCAGTCCTGTTTCAGTCCTTTTTTAGACCCTGTTTCAGTCCTGTTTCAGTCCTGTTTCAGTCCTTTGCTCATCGCTCAGGTCTCGTTCGCTCTGCTGCTCCTCCTGTTGGTTTTGCCTAATGGTCCCGGGCGTTTGGTTCAGTCCTCGTTTAGACCCTGGTTTAGTCCTGTTTCAGTCCTGTTTCAGTCCTGTTTCAGTCCTGTTTCAGTCCTGTTTCAGTCCCGTTTCAGTCCCGTTTCAGTCATTTGCTCGTCGCTCAGGTCTCGTTCGCTCTGCCGCTCCTCCTGTTGGTTTTGCCTAATGGTCCCGGGCGTTCAGATCCCGGTTCGGTGTCCAGGAGACGAAACGAGCGGGAAATGAAAAGTGACGTTCGTGAGGAGGTGAAAAATGAGCCCAAATTAGAGGCGAGTGAAGAAACGGCGGCGGAACTCTCCCCGTCACAGTTCGGACAAATACACTTCACACTTTCTGACAGTATTTGAGTAAAATCTGCACAGAGACGAGGAGGAAACGCAGACGCTCGTTTGTCTTTTTCAAGTGGTTTCTGCAGATTCTGCTGTTTGAGGAGGAGGAAACGTCAGGTTAAGGGAGGAGGCGCAGCACGAGGAGAACATGCAAACGCACAGACACCGAGGGTCTGGGGAACTGAACCAGAGACGTTTTACTGTGTGGAAAAAAGTGAGTTTTTGTAGTGGGAGACGGAGAAGAGGAGATGAGAGAGGAGAAGGAGACAGAGGAGGAAACAAGAGGAGGAGACGAGGGAGGAGGAGAAAGAGAAAGAGGAGGAAACAAGAGGAGGAGACGAGGGAGGAGGAGTCGAAAGAGGAGATAAGAGAGGAGAAGGAGACAGAGGAGGAAGCAAGAGGAGGAGACGAGGGAGGAGGAGGAGAAAAGAGGAGGAGAAAGGAGGAGGATCAGAGTCACTTCTGTGATTTACCAATTTCCACATCAGATTTGACCTTTTCTCACTTTGATTTGTGTAATTTTATCAACAGCTTAATTTGGCTCCCGACTGTTAGACCTGGTTTAGACCTGGTTTAGACCTAGTTTAGACCTGGTTTAGACCTGGTTTAGACCTGGTTTAGACCTGGTTTAGACCTGGTTTAGTCCTGGCTTAGACCTGGTATAGACCTGGTTTAGACCTGGTTTAGTCCTGTTGTAGTCCTAGTTTGGACCTGTTTTAGACCTGTTTGAGACCTCTTTTCAGTCCTCTTTTAGTCCATGTTTAGACCCTGTTTCAGTCCTGTTTCAGTCCTGGTTCAGTCCTGGTTTAAGATTCTCCCGTGGGAGACATTTGTCTTGGGACAGGGGGTCACATGCTGGTTTAGACCCAGTTTAATCTCGTTTTAGACCTGGTTTAGTCATGTTTTAGTCCAGATTTAGACCCTGTTTTTCTCCTGGTTTAGTCCTGGTTTAGTCCTGGTTTAGTCCTGGTTTAGTCCCTGTTTTAGTCCTGGTTTAGTCCTGGTTTAGTCCTGGTTTAGTCCCTGTTTTAGTCCTGGTTTAGTCCTGGTTTAGTCCTGGTTTAGTCCCTGTTTTAGTCCTGGTTTAGTCCTGGTTTAGTCCTGGTTTAGTCCTGGTTTAGTCCTGGTTTAGTCCCTGTTTTAGTCCTGGTTTAGTCCTGGTTTAGTCCTGGTTTAGTCCCTGTTTTAGTCCTGGTTTAGTCCTGGTTTAGTCCTGGTTTAGTCCTGGTTTAGTCCTGGTTTAGTCCCTGTTTTAGTCCTGGTTTAGTCCTGGTTTAGTCCCTGTTTTAGTCCTGGTTTAGTCCTGGTTTAGTCCTGGTTTAGTCCTGGTTTAGTCCTGGTTTAGTCCCTGTTTTAGTCCTGGTTTAGTCCTGGTTTAGTCCTGGTTTAGTCCTGGTTTAGTCCTGGTTTAGTCCTGGTTTAGTCCTGTTGAACACTTTCAGTTTAAACCAGACCAGACACAGACACGGGGAGAACATGCAAACTGAGAACCACAGGCTTTGGGAACTGAACCTGTGACCTTGTTCCAGTGTGAATAAAGTGCAGCACAGTTGGACTCCACAGTTACTGCACTGGTGTTAGCAGCTCCTCCACAGAACGTTTTAGACTCT
>CM068360.1:34747820-34835320 GCA_034769755.1 Odontamblyopus lacepedii | reverse complement strand
CTGGTTTAGTCCTGGTTTAGCCCTGATTTAGTCCTGGTTTAGTCCTGGTTTAGTCCTGGTTTAGCCCTGATTTAGTCCTGGTTTAGTCCTGGTTTAGTCCTGGTTTAGCCCTGATTTAGTCCTGGTTTAATCCTGGTTTAGTCCTGGTTTAGTCCTGGTTTAGTCCTGGTTTAGCCCTGATTTAGTCCTGGTTTAGTCCTGGTTTAGTCCTGGTTTAGCCCTGATTTAGTCCTGGTTTAGTCCTGGTTTAGTCCTGGTTTAGTCCTGGTTTAGTCCTGGTTTAGCCCTGATTTAGTCCTGGTTTAGTCCTGGTTTAGTCCTGGTTTAGTCCTGGTTTAGCCCTGCTTTAGTCCTGGTTTAGTCCTGGTTTAGTCCTGGTTTAGTCCTGGTTTAGCCCTGCTTTAGTCCTGGTTTAGTCCTGGTTTAGTCCTGGTTTAGTCCTGGTTTAGTCCTGGTTTAGTCCTGGTTTAGTCCTGGTTTAGTCCTGGTTTAGTCCTGGTTTAGTCCTGGTTTAGTCCTGCTTTAGTCCTGATTTAGTCCTGGTTTAGTCCTGGTTTAGTCCTGGTTTAGTCCTGGTTTAGCCCTGCTTTAGTCCTGGTTTAGTCCTGGTTTAGTCCTGGTCAGGGATGTGAGGGGAAAGTGACATTTCTGCACGTTTTCTCTTTACCTTCTCTCCCTCCTTCTCTCCCTCCTTCTCTCCTGTTTGTCCTCTCGTCTCGTACACGTTTGCCGTCTGTCATCCCTCTCTCCTGTGTGGACCAAATAAACACTCCTCTTCTGTTCTCTCTCTCCATCCCTCTCTTTCTCTTTCCTACATATTTGCAGTAAATCGTTCCTCTCGTATTGTACCTGTCATCCCTCTTTCCGCTCCAAATCCCCCTCTCCTCCTCTCCTCCTCTTCCCTCTCTCTGTCCTTCCTCTCTCCGTGTCATCCTCTCTTTGCCGCTCTCTCTCTCTTTTTTTAATAGTACATGACATCCCTCATCCCTCGTTCTGCTCCGGGCCCTGCTCATGCTCGCCCCCTCTCTCTCCTCCTCCTTTATTTTTACCTTCTTCCCTCGTTCCCTCTCTCCTTCTGTCGGCTCTGGACCCCGCTCACGTTCACTCGCTCTTCCTCTCCCTGTGTCTTTGCTCTCTCTCCTCTTTAGTGCATGTCATGTCATCCCTCGCTCCCTCCCTCCCTCGCTCCCTCCCTCCCTCTGTTCTCTCCGTTTCGGCGGGTGTCGTGTGCACATCATTTGTGTGAAGGACATTTGCATAAGAACAAACGGCCGTAAAGAGAAAACATGCAGAGACATCACTTTCCCCGCACACCACCGGAGAGAGGGAGAGAGGGAGAGAGGAGGGAGGAGAGGAGGGAGGAGAGGAGGGAGGGAACAGAGGAGGAGAGGGAGAGAGTGTGAAGAGAGAGGAGGAGGAGAGGAGAGAGAAAGAAGAGAGAGTAGAGAGAAGGTAAAGAGTAAACGTGGCATCACTTTCCCTGCACACCACCAGAGAGAGGGAGAGGAGGGAGGAAGGAAGAGGAGAGGAAAGAGGAGAGAAGAAGAGAGGAGAGGAGAGAGGGAGGAGAGAGGGAGGAGAGAGGAGAGGAGAGAGGAGAGAGAGAGAAGAGAGGGTAGAGAGAAGGTAAAGAGTAAACGTGACATCACTTTCCCTGCACACAACAGGAGAGAGCGAGAGGAGGGAGGAAGGAAGAGGAGAGGAGAAGAGAGGAGAGGAAAGAGGAGAGGAGAAGAGAGGAGAGGAGAGAGGAGAGGAGAGAGGGAGGAGAGAGGAGAGAGGAGAGGAGAGAGGGAGGAGAGAGGAGAGGAGAGAGGAGAAGAGAGGAGAGGGAGGAGAAGAGAGGAGAGGAAAGAGGAGAGGAGAGAGGAGAGAGGAGAAGAGAGGAGAGAGAAAGTAGAGAGAAGGTAAAGAGTAAACGTGCAGACGTCACTTTCTGTGGCTGCACCAAATCTCAAACATCAGAGCGTTCGGGAGCTGAAAAGTTCGATCTCGACAGAAACGAAGTAAAAATAATTTTTTCCAAGTGAAAAAACGTGACCCGAGCAGCTTCACCCGGGTCACAGGAGGGAGAATAAACCTGAGCAGCTTCACCCGGGTCACAGGAGGGAGAATAAACCTGAGCAGCTTCACCCGGGTCACAGGAGGGAGAATAAACCTGAGCAGCTTCACCCGGGTCACAGGAGGGAGAATAAACCTGAGCAGCTTCACCCGGGTCACAGGAGGGAGAATAAACCTGAGCAGCTTCACCCGGGTCACAGGAGGGAGAATAAACCTGAGCAGCTTCACCCGGGTCACAGGAGGGAGAATAAACCTGAGCAGCTTCACCCGGGTCACAGGAGGGAGAATAAACCTGAGCAGCTTCACCCGGGTCACAGGAGGGAGAATAAACCTGAGCAGCTTCACCCGGGTCACAGGAGGACGAATAAACCTGAGCAGCTTCACCCGGGTCACAGGAGGGAGAATAAACCTGAGCAGCTTCACCCGGGTCACAGGAGGGAGAATAAACCTGAGCAGCTTCACCCGGGTCACAGGAGGGAGAATAAACCTGAGCAGCTTCACCCGGGTCACAGGGGGGAGAATAAACCTGAGCAGCTTCACCCGGGTCACAGGAGGGAGAATAAACCTGAGCAGCTTCACCCGGGTCACAGGAGGGAGAATAAACCTGAGCAGCTTCACCCGGGTCACAGGAGGGAGAATAAACCTGAGCAGCTTCACCCGGGTCACAGGAGGGAGAATAACCCTGAGCAGCTTCACCCGGGTCACAGGAGGGAGAATAAACCTGAGCAGATCCACACAGACGGAGGTTCATGTGTCTCCAGCACATCTACACGTGGGACAGGAACAGGTTTAACTCTACAGTTGTTCTGCTCCTCTCTCAGATTTTTTCTCTCTTCTCTTTTCTGGTTTGTCCGTTTCTGAGTTTTTTTGGAGGCACCGAAACAAGAATTCAGAAAACATCATGCGGTTCAGAGGTCAGAGGTCAGATTCTGCCCCTCACTGTGGGGAGGCCTCTTATCGCCACATTCTGACAGTACATAAGTCACTGATGGCGGCTGCAGATATTTTATCCTGTTGACGATGTTTTAGACCCACACACACCACACACACATTAAAGCAGCACACGGCTCTGCACACGGCTCTGCACACGGCTCTGCACACGGCTCTGCACACGGCTCTGCACACGGCTCTGCACACTTTAAGCACTTCAAATGTCATGTACGAGAGCCTTTACTCGAGGCGACTGTGTGAAACCTTATAGACGCACAACATTCAGTCAGCAGGTGTTTTCAGTTAATCCAGGGGTGTCAAACTCATTTTGGTCCGGGGGCCGTATGCAGCCTACTTTGACCCCAAAAGGGCCGGATCAGAAAACTCAGTTCTCTCTTCAAGTTATTGTATTTTTCTCCGTGTCTCGTAGTGGTGTTTAAGATTATATTCCTCGAGCAACGCCACTTGTTCCAAACACACTGAGCACAGATTTCCCATTCACCTCTGTCAACAAATAAGAATTAGACTATTTTTCTTGGGAAATCCTGAACTCAGCATCTGCTTTTCTCATTTTTTGACATTTTGCTGATGAGGGTCACGGTGGACAGTCAAAACGATCGTCCTTTAAGAGCGTTTGGAAAGAGGAAAGTCTTCATTTGTGCTGCTCTGGTGGGAGTCGCAACGTACAGAAACGCCGGAGACGCTGCTGTGCTAAACGGTGCAGAAAATTAACAGAAAAATCTGAAAATTTTAAGTATTTTAATAGAAAAATCAGCCGAGGGCCAGATTAAAGGTCTTGGAGGGCCGGATCTGGCCCCCGGGCCGCATGTTTGACACATGTGAGTTAAGGGAACAGAAATCTGGAACGACATCCCAGCTGCAATAAGAGACTCCACCACTTTCAGGGCTTTTAAATCCAATCTGAACCGATGGCTTCAGAGAAATCAGATCTGTGATCACTGATGTTCTGCTTCTGTGTCAGTGTCAGTTTGTGGATCATTATTGTGTCTTCTTCTGCTGTTTTTACCATGTTTGTCTGTAGTGCGAAGTTGTTTTATGTTTGTTTGTCTCTGTCTCTCTGACCTGCAGGGACTACAGATGTAAAGTCGCCTTTGGGCTAATTCTGGCGTATTTACATATGTACGTTTAAGCGTATGCTCATGAATATGCACTGTCCCTTTTAAATAAATAAATAAATAAATAAAATAAATGAGCTTCACGTGTTCAGCTCAGAAGTTCATCTTTGGACTGAGCGTCGCAGATGTTGGAGCAAAGCTCGGCGCAGAGTGTTAGGTTTAAACACCACCTAAAACATTCAGAGAAGAAAGACAAGAGAGATTATTCAGTTTTACTCACGAGGAGAACGGATTGAGACGTGTCCAGATACACTCTCCGACCCGCTCTGCACACGCCCCCGTCTCCAACCCGCTCTGCACACGCCCCCGTCTCCAACCCGCTCTGCACACGCCCCCGTCTCCAACCCGCTCTGCACACGCCCCCGTCTCCAACCCGCTCTGCACACGCCCGCCGTCTCCGACCCGCTCTGCACACGCCCCCGTCTCCAACCCGCTCTGCACACGCCCCCGTCTCCAACCCGCTCTGCACACGCCCGCCGTCTCCAACCCGCTCTGCACACGCCCCCGTCTCCAACCCGCTCTGCACACGCCCCCGTCTCCACCCCGCTCTGACACCCGCCCCCGTCTCCAACCTGCACTGCACACGCCCCCGTCTCCAACCCGCTCTGCACACGCCCCCGTCTCCAACCCGCTCTGCACACGCCCCCGTCTCCAACCCGCTCTGCACACGCCCCCGTCTCCAACCCGCTCTGCACACGCCCCCGTCTCCTCACTTTTATTTACATTAGGATGGCCCTGGTTACAATGGGTGTCGCTGCTCTAAAGGAAGGGGGGAAAACAGCAGCAACACCAAGATATGATAAATATAATAAAATATGATTATGCATTATTGATCAAGGTCGGACAGGAGGCTGAGTGCGGAGAAAACGCTGGGGTTTGAGCACATGTTTGGGTTCAGTTCATGTTTTGCCAAACTCAGACCGTCCTTGTCTTATGGGGCCTCCTGATAAGCCCCACTCCGGCCTTCAGCTGCACAGCAGTGGAAAAGTACTGCACACAGTTTTCAAGCACAAAAGAGATTATTGCAAATACACAAATATCGAACACAATATGGGATAATATACATAATTATTCTAACACAGATAAATACTGATGTGTGTTTGTGAGTCCGAACGCTGCTGGTGTCCACGAGGTGATCCACGAGTGTTTTTCTGTGGCCTTGTTTTCATTTGGTGGTAAATCCGCACCGTCACTTTGAACACGGCTCGTTCACCGGTGAAAACTCTGGGCTCTGTTCAAACCATCTGCGTTCGCCGATAAGAGAAACGACAGATCCAGCGCAGTGGAGCCTCCGCCACACGAGCTCCGCTGGAGGAAGTTGTTTCCCGTCCGCACGCCGATCTGTTGGATTCCGCTACTTCTGTTAATCATCATCATCATAATCATCACACTTAACGCTCTGATCGCGCTCTTTAAGACTCTTCACAGCCGCGTCTCGCAGATCTGTCGCTTTTAGTATCTTTTAGTGTCTGATTGTCGACACTTCTGACGCTCAAACACGAGAAACTCCAGTGTCTCAGAAAACACTTGGGGTTTAACCTGATTTTCCAAACGGACACTGTTCATAAATCCGTCGTCCGTGATAAGAGTCGGCCTCTAATCAAACCCTCTCCTCTCTCTTTTCTCTCCTTTCTCTTCTGCGACGACCTCCTCGACCTCCTCGTCCTCCTCCCCTCGCCCGATCGCCCCATCGTCCCGTCCATTACCCACTGAAGGTAAGAACTCACTCTTCACTCTTTCGGCCTTGGACGCGTTAAAGACGCCGTCACACTCAAAACCGAGTGTCTGAGTAAAATGTGTCAGCGCGGAAGTCAAAATGAGTCCACTGTGTTCTGTCCGTGTCCAGTTATGGAGCGTTTTATTGTCCGAGAATCAAGAAGGGACATAGCGATAACGTAAATCTGGTCGAAGGTCCCAATAATCTGTTGGAGCGTCACAGTGTCTGGAATCCCAAGTGTCTTTGCTTAAATGAACAGTTCTGATGCAGAAATAGCTAAAAAACAGAGGGAACTACATAGACCATGATCCTTTGCTCCGTTTCAGTGCAGACGACATGAAGAAATAACTGTTCTAAGCACTTTTACATCTTCATTCTGTGGATTAAGTCTGTGAAGCATTTTCAGAGGAAAAAGTCTCAGATTCACAGTTTTATATTGTAATAAATCTGGTCCAGTGAGATGTTTATGGTGAAAATATCTACAGAGAGATTTGGATTTCACTCCATCACTAATGACAATAAATGTACCAAATGACATCATCAGGACACTGGTTTAGTCCTGGTTTAGTCCTGGTTTAGTCCTGGTTTAGTCCTGGTTTAGACCTGGTTTAGACCTGGTTTAGACCTGGTTTAGTCCTGGTTTAGTCCTGGTTTAGTCCTGGTTTAGACCTGGTTTAGTCTGGTTCAGTCCTGGTTTAGTCTGGTTCAGTCCTGGTTTAGTCCTGGTTTAGACCTGGTTTAGTCCTGGTTTAGTCCTGGTTTAGTCCTGGTTTAGACCTGATTTAGTCCTGGTTTAGACCTGGTTTAGTCCTGGTTTAGTCCTGGTTTAGACCTGGTTTAGACCTGATTTAGTCCTGGTTTAGACCTGGTTTAGTCCTGGTTTAGTCCTGGTTTAGACCTGGTTTAGACCTGATTTAGTCCTGGTTTAGTCCTGGTTTAGACCTGGTTCAGTCCTGGTTTAGACTTGGTTTAGTCCTGGTTTAGACCTGATTTAGTCCTGGTTTAGACCTGGTTTAGTCCTGGTTTAGTCCTGGTTTAGACCTGGTTTAGACCTGATTTAGTCCTGGTTTAGTCCTGGTTTAGTCCTGATTTAGACCTGGTTTAGACCTGGTTTAGTCCTGGTTTAGTCCTGGTTTAGACCTGGTTTAGACCTGATTTAGTCCTGGTTTAGACCTGGTTTAGTCCTGGTTTAGTCCTGATTTAGACCTGGTTTAGACCTGATTTAGTCCTGGTTTAGTCCTGGTTTTAGACCTGGTTCAGTCCTGGTTTAGACTTGGTTTAGTCCTGGTTTAGTCCTGGTTTAGTCCTGATTTAGACCTGGTTTAGACCTGGTTTAGTCCTGGTTTAGTCCTGGTTTAGACCTGGTTTAGACCTGATTTAGTCCTGGTTTAGACCTGGTTTAGTCCTGGTTTAGTCCTGATTTAGACCTGGTTTAGACCTGATTTAGTCCTGGTTTAGTCCTGGTTTTAGACCTGGTTCAGTCCTGGTTTAGACTTGGTTTAGTCCTGGTTTAGTCCTGGTTTAGTCCTGGTTTAGTCCTGGTTTAGTCCTGGTTTAGTCCTGGTCAAAGCATTTTATGTCAGTCTTGTTATTCTGTAGAATATCGTAATATCCTGAGTTTTTCCACGATATCGTGATAAATATCGTACCGCGGGGTTCAGGCCGAGACCGTATCGTATTGTTAAACTTTTACTTTAGAATCGTCTTAAAACGCCCACAGACGACGATGGAACCTGAGCCCATGTGTGGAGGAGCTGCAGGAAACACAAACTCAAACCTGCACAAAACCACCACCACGTTTGTGCTGCAGAAAGTTCAGTTTGTGCTGCTTTAGTTATGGAGACATTAACGATTCTTTTACAGGTCAAATTAAAGTGAGGAAGCTTCAAATCAGTCAGTCGTTTGTGCTTCATTTGTGCTGCAGAAAGTTCAGTTTGTGATTCTGGTTCTTCAGATATTCACAGTTTTATTTTGGTCGATGACGTCGTCCAGAACCTCAGAATGTGAAACAGCCTCAAAACAGAAGAAAATGATGTCAAACGTTTGTATTTGGTTTGTGCTGTTTTGTGCTGTGACAGTTTCATTTGTGTGAGTTTATTTCTAAAATTCTTCATTATTATTTCTGTGGTAATTACAGGACGTCATTTCTGCTCAGCTGACGCAGCGACTTTTTTAGAAAAACTCGACAAAACTAGTGGCGAAAACGACCTGAGGCTGAGGAAAAGTCTGTTTCACACTACAAAAAAGGATTTTCTACCAGAGTTAAACTGACTTGAATTAAGCAGATTCATCTTAAAAGACCAATTTTACAATTTTTTTACTTAATAAGATGAGATTTTTTTCCCTTGTTTCCAGATATTTCATCCTGATTTCTCTTATCTCGATATTACAACTTATTCTAAGCACTTTTTATATTAACTCAGTCCAGGTTAAGCCTCTTTAACTTCCTCCTCAAACCAATAAGGGGAAAAATCTGTCCATAAATACTTGAAACTCGTGTTTTCTGCTTAGAACAAGATTCAGATTTCGTCTTGTTTTAAGAAAACTTGGGAAGGGAAAGTTTCTTACTGCACTGGCAGAAAATTTCACTTAAAATAGGACATTTTTTACCTCAAAATTAGTATTTTTTCTTATTTTTTGATCGGCCTTTTTGTGGTGCAGACTTTAGTCATTTGCTTTTGATTCATATTTGACAGAATAATCCAGACTTTTCCACAGCCTCAGAACGTTTATCGACATTAGTTCTGTAGAGTTTTGCTAAAGTCGCCGCCGTCAGCAGAAATAATAATGAAGAATGTTAGAAATAAACTCACACAAATGAAACGGTCACAGCACAAAACAGCACAAACCAAATACAAACGTTTGACATCATTTTCTTCCTGTTTTGAGGCTGTTTCACATTCTGAGGTTCTGGACGACGTCATCGACCAAAATAAAACTGAATATCTGTTGTGACACAGTTTTTGTGCAGGTTTGTGTTTGAGGCGACTTCACGGAGATTCTGCACAAAACCTAAGTCCACCTGCTTTGTTTGTGCCGCTTTAGTTCTGGAGACATTAACGGTTCTTTCCCAGGTCAGATCAGGGCCGGTCGGTCCCGCGGGAAGCTTAAAAACGCTCTGAAACGGCCAAAACGTGTCGGTCGTTTGTGCTTCGTTTGTGCGATTCCGCTTCTTCAGACATCAGCGGTTTTATTTTCGGCCGGTGACGTCGTCCGGCTCCTCTGAATGTGAAACAGCCTCAGAACAGCGGAAAATAATAAGAGACGTTTGTATTCGGTTTGTGCCGTGACCGCGTTCGTTTGTGTGAGTTTATTTCTGAAATTATTCATTATTATTTCTGCCGACGGCGGCGACTTCGGCAAAACTCCACAGAACTGAAGTGAAACGATCTGAGGCTGTGGAAAAGTCTCTTTCACACTACAAAAAAAGATTTTCTACCATAGTTAAACTGACTTGAATTAAGCAGATTCATCTTAAAAGACCAATTTGACCATTTTTTTTACTTAATAAGATGAGATTTTTTTAAACTTGTTTCAAGATATTCATCCTGATTTATCTTATCTCGATATTACACCTTATTCTAAGCACTTTTTATATTAACTCAGGCCTTGTCCACACGTATCCGGGGATCTGATAAACCGAAGATGTTTTGCTGCGTTTTGACCTTATCCACACGAACACTCATCAGAAACGAGTATTCAGGGAAAACTCCGGCCAAAGTGAAGACTTTTGAAAACTCCGTTCATGCCTGTTTGTGTGGACAGAGATAACTGGGGTTTTGTGTTTTAAAACGTCACTGTCTGCGCCAAAAAATATGAATCTGCCCTGACGTCAAACGTGCGACATTTGTTTAGGCGACTGCAAAAGCCAAAGCCAAAGCAGACTGTGGACCGGAGTCGTTTCTTCAGAGCTGTGTGTGTGTTGAGAGCAGAATTGCTCCTAAACTGTGTTTAGGAGCAATTCTGACTCCGAGTCTGTCCAGACAAAGGAGCTCGGCACCCTGTTTTCTGTTGTTTAAGTTTAGGCGGAAGTGACGGCGAAGTGATGGAAATAACGGCATCTACAGGTTTGGAATGTGGTTGAAAACGCAGATGTTCGGTTATGTGTGGAAGGTGTTTTTTTTCAAAGACGAGGTGGTGTGGATGAAACTATTTTTATAAACGGAGGGGGGGAAATGTTCGGTTTTAAAAATACCCGACTACGTGTGGACATGGCCTCAGTTCAGGTTAAGCCTCTTTAACTTCCTCCTCAAACCAATAAGGGGAAAAATCTGTCCATAAACACTTGAAACTCGTGTTTTCTGCTGAGAACAAGATTCAGATTTCGTCTTATTTTAAGAAAACTTGGGAAGTGGAAATTTCTTACTGCACTGACAGAAAAATTCACTTAAAATAGGAAATTTTTATCTCAAAATTAGTATTTATTTCTTATTTTTTGATCGGCCTTTCTGTGGTGCAGACTTGAGTCATTTGCTTTTGATTCATATTTGACATAATAATCCAGACTTTTCCACAGCCTCAGAACGTTTATCGACATTAGTTTTGTAGAGTTTTGCTAAAGTCGCCGCCGTCAGCAGAAATAATAATGAAGAATGTTAGAAATAAACTCACACAAATGAAACTGTCACAGCACAAAACAGCACAAACCAAATACAAACGTTTGACATCATTTTCTTCTGTTTTGAGGCTGTTTCACATTCTGAGGTTCTGGACGACGTCATCGACCAAAATAAAACCGTGAATATCTGTCGCGACACAGTTTTTGTGCAGGTTTGAGTTTGACGGGCGACTTCGCGTCCACCTGCTTTGTTTGTGCCGCTTTAGTTTTGGAGACGTTAACGGTTCTTTCCCAGGTCAGATCAGGGCCGGTCGGTCCCGCAGGAAGCTTAAAAACGCTCTGAAACGGCCAAAACGCGTCAGTCGTTTGTGCTTCGTTTGTGCGATTCTGCTTCTTCAGACATCAGCGGTTTTATTTTGAGCCGGTGACGTCGTCCGGCTCCTCTGAATGTGAAACAGCCTCAGAACAGCGGAAAATAATAAGAGACGTTTGTATTCGGTTTGTGCCGTGACCGCGTTCGTTTGTGTGAGTTTAGTTCTGAAATTATTCATTATTATTTCTGCTGACGGCGGCGACTTCGGCAAAACTCCACGAAACTGAAGTGAAACGATCTGAGGCTGTGGAAAAGTCTCTTTCACACTACAAAAAAAGATTTTCTACCATAGTTAAACTGACTTGAATTAAGCAGATTCATCTTAAAAGACCAATTTTACCATTTTTTTTACTTAATAAGATGAGATTTTTTTAAACTTGTTTCAAGATATTCATCCTGATTTATCTTATCTCGATATTACAACTTATTCTAAGCACTTTTTATATTAACTCAGGCCTTGTCCACACGTATCCGGGGATCTGATAAACCGAAGATGTTTTGCTGCGTTTTGACCTCATCCACACGAACACGCATCAGAAACGAGTATTCAGGGAAAACTCCGGCCAAAGTGAAGACTTTTGTAAACTCCGTTTCTGCCTGTTTGTGTGGACAGAGATAACTGGGGTTTTGCCTTTTAAAACGTCACTGTCTGCGCCAAAAAATATGAATCTGCCCTGACGTCAAACGTGCGACATTTGTTTAGGCGACTGCAAAAGCCAAAGCAGAATATGGACCGGAGTCGTTTCTTCAGAGCTGTGGAGCAGTAATGTGTTTAGGAGCAATTCTGACTCCGAGTCTGTCCAGACAGAGGAGCTCGACGCCATGTTTTCTGTTGTTTAAGTTTAGGCGGAAGTGACGGTGAAGTGATGGAAATAACGCCATCTACAGGTTTGGAATGTGGTTGAAAACGCAGATGTTCGGTTATGTGTGGAAGGTGTTTTTTTCGAAGACGAGGTGGTGCAGATAAAACTATTTTTATAAACGGAGGGGGGGAAATGTTCGGTTTTAAAAATACCCGGCTACGTGTGGACATGGCCACAGTTCAGGTTAAGCCTCTTTAACTTCCTCCTCAAACCAATAAGGGGAAAAATCTGTCCATAAATACTTGAAACTCGTGTTTTCTGCTTAGAACAAGATTCAGATTTCGTCTTTTTTTAAGAAAATTTGGGAAGTGAAAATTTCTTACTGCACTGGCAGAAAATTTCACTTAAAATAGACATTTTTACCTCAAAATTAGTATGTTTTCTTATTTTTTGATCGGCCTTTTTGTGGTGCAGACTTTAGTCATTTGCTTTTGATTCATATCTGACAGAATAATCCAGACTTTTCCACAGCCTCAGAACGTTTATCGACATTAGTTCTGTAGAGTTTTGCTAAAGTCGCCGCCGTCAGAAGAAATAATAATGAAGAATGTTAGAAATAAACTCACACAAATGAAACTGTCACAGCACAAAACAGCACAAACCAAATACAAACGTTTGACATCATTTTCTTCCTGTTTTGAGGCTGTTTCACATTCTGAGGTTCTGGACGACGTCATCGACCAAAATAAAACTGAATATCTGAAGAACCAGAATCACACAAACTGAACTTTTTGCCGCACAAACGATGGACGTAGTTTTTGTGGCGGTCGCAGAATTCTCCCGTTGTTTCTTTCTCAAAATCTCACAGAAGTTCTAATCGTATTTTGGTGTTTCTGAGGTGAAAACGCCGCCGTCTTCCGTCCCCTGAAACCTGTTTTGCAGAAGATGGAGTGTTGTGTTGTGTTGTGTTGTGTTTTGTTAATCGCCTTAGTAACCGTCGTCATTTGTCTTCGGCGAAACGCGGCGGAGGAAACGCCGACAACTCTTGTTTCTCCAAAGAGACGTCGGCGTTCGGAAAAGACAAAAACGCCCGAATCCAGCTCCGGTTTTAGATTAAAGTTTGAGATTTGATTTGAGTCACTGACCGTCCTGCAGAACAGCCTCGTCTACGGAAGCCCAGAGCGGCAAAAAGAAGAAAGCGGCGCGTTTTCATTTCAGCACCAATTTCTAAGAGGAAGTCAAAAAATAAAATAAAAATTCTTGCATTTTTTTTGCACCAACAGGCTTCAAAAATAAATAAATAAATAAATAAATAAATAAATAAATAAATAAATAAATAAATAAATAAATAAATAAATAAATAAATAAATAAATAAATAAATAAATAAAATGTCCGACTTTTTTTCACCAACAATTAAAATAAATAGTTTTCGATTTTCTTTTTTGCGCAGCTTTTTTTTTTTTTTTTTAATCAAACACTAGTAGTATTAGTATATAAACTAATGTACTGGGAAAACACTTCACTTTTATACATATTTTATTTATTTATTTTTCATCGGCCGCATAAAGCGTAAAAAAAAAAAAAGAAAAAAAAAAGCTGTTTGTGCAAAAAAAAAAAAGCAAGAAACTTTTTTTTTTTATTTGTCGGTGCAAAAAAAAAAAAAAAGCAACAAAGAAAAGCGGCCTCGTTTGGGCTCTAAGTGTTTTTGATTTTTTCGGCAACAACTAAAAAATAAATTGGTTTGATTTTAGATTTTTTTGTTGTTTTACCGGCACATCGACAGTAAAAAATAAAATAAAAAATCCAAAAAAGTTAGGAGCTTTTGGTGAAAAATTGTTGTTTTTTTCTTCTTTTTTTTGGGCTCACATAAAACTGTCTCAAAGCGTCACATTATTTACATTAGCGTCAGACGTGAAATCATTTGGCCGAACGTGACAAAAACATTATTCACTTTTGGACGGTTTTGGAGTTGGAGTTTGGGTTTTTCAGAAGCAGCCGATTGTTCAAATGTCACAGATTAAAAATGGATTCGTGCAAAAGCTGCAGACGCCAAAGAAACACCAGAGACAAAGAACAGGTCTGAACCAAGTAAATAAATCTAGTTTTATTGCTGGCAGTTAGTCCTGTTTTAGTCCTGATTCAGTCCTGGTTCAGTCCTGGTTTAGTCCTGGTCCAGTCCTGGTTCAGTCCTGGTTCAGTCCTGGTTCAGTCCTGGTTCAGTCCTGGTTCAGTCCTGGTTCAGTCCTGTTTTAGTCCTGGTTTAGTCCTGGTTCAGTCCTGTTTCAGTCCTGGTTCAGTCCTGTTTCAGTCCTGTTTCAGTCCTGGTTCGTGTCAGGTTTATTTCTGTGCCGGTCCCTTTGGTCCCGTGGAGTCCGTAGACGAGGATCTGAGTCCTTGTTGGAGCTAAGTGTTATTGACTGAAACATAAAAAGCCCCATCAGGTCTAAATCCAGGATGAACCAGTTTAAGTCCGGGTTTAGTCCTGGTCTCAGAGGGACTCTTAATCATCCTGAACCTGCTCTGAACCACAAACCTTTATCCACTTCTCTGCTTCGCTGCTCCATCCTGGTGTAGACCTGGTTTAGTCCAGAAGTAGTCTTGGTTTAGTCCTGGTTCAGTCCTGGTTTAGACCTGTTTTAGTTTTGGTTTAGACCTGTTTTAGTTCTGGTTCAGTCCGGGTTCAGCCTTGATTCTTTTCCTGGTTTAGACCTGGTTTAATCCTGGTGTAGTCCTGGTTTAGTCCTGGTTTAGACCCGGTTTAGTCCTGGTTTAGTCCTGGTTTAGACCTGGTTTAGACCTGGTTTAGTCCTGGTTTAGTCCTGGTTTAGTCCTGGTTTAGTCCTGGTTCTGTCCGGGTTTAGAACTGGTTTAGACCTGGTTTAGTCCTGGTTTAGTCCTGGTTTAGTCCTGGTTTAGACCTGGTTCGGTCCTGGTTCGGTCCTGGTTCAGTTCAGTCCTGGTTCAGTCCCGGTTCAGTCCTGGTTCAGTCCTGGTTTAGACCTGGTTCGGTCCTTGTTTAGTCCTGGTTCAGTCCTGGTTCAGTCCTGGTTTAGACCTGGTTCGGTCCTTGTTTAGTCCTGGTTCGGTCCTGGTTCGATCCTGGTTTAGACCTGGTTCGGTCCTTGTTCGGTTCTGGATCGGTCCTGGTTCGGTCCTGATTCTGTCCTGGTTTAGTCCTGGTTCAGTCCTGGTTTAGTCCTGGTTCAGTCCTGGTTTAGACCTGGTTCGGTCCTTGTTTAGTCCTGGTTCAGTCCTGGTTCGATCCTGGTTTAGACCTGGTTCGGTCCTTGTTTAGTCCTGGTTCTGTCCTGGTTTAGTCCTGGTTCGGTCCTGGTTTAGACCTGGTCCGGTCCTGGTTTAGACCTGGTTCGGTCCTGGTTCGGTCCTGGTTTAGACCTGGTTCGGTCCTTGTTTAGTCCTGGTTCTGTCCTGGTTTAGTCCTGGTTTAGTCCTGGTTCAGTCCTGTTTCGGTCCTGGTTTAGACCTGGTTCGGTCCTTGTTTAGTCCTGGTTCTGTCCTGGTTTAGTCCTGGTTCGGTCCTGGTTTAGACCTGGTCCGGTCCTGGTTTAGACCTGGTTCGGTCCTGGTTCGGTCCTGGTTCGGTCCTGGTTTAGACCTGGTTTGGTCCTGGTTCGGTCCTTGTTTAGTCCTGGTTCTGTCCTGGTTTAGTCCTGGTTCGGTCCTGGTTTAGACCTGGTTTAGTCCTGGTTCGGTCCTGGTTCGGTCCTGGTTCGGTCCTGGTTTAGACCTGGTTCGGTCCTGGTTTAGACCTGGTTTGGTCCTGGTTCGGTCCTGGTTCAGACCTGGTTCGGTCCTGGTTCGGTCCTGGTATAGTCCTGGTTCGGTCCTGGTTCGGTTCGGTCCTGGTTCGGTCCTGGTTTAGACCTGGTTTAGACCTGGTTCGGTCCTGGTTCGGTCCTGGTTCGGTCCTGGTTTAGACCTGGTTCGGTCCTGGTTCAGTCCTGGTTTAGACCTGGTTCGGTCCTTGTTTAGTCCTGGTTCGGTCCTGGTTCGGTTCAGTCCTGGTTCAGTCCTGGTTCAGTCCTGGTTTAGTCCTGGTTCGGTCCTGGTTCGGTCCTGGTTCGGTCCTGGTTTAGACCTGGTTCGGTCCTGGTTTGGTCCTGGTTTAGACCTGGTTCGGACCTGGTTCGGTCCTTGTTTAGTCCTGGTTCGGTCCTGGTTCGGTCCTGGTTCTGTCCTGGTTCTGTCCTGGTTTAGTCCTGGTTCAGTCCTGGTTCTGTCCTGGTTTAGTCCTGGTTTAGTCCTGGTTTAGTCCTGGTTCGGTCCTGGTTCAGTCCTGGTTCTGTCCTGGTTTAGTCCTGGTTTAGTCCTGGTTCGGTCCTGGTTCGGTCCTGGTTTAGACCTGGTTCGGTCCTTGTTTAGTCCTTGTTCTGTCCTGGTTTAGTCCTGGTTCGGTCCTGGTTTAGACCTGGTTTGGTCCTGGTTTAGACCTGGTTCGGTCCTGGTTCAGTCCCGGTTCAGTCCCGGTTCAGTCCTGGTTTAGTCCTGATTTAGTCCTGATTTAGTCCTGGTTTAGTCCTGCTTTAGTCCTGGTTTAGTCCTGGTTTAGTCCTGATTTAGTCCTGATTTAGTCCTGGTTTAGTCCTGCTTTAGTCCTGCTTTAGTCCTGGTTTAGTCCTGGTTTAGTCCTGGTTTAGTCCTGGTTCAGTCCTGGTTCAGTCCTGGTTCGGTCCTGCGGGGGCCGGGAGGGGGCGGGACTTTGCTTTGATGTTTGGGTTCATCGATCACGTGACCCCGAGCGCGGCGCCTGATTGGTCGACGGGTCCCGTAGGACAGAGACGCATAATCACCACAGAACAAAGAGTTTTTAATGAGGGGAAAGGCTCCGCCCCCGCACCGCGCCTCCGGCAGCTCCCACTGGTCCAGGCACCTGTCAATCAAACAACGAGAACAGAAGAGGCTCAAACGTGACGCAACAAACCAAATCTGTGAGCGAAACAGAACATGACACCCGCTCGACCGAGGGTGGGAGTCAAACCACCGACCTCCGGGTGCGTGGACGAGCCGCGAAGTCGTCCCCGCAGCAAACGCAAAAACTACGGAAAAACTACGGAAAAACTACGGAAAAACTACGTCTGTTTGCGCTGCTTTAGTTTTGGAGGTTTTAACGATTCTTTTATTGGTCAAATTAGAGTGAATCAGACCCACAGGAAGCTTCAACAGGCTCTAAAACGCCCAGAATAGTGATAGTCTGTGTTTAGTCCTGGTTCAGTCCTGGTTTAGGTCTGATCTAGTCCTGGTTCAGTCCTGGTTTAGGTCTGATCTAGTCCTGGTTCAGTCCTGGTCTAGTCCTTGTTTAGGTCTGATCTAGTCCTGGTTTAGTCTTTGTTTAGTCCTGGTCTAGTCCTGGTTTAGTCCTGGTGTAGATTTGGTTTAGTTCTGGTTTAAATCTGGTTTGGATCTGGTCTAGTCTGGGTTTAGTCCTGGTTTAGTCCTGGTTTAGTCCTGGTTTAGTCCTGGTTTAGTCCTGGTTTAGTCCTGGTTTAGCCCTGGTTTAGTCCTGGTTTAGTCCTGGTTTAGTCCTGGTTTAGTCCTGGTTTAGTCCTGGTTTAGTCCTGGTTTAGTCCTGGTTTAGCCCTGGTTTAGTCCTGGTTTAGTCCTGGTTTAGTCCTGGTTTAGTCCTGGTTTAGTCCTGGTTTAGTCCTGGTTTAGTCCTGGTTTAGTCCTGGTCTCGCCCTGAGGCTGTGGAAAACTCTGATTTTCTATAATAATTCAGACTTTTCCATCGCCTCAGATCGTTTCTCTGTAAAAAAAAAATTGTTAATTTCTCCCAAACTAAAGCAGCACAAACGACTCAGACCTGAACCCGCGGGACACAAACTGTGACCGGCTCGTTCGGGCTCGTTCGGGCTCGTTCATGCTCGTTTAGGCTCGTTTAGACTCCTTCGGGCTTGTTTGGGCTCGTTCATGCTCGTTTAGGCTCGTTTAGGCTCGTTCAGGCTTGTTGGGGCTCGTTGGGGCTCGTTGGGGCTCGTTGGGGCTCGTTTAGGCTCGTTGGGGCTCGTTGGGGCTCGTTGGGGCTCGTTTAGGCTCATTTAGGCTCGTTCGGGCTCGTTCGGGCTCGTTCGGGCTCGTTCGGGCTCGTTTAGGCTCGTTCAGGCTCGTTTAGGCTCGTTCAGGCTCGTGCAGGCTCGTTTAGGCTCGTTTAGGCTCGTTCAGGCTCGTTTAGGCTCGTTCAGGCTCGTTTAGGCTCGTTCAGGCTCGTTTAGGCTCGTTTAGGCTCGTTCGGGCTCGTTCGGGCTCGTTTAGGCTCGTTCGGGCTCGTTCGGGCTCGTTTAGGCTCGTTCGGGCTCGCTCGGGCTCGTTCGGGCTCGTTTAGGCTCGTTTAGGCTCGTTCGGGCTCGTTCGGGCTCGTTCGGGCTCGTTGGGGCTCGTTTAGGCTCGTTCAGGCTCGTTTAGGCTCGTTCATGCTCGTTTAGGCTCGTTTAGACTCCTTCGGGCTCGTTTGGGCTCGTTCAGGCTCGTTTAGGCTCGTTCATGCTCGTTTAGGCTCGTTTAGACTCCTTCGGGCTCGTTTGGGCTCGTTCAGGCTCGTTTAGGCTCGTTCATGCTTGTTTAGGCTCGTTTAGACTCCTTCGGGCTCGTTTGGGCTCGTTCATGCTCGTTTAGGCTCGTTTAGGCTCGTTTAGGCTCGTTGGGGCTCGTTGGGGCTCGTTGGGGCTCGTTGGGGCTCGTTTGGGCTCGTTCAGGCTCGTTTAGGCTCGTTCATGCTCGTTTAGGCTCGTTTAGACTCCTTCGGGCTCGTTTGGGCTCGTTCAGGCTCGTTTAGGCTCGTTCATGCTTGTTTAGGCTCGTTTAGACTCCTTCGGGCTCGTTTGGGCTCGTTTAGGCTCGTTTAGGCTCGTTTAGGCTCGTTTAGGCTCGTTGGGGCTCGTTGGGGCTCGTTGGGGCTCGTTGGGGCTCGTTTAGGCTCGTTGGGGCTCGTTTAGGCTCGTTCAGGCTCGTTTAGGCTCGTTCGGGCTCGTTCACTCTTCCGTTGTTTAGTCAGAACATAAACTCCGCTCTGAACAGTGAGATTTTCTGCTTTTATAAAGAAAAACGATGAATATTCTGCAGAACTGAGTTCGGCCTTTTGGCTCCGCAGTGTTTTCTGTTTCTCATGTGGAGAAATCACTGCCTCCTCTGTGTCAGAGCAGTTACAGTTTAGAACGGAGAATAAATCATGGAGTAAAAAGTGAACGACGCTGCGGCGCTTTAAGGCTCCAGGACGTGAAGCTCGGACACACAGGACATAAAGGAGCAGGTGTGAGTTTAGTTCACAGTTCCTCATGTCCAGAGTGTTGGAGACGTGTGGAGACACTCGTTTAACTCTCCCTCCGGTCCTTGTATTTGCAGAGGTGCTGGTGCTGGGCTGGTGCTCGTTTTTATTGCCATAATTTTGATTTACTTTTAAAGAATTCTTAATATATATAATATGTGCGGAGAGAAAATGTTTTGCTTTTATTCTGGTCGTCCGCAGGTAGGAACTGTTGTTCTGTTCGTTTCTGCTGGACCCTGGTTAAGAGTCACACGCCTGGTGGAAAGTAAAAAAAATGTGGCGCGTCGGCAAACGAGCGAATTAAAGTTAAAGCAAAGTTCCTAAACATGTTCAGACGGTCGTTCTACCTCCAGAATATGCGTCAGCCGGCGACATTCGCTTTATAATATCATGTGTTTATTTCCTGTCTTTTATGTTCTACTGTTTTAACTGTAATTTATGTGAATTCTTTGAGTTTGTGGCGTTGGTGAAGTTGGGGGCGTCTGTTATCTATAAAGCTTCAGTCGAGCGTCAGTAAAACAAACTGTTAATGGGCGTCAGGAGGAGGTGGAGTGAACCCCGTCTGAGCCACAGCTCCAGACTGTGAACGAGTCACAGAATCATGTCAGAGTCAAACCGACCGCTGCATCTGAACCATTTACGTCTAATGTTCAATCAGAACATGTTTGGTTTGGCTTTGCTGGAAATAATTATCAGAAGAATTTAACTCCATCATCATTTTAGGGAAATGTTTTATTCATAAAAATAGATCCTCAAACTTTTTTTTTCTCTGAAACGTCAACAAAAATGTGCTGCGTCTCACGAGGAACGACTGAGGCCGATGGAAAACCCCGAGCACGAGCCTTTTTCCCCGTCTTTTCCTGTGTGTTTCTGTCGCTCCTCGTGCCTCTCGGTCGTCTTTTGTTGTTTTGCTTGTGTGAAACTTACTGTAAAAGAATTATATGAGACTCATTTCATTTGTTAAAAAGCAGCAGTGAGTCGTTCTTCCTGACAGAAGCTCGGCAGCGGCGACGGATAAATGAGAAAACAGAACCTCAACGTGCGACGATTCAGGCGACTCGAGGTTCAGACTCAGACTCAGGGTTTATTGCCGTATGAGTGAACAGGTTCACCACGTTAGGAAACTGCTGCGGTACTTGGAGCGAAATGTAGACAAACACGATATGTAATAGTGTTTGTCCACATTATATTTGAATAAAATAAAGTAGAAAACAATAAACTATAATATAACACAAAAATGTACACAAGAATATAAGAATATAGGTTTATTTCAAACACAGATCGTTTAAGAAGGAAATGTCCTGTAGTTTGTAGTGGCCTTAAGCTGTTTTTAATTTTACATTTTAAATGTGTGATCGCACTGATGTGTCCACGTCCATGACCGAACCCGTTACTCAGCACCATGGACAGCGGGAGACGATCACAACTCTCTCAAAGAATAAATGACGTGTTGGAGGGAAGGAAGGAAGGAAGGGAAAGGAAGGAAAGGAAGGAAGGAAGGAAGGAGGGAAGGAGGGAAGGAAGGAAGGAAGGAAGGAAGGAAGGAAGGAAGGAAGGAGGGAAGGAACTCTTTCAAAGAATAAATGACGTGTTGGAATAACCAGCAGGTGTAAACAGAGGCGCGTCGGGATGAGGGACGGTCCCGTGTTTGGAGCTCTCATGTAAACGTGGAGAATGTAAAGAGTCGATGGAGCCGGAGCGTCCCCGCGTTCACTTCCCCCGCGTTCACTTCCCCCGCGTTCACTTCCCCCGCGTTCACTTCCCCCGCGTTCACTTCCCCCGTGTTCACTTCCCCCGCGTTCACTTCCCCCGCGTTCACTTCCCCCGCGTTCACTTCCCCCGCGTTCACTTCCCGGCAGCCGCGGGTTCGACGTGTTTGTTTCTCCCGTCTCTGGATGTGACGGGCGAACCGCAGACTCCGCCCGAGCTCTGACCCGTTTCTCACATAACGAGCGGCTTCGCCTCATTATCGGCTCCGTGTAGAAGTCGCTCTCGCGTCCAGATGTGCTCCCGATATCCTGAACACGTTACCTCTTTATTTCACTGTAATAATTGTGATGCTATCGGAGTCTCCCGAGGCCGCAGGAATCACGTTTCTTCTGTTAATTACTCTCCCAATGAGATCAGACTCGTTTCACTCACACAAAGGACCGGCGCTCGGCTCAGGCGCTCGATAGGAAAGGAAAACGATTTAACACGACGAGGAGCAAATAAATGAACTCCAGGATTATTCTGGATTATTCTGTGAACGCGGGAATAAACACGTGCGCCTCTGGGTCAGATTTAATCGGCGGGAAAACACAAAAGAAACGTCCTTAACCTGTTCACGTTAATTAATTTCAAAGGAAACTCTCGATCTCATGGACGCGAAAAACCTTAATGGAAATCTGTAACCCGCTTCTTTTCAATCATATCGACCGTTCTGAGCAGAATCTGGACCCGCAGAGTAAAAAATAACATAAAAATAAAAAAAAACAGAGCAGGAACGTCATCGGAATTCCTCCTGGACCCGTTTCCTCCTCACGAGTCCTTAAATCTCATGTTTCGTGGCATCTGCTTCGGCTTTCACCTGGGAATTGTCAATCTGCTTCTCTCGTCCCCAGAGACTCCGACGGTTCCGACTTTCACTTCCAGAGATTAAGGCGGAATTTCAACTCCGACTTTCCTCTGTGAGAAGAGTTTGTCCAAAACTGTCAGATCTAAACACTTAAATCTGTCAGAAAACGACCTAAAAGTAGTGAAATGCTCCGTCCTGAAGCGACATCGTTTTACTGGACGAGTTCTCTGAAAATAAACTCCTCCAGACGAGAATGAAGCGTCTGTGAGTTCAGGGGACGGGAATAAGTTTATGGACGTGAAGTTTCACATAAACAGACCTGAAACCAGTTTAGGATCAGAGTTCATGGCCTGGAAGGAAGGAAGGAAGGAAGGAAGGAAAGGGAAGGAAGGAAGGAAAGGGAAGGAAGGAAGGAAGGAAAGGGAAGGAAGGAAGGAAGGAAGGAAGGAAGGAAGGAAAGGGAAGGAAGGAAGGAAGGAAGGAAGGAAGGAAGGAAGGAAGGAAGGAAGGAAGGGAGGGAGGGAGGGAGGGAGGGAGGGAGGGAGGGAGGGAGGGAGGGAGGGAGGGAGGGAGGGAGGGAGGGAGGAAGGAAGGAAGGAAGGAAGGAAAGAAGGAAGGAAGGAAGGAAGGAAGGAAGGAAGGAAGGAAGGAAGGAAAGGATTAAGGAAGGAAAGAAGGAAGGAAGGAATGAAAGAAGGAAAGAAGGAAGGAAGGAAGGAAGGAAGGAAGGAGGGAGGGAGGGAGGAAGGAAGGAAGGAAGGAAGGAAAGGGAAGGAAGGAAGGAAAGGGAAGGAAGGAAGGAAGGAAGGAAGGAAAGGGAAGGAAGGAAGGAAGGAAGGAAGGAAGGAAGGAAGGAAGGAAGGAAGGAAGGAAGGAAGGAAGGAAGGAAGGAAGGAAGGAAGGAAGGAAGGAAAAAAAAGAAGAAAAGAAGGGAGAAAGGAAGGAAGGAAGGAAAGAAGGAAAGAAGGAAGACAGGAAAGAAGTAAGAAGGGTGGGAAGGAAGGAAAGAAGGAAGGAAGGAAGGAAGGAAAGAAGGAAAGAAGGAAGAAAGGAAGGAAAAAAGGAAAGAAGGAAAGAAGGAAGGAAAGAAGGAAAGAAGGAAGGAAGGAAGGAAAGAAGGAAAGAAGGAAAGAAGGAAGGAAGGAAGGAAAGAAGGAAAGAAGGAAAGAAAGAAGGAACTCAAAAAAAAAGTGTTTTGTAGATTTGTTTTCCCCACTGGCCACAGTTACATAATAATAATAATAATAATAATAATAATAATAATAATAATAATAATAATAATAATAATAATAATAATAATAATCTCTTGGGAGCTGTTCGTAAAAAAGCCCAAATGATCTGCTGCTGCTGCTGCTTCTTCTTCTTTTCCTTCTTTTTGCTCTTTTCCGCTCGGCTCTTCCTGCTCTTTGTCTCCGGTTTATTTTTCCTGAATCCATTTTTAATCTGTGACATTTAATCAGACGTCTCCTTCTGAAAAAGCCCAAAAAACCCAAAACCGGCCAAAAGTGAATCACGTTTTTGTCACGTTCGACCAAATTATTTCACTTCTGACACGTTCACGAAAATAAAATGTGACACTTTCACTTTTCTCGTTTCTGTAAAGTCATTTTTCACCAAAAAAAAAAAAATCTTGTATTTTTTCCCGCCACAAACTCCCCCCAAAAATAAACAAACAAAAAAATTCTTGTCTTGTTTTTGCACAAAGAGCTCATTTGTTGTAGTTTTGAGTGTTGCTGTGGGGAAAACAGATCTTTTTTATCTTAATATCTTATATCAAAAATGCTGTTTGTGCAAAAATAACGACAAGAAACTGTTTTTTTTTTTTGAGTTGTTGAAAAAAGGCAAAAAAAAAAACGTAGAAAATGGAGCTTGTGCCTCTTTATTTTTTCTTTTTGCACCAACAACTCAAGCACAAAAACCAAATTGTTTTCTCTTTTTGCACAAAGCGCGATTTAAAAAAGGAAATATTATTGTTGATGTGGCCAGTAAAAAAAAAGAAAAAAAAAAAAGCTAAAATCAAATAAACATTTTTTTAAATTTGAATTGGCGGTGAAAAACCCCAAACGTTCTGAGTGGAGCCCAAACGAAGCGCCTCTTTCCTTTCGCCCCTCGGGGCTTCTGTAGTTCGGCAGGTTTGTTTTGTGCAGAGTTTTGAATGAAGTTGTAGAAAGACGAAGAAGAGAGAAAAGCAGAGACACGACGGCGGCCATTTTGGGACTGTGCAGGTGCCAGAGGAGCCGGAAAGAACCACAAACAAACACAGTTAACTTTTCTCTGTCTTTCCTGTTCACGTTCACTACATCCTGGTTTAGACCTGGTTTAGACCTGGTTTAGTCCTGGTTTAGACCTGGTTTAGACCTGGTTTAGCCCTGGTTTAGACCTGGTTTAGACCTGGTTTAGACCTGATTTAGACCTGGTTTAGACCTGGTTTAGTCCTGGTTTAGACCTGATTTAGACCTGATTTAGACCTAGTTTGGACCTAGTTTAGACCTGGTTTGGACCTGGCTTGGAACTGGTTTAGATCTGGTCTGAACCTGGTTTAGTCCTGGTTTAGACCTGGTTTAGAGCTAGTTCAGACTTGGTTAGACCTAGTTTAGACCTAGACCTGGTTTAGACCTGGTTTAGACCTGGTTTATATCTGGTTTAGACCTGATTTAGACCTGGTTTAGACCTGATTTAGACCTGGTTTAGACCTGGTTTAGACCTGGTTTAGAGCTAGTTCAGACTTGGTTAGACCTAGTTTAGACCTAGACCTGGTTTAGACCTGGTTTAGACCTGGTTTATATCTGGTTTAGACCTGATTTAGCCCTGGTTTAGACCTGGTTTAGACCTGGTTTAGACCTGATTTAGACCTGGTTTAGACCTGGTTTAGACCTGGTTTAGTCCTGGTTTAGACCTGATTTAGACCTGATTTAGACCTAGTTTGGACCTAGTTTAGACCTGGTTTGGACCTGGCTTGGAACTGGTTTAGATCTGGTCTGAACCTGGTTTAGACCTGGTTTAGACCTGGTTTAGACCTGGTTTAGACCTGGTTTAGACCTGGTTTAGCCCTGGTTTAGACCTGGTTTAGACCTGGTTTAGACCTGATTTAGACCTGGTTTAGACCTGGTTTAGACCTGGTTTAGTCCTGGTTTAGACCTGATTTAGACCTGATTTAGACCTAGTTTGGACCTAGTTTAGACCTGGTTTGGACCTGGCTTGGAACTGGTTTAGATCTGGTCTGAACCTGGTTTAGTCCTGGTTTAGACCTGGTTTAGAGCTAGTTCAGACTTGGTTAGACCTAGTTTAGACCTAGACCTGGTTTAGACCTGGTTTAGACCTGGTTTATATCTGGTTTAGACCTGATTTAGACCTGGGTTAGACCTGGGATAGACCTGGTTTAGACCTGGTTCAGACCGGTTTTAGACCTGGTTTACACCTGGTTTAGACCTGGGTTAGACCTGGTTTGGACCTGGGTTAGACCTGGTTTAGACCTAGTCTAGACTTAGATCTGGTTTAGACCTGGTTTAGACCTGGTTTAGACCTGGTTTAGTCCTGGTTTAGACCTGATTTAGACCTGGTGTAGACCTAGACCTGGTTTAGACCTGGTGTAGACCTAGACCTGGTTTAGACCTGGTGTAGACCTGGTTTAGACCTGGTTTAGACCTGGTGTAGACCTAGACCTGGTTTAGAGCTCAGGAGCAAAACTCCTTAAATAAAGAAAAATCAAACCAGGATGTGGAAGTATCAGAATCGGAACTTTAAACTGAGCTAAACACTGATGCGTTTTACTTTTCACAAACGCCGTGGACGTGATTTGAATGTGTGAAATGTTCCGCGATGAGTCTTTTTCGCGGCCGATGTTTGTTTAGTCAGAACAGGGTGGAGATAAACCTGATCCGCCCCCGGCTGCTTTTCAAATTAAGAGCTTATCCCGTCTCTTATTGTGAAGGGCTTCATCAGTTCTGCTCCGTCGCCTTTAATTATATTTGATAATTGGAACGAGGCGCTTTGTAAACCAAGATTAGACTTTTATTGATTGTTGCCCAGAGCGTTTGAGCAGGTCGGGCTTAAAGACGCTCAGATCGCCCTGTTCTTTTTAGTGTTCTGAAAATGTTAGAATCGCCCAAAACAACTAATTTAAACATTTAAACATGTCGTCATGTTTGAATCGGGCTCAGGAGAGATCGCTAGATGACTCAAACACGCATGGACAACTCCTAAAACCTTCAGACGTTTTGTGATGAGGAACAACGTTAGAAAATGGGAGAAATGGGAGAAAAAAAATTGCACAAATGCATATGTCGGTTGTTTCCATGGTGATATTTTTCATTTAATGCTCAGTTTTTAACCTTTAAAGTTTATGCTCCGGGAGAAAATATTGCCTCTGGTCTCATTACGGGGCTGTTCAGAGCGAAGAGGAATAATAATTACACTCAGACTAAATGCCAGAAGCGCCGAAATACCACAGCCTCTTTACTCCTTTAATCGAGTCCTTAAACTGAGAGAGGTTTCAGCACCGGACAGCTCCAGGCCAACTAAGGCAAACTGGAGATAACTGGAGATAACTCGAGCTAGTTTGACGTCTGCAGCTTTCCCGTGAATCCATTTTTAATCTGTGACTTCTGAATGAGCCGCTTCTTCTGAAAAAACCCCAAACTCCAACTCCAAAACCGTCCAAAAGTGAATCATGTTTTTGTCACGTTCGACCAGATTTTTCACATCTGACATGTTCACAGAAATAAAATGTGACCCTTTTATTTTGCTTGTTTTTTAGTAAGTAATTTTAGACCCTAAAAAAACAGCAGCACATCATTTGGACTCATTTTCCAAGTGTTTTTCACCAACAGCTCCTCAAAAAACACCACCACCAACCACTCAAAAACATATTTCTTGTTCTTTTTTTTTGCACAAAAGCTAATGATTATTATTTTTATTATTGTTGATGTGGCTGGTGGGGAAAACAAATCCAAAATCAAACAATTTTTGTGAGTTGTTGGTGCAAAAAACAAAAAACAAAAAAAAGAACACTTAGAAAATGGACCCCAAATACCAAACCTCTGTATATTTTATGTATTTTATGTTTTTTTCACCAAAAACTTTTAAAAAAAAAATGTTTCAGGTCTTTTTTTTTGCGCAAACAGCATTTTTCTCTTTTTATTTTTTATTTTTTTTATTTTTTACTGTTGACGTGGCCAGTAAAAAAAGAAAAGTACTAAAAGTAAAAAGTAATTCCAGAATTCTCTATGAGGCCGACTCAAAGGGCAGGGGAGGTTTTTCGCTCTGGTTTGAGACAGTTTTATGGAAGCCCTGAGTGGCAACCAAAAAAGCACTTAGACTGAGGCTAATGTCACATTCTGTTGAACGTCGGTCGTGGATAAACCCGAATCAGTTTTCACGACATCCGTTGTAAATTCGCTCCACTCCAGCAGTCGGGAAAGTCTGGACTCCCGAGAAAGTTTAACCTCATACAGAAAATAAGTCCATGTGGGGAAATAATCCAGACAGACCGTGTTTGTATGAATGGATGAATGAAAACGTATCTCTTATTCTTCCCATCGTTTTCGCAACTTATCTTTCACTTCTGTTGGCGCTGTGGGTCTGTTTGTTTTCCTCACACTCTTGTCTTCAAAATGAGACCCTCCCCGAGACGATACGGGGTTCAGTGCAGCAGGCACAGCCCGGTGAACAGAAGGAGCTCAGCCTCTCTGTTTTACGCAGGCCGGACTGTGCACGGCAAAAGCTCTTCAGTCATTGGTTCTTCCAGAAAGTGATTGACAGATTGTTTTAGCCTATTATCAGAGCTTTAGGACGATGGGCGGGACGTGGGGCAGAGGTGAGAGGAACTGTGTGGAGCTGCGTTAAACTGTTTGGAGAAGCTTGAGTCTGCGGTTATGCACGAACAATGGGGGAGGGCATCTGACGCATGCTGGGAGACATTTTTGGCTTGTTTTAGTTTTTATCTTAAAAAAACCTGCCTAAAGCTCAGAAGAAGATGTATTTATTCCACATTACGTCTTATTACAGTTTGAACATCTGGTCCATATTTGGACACTTGTGCTGAATTGTCATATTTTCACACAAAGGGTCACAGCACCAAACCCTGAGGCCCAGAGTCTGAAACTTTACACAGTTGTTGCCACAGCTTCAGCAGTGAGTGTAGTGAGCCACACATGCCCAGGATGAAGTTTGCCCAAGTTACAGCCTTTATTATTATTATTATTATTATTATTATTATTATTATTATTATTATTATTATTATTAGTATTATTAGTATTAGTATTATTATTATTATTATCCATCTATCTTCTCCCGCTTAATCCAGCTGGGTCGTGGGGGCAGTTTGCTGCCCAATCCTCACAGCCCCTGACCCCCCTGAACCCCTCTGTGAGGAGCCCACAGGAGGGTGGACATCATGGTCCTTGATGTTAGTTCAGGTGCTGCATGTTTTGAGTTGATGGGGGAAACCGGAGCCCGGAGGAAACCCATCCAGACACAGGGAGAACATGCAAACTCCACACAGAAAGGCCCGGGCGACCCGGGGATCAAACCTTCTTGCTGTGAGGCAAGTGTTGCCACTCAGCCACCTTATTATTATTATTATTTATTTATTTTTTTTCCGAGGCAAAAAAATCAGTTGTTCGACCTGTTTGAATGTGTCTGTGCTGTAAGTGAGCTGCACTCACAGTCTCCATCTGCAGATCTACAGAAACTAGAAGGTCTGAGCTTTAAAATGATGCGTCACACAAACCTGTGGGTCTGAGGTTTTCTGTGAATCAGCTGTGACATGTTTGTGTCACTGCTGCACACACAGAATCATGTGGTGGCAACAGGTTAATGTACCGTCAGGTATCACTTGCTCCTATGAATAAATAGTTGTTTAGCTAACGTTAGCTTTCGGTGATTCAATTCTGGCATTTTGACTCTTACATGTTCAGAAAAAAACGTGCGTTAATGTGAAATGATGTGAAAGAAATTTTAAGGTTCAGACAGCAGGGCTTTAGTCTCAGGTCTGTGGGGCAGTGACAACAACGTCTGTAGAACCAGACGAGAGGAGCAGTGGCGACAACGTCTGTAGAACCAGACGAGAGGAGCAGTGGCAACAACGTCTGTAGAACCAGACGAGAGGAGCAGTGACAACAACGTCTGTAGAACCAGACGAGAGGAGCAGTGACAACAATGTCTGTAGAACCAGACGAGAGGAGCAATGGCAACAACGTCTGTAGAACCAGAGGAGAGGAGCAGTGGCAACAACGTCTGTAGAACCAGAGGAGAGGAGCAGTGACAACAACGTCTGTAGAACCAGAGGAGAGGAGCAGCGAGGGAAGAGCTTCATCCCTCATCCCATCAGTGGATCTGTGCCTGAAGCCGTCAGAACATCTCCCTCATTCTCTGCTTTTAAAAAGAACGCTAAAAAGTGGCTTTTAGAAACGCAAATGTGTGAAGATTAAAATTTTATTGTAATTTTACAATCTTATTGCACATTTGTGTAACTTTTTTAATGTATTTTCTTTTAGGCCTTTTTGACATCTGGCAAAGGGACGACCGATGCAAATGAGCTCTTATCAGTGAACTCGGGCACATTTACATTGTTTTGATGTCGATTAATGTGCACTGTCCCTTTTCAGACAAATAAAATACATAAAATGAATAAATAGAAAGGAACATGTGGGTGCAGAGTCGCAGCCAGACTCTGTGCTTCTCTGCTTCAGCGACACTGAGTTCATACACAGTTTCTGTTTGTGCACATTAGTGACGTGAAGGTCGGGTGAGTGTGACCTGTTCATTCAGACTGAAGTCGCGTGTCAAAAGATCCGACATGTTTCGGTTTCAGGAGCCACATGTCCGAGTGCATTTGAACAACAGTCGTTAAAAGGTCAGATTCAGGTCACGTTGAGGCGAAAAAGTTCAGATTTGTATCACTTCAGGTGGAGTCTGGACGTCGCCTAAACGTCGCTCCAAAGTTTTCAGACGGTTCTCCCCGTTCACCGCTCGCGCCGACATTTCTGCTGCCGCATAAATCCAAACGAGGGGACAGAGTTTGTGTTTCAGCACCACATTCGATCGGCCGTTCCACCTGCACCGAGCCCCAGAACAAGAGAACGACGCAATAAAACGAGGGACGACTGACGGAGAAATGTCACCGATGGGTTCAGATAATGACGCCTTAAGGACTCAGGAGAGAGAAAAGAGGAGAGGAACGAAAGAGAGGAGAGGAAGAGAATAAAAGAGACAGAAGGAGAGAGGAACAAAAGAGAGGAGAGGGAGAGATAAAAGAGACAGAAGGAAAGAGGAACGAAAGAGAGGAGAGGAAGAGAATAAAAGAGACAGAAGGAGAGAGGAATGAAAGAGAGGAGAGGAAGAGAATAAAAGAGACAGAAGGAGAGAGGAACGAAAGAGAGCAGAGGAAGAGAATAAAAGAGACAGGAGGAGAGGAAGAGAATAAAAGAGACAGGAGGAGAGAGGAACGAAAGAGAGGAGAGGAAGAGAGACAGAAGGAGAGAGGAACGAAAGAGAGGGGAAAGGAAGGAAAGATCGGGGAGAAAGAGAAGAAAGGAGAGAGAAAGAAAAGAGAGAGAAAAGAGTGATAATGAGGAAGGAGAGAGAAGAGAGAAGAGGTAGAGAAGAGTAGATGAGGAGAGGAGAAGAGGAGGAGAAGAGAAGATGAGGAGAGGAGAAGAGGAGAAGAGGAGAGGAGAAGAGGAAGAGGAGAGGAGGAGAGGAGAGGAGAAGATGAGGAGAGGAGAGGAGGAGGAGAGGAGGAGAAGAGGAGAGGAGAGGAGGGGAGGAGAGGAGGAGGTATATTAGCAGTAAAACAGAATCTGCTGCTGAATTGTGTTTGCTTCATTTGGAGTCATTTCTATGCAAATTTCCTCCTCTGGGTTTAGCCCTGGTTAAGTTCTAATTTAGTCCTGGAACAGTCCCACTTACTTTAGTTTAGTCCTGGTTTAGTCCTGCTTTAGACCTGGTGGTTTAGACCTGGTGGTTTAGTCCTGGTTTAGTCCTGGTTTAGCCCTGGTTTAGACCTGGTTTAGTCCTGGTTTAGTCCTTGTTTAGTCCTTATTTAGTCCTTGTTTAGACCTGGTTTAGTCCTGGTTTAGTCCTGGTTTAGACCTAGTTTAGTCCTGGTTTAGACCTGGTTTAGTCCTGGTTTAGTCCTGCTTTAGACCAGAGTGATTAACCACAGGTGATGCTGAGTTCTCGCTGTAACAGGGAAGGAAGTGTTTATTTCTGCAGTGTTTTTCACACGTCACAGAGACTCCACAGAATCAGAATCAGAGGTTTTTTTGCCGTTTGAATGAACAGGTTCACGACATTCGGAAATTGCTGCAGGACTCGGAGCAGAACATAGACAAACAGGACTAACCGTGCAATAAATAAAGCCGAATAAACGGAACATAGACAAACAGGACTAACCGTGCAATAAATAAAACAGAATAAAATAAAGCAGAAAGACTGACAGACCCGAGGCTCCAGTCTGCACCATCAGTGACCAACTCTCACACACAGGACACAGTGAAGCCGGAGTTTAGCTTCGGTCAGACTCCGGATTATTCCCGTCACGGAACGATTTGAGGCTTAAACTGAAGATGGAGCTGGATTCAGATCCGGATTTCAGGATAAGTCTGGATTTGATGGAAAACGCTCTGGTTTAGGCTGAGAACAGGACGATTCACTCCCCTCAGTCTGGGGGCGGAGTCTGGGTTTAGACCTGGTGTAGTAGCCCCTCCCCTCACGTCCACGCCCCCTCCCCTCACGTGCACGCCCCCTCCCCTCACGTGCACGCCCCCACCCCTCACGTGCATGCCCCCTCCCCTCACGTGCATGCCCCCACCCCTCACGTGCACGCCCCCACCCCTCACGTGCACGCCCCCTCCCCTCACGTGCACCCCCCCTCCCCTCACGTGCACGCCCCCTCCCCTCACGTGCACGCCCCCTCCCCTCACGCCCCCTCCCCTCACGTGCACGCCCCCTCCCCTCACGGGCACGCCCCCTCCCCTCACGGGCACGCCCCCTCCCCACACGTGCACGCTCCCTTACGTGCACGCCCCCTCCCCTCACGTGCACGCTCCCTCCCCTCACGGGCACGCCCCCTCCCCTCACGTGCACTCCCCCTCCCCTCACGTGCACGCCCCCTCCCCTCACATGCACGCTCCCTCCCCTCACGTGCACGCTCCACACGTGCACGCTCCTCACGTGCACGCTCCACACGTGCACGCTCCTCACGTGCACGCCCCCTCACGTGCACACCCCCTCCTCTCACGTGCACGCCCCCTCACGTGCACACCCCCTCACGTGCACGCTCCTCCCTCACGTGCACGCCCCCTCCCCTCACGTGCACCCCCCCTCACGTGCACGCCCCCTCACGTGCACGCCCCCTCCCCTCACTTGCACACCCCTTCACGTGCACGCCCCCTCCCCTCATGTGCACGCCCCCTCACGTGCACACCCCCTCCCCTCACGTGCACGCCCCCTCACGTGCATGCCCCCTCACGTGCACGCCCCCTTCACGTGCACGCCCCCTCCCCTCACGTGCACGCCCCCTCCCCTCACGTGCACGCCCCCTCCCCTCACGTGCACGCCCCTGTATCTCTCCGTCTCCTCCTGACTCTCGTCCTCAGCTCTGAGTGTCTGATACTTCTGTCGTCAATGAGCTGCTCCGTCTAATTTAAATCCAATCACCCCCGGGCCTCCAGCGTGCACGAGACTGCGAGCGTGCACGAGGCTGCGAGCGTGCACGAGGCTGCGAGCGTGCACGTGGGGGCGTGCACAAGCCCTGACAGATCCATTCATTTCGCCGCTCGTTGTTGGAGCGTTCCGTCAAAGCCTGAACAGCCTCATTTGTTTATTTACACCGAGCTCAGTCCTGAAGGAGGACTTCATTAGACCTGGTTTAGTCCTGGTTTAGTCCTGATGATGTCCTCGTTTTCATTCATGAAGAGGTAGTTTGATCTCACTTTAGTCCTGGTTTAGATCTGGTTTAGTCCTGGTTTAGTCCTGGTTCAGTCCTCATTTAGGTCTGGTTTAGTCCTGGTTTAGTCCTGATGAAGTCCTTGTTTTCATTAACCAAGAGGTAGTTTGATGTCACTTTAGTCCTAGTTTAGGTCTGGTTTAGGTCGGGGTTCGTCCTGCTTTAGTCCTGATGAAGTCCTCCTTTTTATTCATGAGGAGGTAGTTTGATCCCAGTTCAGACCTGGTTTAGGCCTCATTTAGGTCTGGTTTAGGTCTGGTTTAGTCCTGCTTTAGTCCTGGTTTAGATCTGGTTTAGTCCTGGTTTAGGTCTGGTTTAGTCCTGGTTTAGGTCTGGTTTAGTCCTGGTTTAGTTCTGCTTTAGTCCTGGTTTAGTCCTGGTTTAGGTCTGGTTTAGTCCTGGTTTAGGTCTGGTTTAGATCTGGCCTAGTCCTGGTTGAGTCCTGGTTTAGCTCTGGTTTAGTCCTGGTTGAGTCCTGGTTTAGTCCTGGTTTAGCTCTGGTTTAGTCCCAATGAAGTCATCATTTTCATTCATGAAGAGGTAGTTTGATCTCACTTTAGTCCTGGTTTAGTCCTGGTTTAGTCCTGGTTTAGTCCTGGTTCAGTCCTGGTTTAGTTCTGCTTTAGTCCTGGTTTAGTCCTGGTTTAGTTCTGCTTTAGTCCTGGTTTAGTTCTGCTTTAGTCCTGGTTCAGTCCTGGTTTAGTTCTGCTTTAGTCCTGGTTCAGTCCTGGTTTAGTCCTGGTTTAGTCCTGGTTCAGTCCTGGTTTAGTCTTTGCTTTGAGCTCTGGTTCCCTGAATCTCTGCTGAATGTTTGTCATGTTTGTTCCCTCTGGTGGCAGACAGGGGGCGCTGTGCTGCGTGAGCCAATATACAATATTGAGCTACATTAAAATGACTTAAATCAAGAACTTTTGACTTTGAGTCGATTCAGCTTCACCAGTGAAATGATCTGCCGACAGTTTTTCTCAATTCAAGCAACATTTGAGTTTGTTTCTTATTTTAAATGCCAAAAGTTCTTGTTTTTCTCGTCTTTATTGTAGTAAAAGTTGCATTTTCACTTCACAACTTTCTCGATCCGCGTCATCTGAACTCGGCGGTGCAAAAAAAAGCTGAAGATCTAAACACTTAAATCTCTCGGAAAATGCCTTAAAAGCAGAGAATCGATCTCGCTGCAGAGACAAACCGTTTTACTCGACGAGTTCTCTTAAAACAAACGACCTCCGCACGAGAATGAAGCCGTCTCAGAACGAGAAAGTCGATAATAAACGTGAAAACACGAGGAAATAACCTGATGGAAGTTTTAAAATCACGGAGATGCGGTGGAGCTGTTTTATATTCACCGTTTACTGTGATCTCTCTCCTCTCTTTTCACCTCTCCGTTCTTCTCCGGTTCTGTCTGTTTGCGTTTCGTCGAGTTTGTGTCGGAGCTGCACTTTTCACCCGGAGCGACGCACAAAACCTCACAAACATTTAAACCCGTGTGAAAGACAGAGGAGGAGTTATTTTTGGCTCCGGCGGTTTATTTTTAATGAATTTGGAACGAATGAATCCAGACTCACGAGCAGAAGGACGGAAACTAGGTCAAAAAGAAAAAAGAGTAAGGACTTTTTTCTGCTTTTGCCGTCGCTAAAATTAAACTCGTCAAAACTGCCGTGAAGTTTTTGCCGTTTCGGAAGCAGAACGTCCGATCGTCCGGGGCGCAGCGAGGAGACGGTTAAAACGAGAGAGTTCGTGTGACCTCCGTGAAGTCGCCCCATCGAACTCACACCTGCACCAAAAACTACGTCCATCGTTTGTGCTGCAAAAAGTTTCGTTTGTGAGAAATTAACGATTCTTTTACAGGTCGAACTGGGGTCAGTCCCACAGGAAGAAGAAAAATGCTCGAAATTGCCCAAAATGGAGTCAGTCGTTTGTGCTGCAAAAAGTTCAGTTTGTGATTCTGGTTCTTCAGATATTCACAGTTTTATTTTGGTCGATGACGTCGTCCAGAACCTCAGAATGTGAAACAGCCTCAAAACAGGAAGAAAATGATGTCAAACGTTTGTATTTGGTTTGTGCTGTTTTGTGCTGTGACAGTTTCATTTGTGTGAGTTTATTTCTAAAATTCTTCATTATTATTTCTGTGGTAATTACAGGACGTCATTTCTGCTCAGCTGACGGAGACAAACTCCACAAAACTAGTGAAGATAAATAAACTCACACAAATGAAACTGTCACAGCACAAAACAGCACAAACCAAATACAAACGTTTGACATCATTTTCTTCTGTTTTGAGGCTGTTTCACATTCTGAGGTTCTGGACGACGTCATCGACCAAAATAAAACTGTGAATATCTGAAGAACCAGAATCACACAAACTGAACTTTCTGCAGCACAAACGACTGACTCCATTTTGGGCGTTTTCGAGCATTTTTCTTCTTCCATTTTGGGCGTTTTCGAGCATTTTTCTTCTTCCATTTTGGGCGTTTTCGAGCATTTTTCTTCTTCCATTTTGGGCGTTTTCGAGCATTTTTCTTCTTCCATTTTGGGCGTTTTCGAGCATTTTTCTTCTTCCATTTTGGGCGTTTTCGAGCATTTTTCTTCTTCCATTTTGGGCGTTTTCGAGCATTTTTCTTCTTCCATTTTGGGCGTTTTCGAGCATTTTTCTTCTTCCATTTTGGGCGTTTTCGAGCATTTTTCTTCTTTCTGTGGGTCTGACCCCAGTTTGACCTGTAAAAGAATCGTTCATTTCTCCAAAACTAAAGAAGCACAAACGATGGACGTAGTTTTTGTGCAGGTTTGTGTTTGATGGGGGCGACTTCCCGGAGGCGTTTGTGCTGAAATGATAAAGAGCCCTTTCCCCTTTTCTCGTTTCTCTTTTCCTCGTTCTGTCGCTCCTGCGGCTCGGTCCAAACTCACAGACGTCGTGTTTGGACTGATGTGTTTCCTGTGGATCTGAAGCGTTTGGATTAAACTCTGATCACAAACGGCCCCGGTGACACGTCTGATCTCAGCACAGGTGCCGTCCTCCAGACCGCCCTCCAGACCGTCCTCCAGAGCGGGTTTTTTCTGCTCTTTGTCTCGTCTCGGACTCGAGGTCTGACTCCCGCCGAGTGCCATCGTGTAAATGTCACTGCACTGAGAGAATGTGAAATGTGTAAATGTTCTGAACTTAAGAAAACTCCACTTGATTCACTGAAGTGGAATTACAGAAGGGTTCAGTGCAGCACAGTTTACTCCGATTATTTTAATCCTAAATGAACATGAACAGATCAAATGGATTTATAAAAAACACTGATGTGTAGAGTATGAGCTAAAATACCTGTAATATATAAATACATGTTGAAAATGACAAATATGGTCTCGATTTGGTCTTGATGGACCGTGGTCTCGGTCTCATCTCGGTCTGAACCCTCAGAGGAATCGGTCTTGTCTCGGTCTGGACCCTCAGAGGTCTCGGTCTTTAAAAGTTTTGGTCTTTAAAAGTCTCGGTCTCGTCTCGGTCTGGACCCTCAGAGGTCTCGGTCTGGTCTCGGTCTGGACCCTCAGAGGTCTCAGTCTGGTCTTGGTCTCGGGGCCCTGTGGTCTCAGCCTGGTCTCGGTCTGGACCCTCAGAGGTCTCGGTCTTGTCTCAGATTCGACTCTCAGAGGTCTCGGTCTTGTCTCTGTCTCGTCTCGGTCTGGACCCTCAGAGGTCTCGGTCTGGACCCTCAGAGGTCTCGGTCTCGGGGCCCTGTGGTCTCAGCCTGGTCTCGGTCTGGACCCTCAGAGGTCTCGGTCTTGTCTCGGTATGGACCCTCAGAGGTCTCGGTCTTGTCTCAGATTCGACTCTCAGAGGTCTCGGTCTGGTCTTGGTCTCGGGGCCCTGTGGTCTCAGCCTGGTCTCGGTCTGGACCCTCAGAGGTCTCGGTCTGGTCTCGGTCTGGACCCTCAGAGGTCTCGGTCTGGTCTCGGTCTCGGGGCCCTGTGGTCTCAGCCTGGTCTCGGTCTGGACCCTCAGAGGTCTCGGTCTGGTCTCGGTCTGGACCCTCAGAGGTCTCAGCCTGGTCTCAGTCCTGACCCTCAGAGGTCTCGGTCTGGTCTTGGTCTCGGGGCCCTGTGGTCTCAGCCTGGTCTCGGTCTGGACCCTCAGAGGTCTCGGTCTTGTCTCGGTCTGGACCCTCAGAGGTCTCGGTCTGGTCTCGGTCAGTCACACTTCACAGCAAAAATATTCTGGGTGGAACGAATCGAATAATCAAACAATCAAGCGATTTCTGTGTGGAGTTTGCATGTTCTCCCCGTGTTTGTGTGGGTTTCTTCTGGACTCTTCTGTTTCCCCATCCGCCCAAAACCTGCACCAGACCAAGACTAACAGCGACCTCACAGAGATGTGTCCCCGGGCCCCGTGTGCTGCTCCTCAGAGGAGAATTCAGATTTCCCTGCAGGGATCAGAAAGAACGACAGAACAAACAAAATAAAATACAAAACAAACTGTGAGGATCGTGTTTGGAACGCGGCGGCTGCAGGTTAAATCTGTCCGTTTATGCAGAACTAAAAGTGCAGCAGGAACCTGAACCTGGAGACGAAACAGAGACTGAGAACTCCACATCTGCAGTGAGGAGGAAGAGAAGACGACAGGGAGAGGAAGAGAGAGAGGAGGGAAATCAGGACAGAGGAGACGGAGCGAGGAGGGAGGGAGCGAGGAGGGAGCGAGGAGGGAGCGAGGAGGGAGATGGGAGCGAGGAAGGAGGGAGCGAGGAGGGAGCGAGGAGGGAGCGAGGAGGGAGCAAGGAGGGAGGGAGCGAGGAGGCAGGAGGGATCGAGGAGGCAGTGAGGAGGCAGGAGGCAGTGAGGAGGCAGGAGGGATCGAGGAGGCAGTGAGGAGGCAGGAGGCAGTGAGGAGGCAGGAGGGATCGAGGAGGCAGTGAGGAGGCAGGAGGGATCGAGGAGGCAGCGAGGAGGCAGGAGGCAGTGAGGAGGGAGTGAGGAGGCAGTGAGGAGGGAGTGAGGAGGCAGTGAGGAGGCAGTGAGAAGGCAGGACGCAGTGAGGAGGCAGGAGGCATTGAGGAGGCAGGAGGGATCGAGGAGGCAGCGAGGAGGTAGGAGGCAATGAGGAGGCAGTGAGGAAGCAGTGAGGAGGTAGGAGGCAGCGAGGAGGCAGGAGGCAGTGAGGAGGTAGTGAGGAGGCAGTGAGGAGGTAGGAGGCAGCGAGGAGGTAGTGAGGAGGCAGTGAGGAGGTAGGAGGCAGCGAGGAGGTAGTGAGGAGGCAGTGAGGAGTTAGGAGGCAGCGAGGAGGTAGTGAGGAGGTAGGAGGCAGGAGGGATCGAGGAGGCAGCGAGGAGGTAGGAGGCAGTGAGGAGGCAGTGAGGAGGCAGTGAGGAGGCAGTGAGGAGGCAGGAGGCAGTGAGGAGGGAGTGAGGAGGCAGTGAGGAGGGAGTGAGGAGGCAGCGAGGAGGCAGCGAGGAGGTAGGAGGCAGTGAGGAGGCAGTGAGGAGGCAGCGAGGAGGTAGGAGGCAGTGAGGAGGGAGTGAGGAGGCAGTGAGGAGGGAGTGAGGAGGCAGCGAGGAGGCAGCTAGGAGGTAGGAGGTAGGAGGCAGATGTGTTTCTCTCCGCGGTGGTTTTGGTTTCGCTGGTTGCAGGAAGTTGCATAATAAAAATCTCTCAGACCAAAGACCGACAAAGATCTGAAGGACACACAGAGCGATTAAAGAACGAGAAGAACAAGCAAAAACTCTTCCTCCTCTCCCTCCTCTTCCTCCTCTTCCTCCCTCCTCTCCCTCCTCTTCCTCCCTCCTCTTCCTCCTCTTCCTCCTCTTCCTTTCCCTCCTCTTCCTCCTCTTCCTCCCTCCTCTCCCTCCTCTCCCTCCTCTTCTTCCTCTCCCTCCTCTTCCTCTCTCCTCTTCCTCTCCCTCCTCTCCTCTTCTCTTTCTTCCTCTCTCTTCCTCCCTCTCCCTCCTCTCCCGCTCTCTTCCTCCCTCTCTCTCTTCCTCCCTCTCTCTTCCTGCCTCTCTCTTCCTCTCCCTCTCTCTTGCTCCCTCTCTTTCTTCCTCCCTCTCTCTTCCTCCCTCTCTCTCTTCCTCCCTCTCTCTCTTCCTCCCTCTCTCTTCCTCTCCCTCTCTCTTCCTCCCTCTCTCTCTTCCTCCCTCTCTCTCTTCCTCCCTCTCTCTTCCTCCCGCTCTCTTCCTCCCTCTCCCTCCTCTCTCTCTCTCTTCCTCCCTCTCTCTCCTCTCCCTCCTCTCCCTCCTCTCCCTCCTCTCCCTCTCTCTTCCTCCCTCTCTCTTCCTCTCCCTCTCTCTTCCTCCCTCTCTCTTCCTCCCTCTCCCTCTCTCTTCCTCCCTCTCTCTTCCTCCCTCTCTCTTCCTCCCTCTCTCTTCCTCCCTCTCCCTCCTCTCCCTCTCTCTTCCTCCCTCTCTCTTCCTCCCTCTCTCTCCCTCTCTCTTCCTCCCTCTCTCTCCCTCTCTCTCCCTCCTCTCCCTCTCTCTTCCTCCCTCTCTCTTCCTCCCTCTCTCTTCCTCCCTCTCTCTTCCTCCCTCTCCCTCCTCTCCCTCTCTCTTCCTCCCTCTCTCTTCCTCCCTCTCTCTTCCTCCCTCTCTCTTCCTCCCTCTCTCTTCCTCCCTGTCTCTTCCTCCCTCTCCCTCCTCTCCCTCTCTCTTCCTCCCTCTCTCTCTCCATTTCTTTCTTTTCTTCTGTAATGAGCTGAAATTCTTCTTCATTAGTCGACCCAGAGCTGCAGCTTCACAGAAACTCATTCATTTTAATTAAATTCTCTCGCTCTTTCTCCTTTCTCTTTCCTCTCTTCTCCTTCTCTTCTCCCTCATTTCTTTCTCTCTCCCTCTTTCCTCCCTCTTTCCTCCCTCTTTCCTCCGACACAGACGTCTGGAAGCACAAAACTCAAAATAGGGAATGATATTGTGTTTCCTCCAAATCTGTTTTCGGAGGAAATGTTCTGGTGAATATGAGAAACTGTCTCTGCCTGAATGAATTAGTCCTGGTTTAGACCTGGTTTAGTCCTGGTTTAGTCCTGGTTTAGTCCTGGTTTAGTCCTGGTTTAGACCTGGTTTAGTCCTGGTTTAGTCCTGGTTTAGTCCTGGTTTAGACCTGGTTTAGTCCTGGTTTAGACCTGGTTTAGTCCTGGTTTAGTCCTGGTTTAGACCTGGTTTAGACCTGGTTTAGACCTGGTTTAGTCCTGGTTTAGACCTGGTTTAGTCCTGGTTTAGTCCTGGTTTAGACCTGGTTTAGTCCTGGTTTAGTCCTGGTTTAGTCCTGGTTTAGACCTGGTTTAGTCCTGGTTTAGTCCTGGTTTAGACCTGGTTTAGACCTGGTTTAGTCCTGGTTTAGTCCTGGTTTAGACCTGGTTTAGTCCTGGTTTAGACCTGGTTTAGTCCTGGTTTAGTCCTGGTTTAGTCCTGGTTTAGTCCTGGTTTAGTCCTGGTTTAGTCCTGGTTTAGACCTGGTTTAGTCCTGGTTTAGTCCTGGTTTAGTCCTGGTTTAGTCCTGGTTTAGACCTGGTTTAGACCTGGTTTAGACCTGGTTTAGTCCTGGTTTAGTCCTGGTTTAGTCCTGGTTTAGTCCTGGTTTAGTCCTGGTTTAGTCCTGGTTTAATCCTGGTTTAGTCCTGGTTTAGTCCTGGTTTAGACCTGGTTTAGTCCTGGTTTAACACAGTTTTTAAAGTCTTTCTGTGACGATCTGAAATGATTCTCACATTTGTGTTTCTTCCGGTTCCTTCAGATTTGCTTTAGTTTGGATAATTTTTTGTGTCCTTGAAAACTGTGAATACGAGAACAACAAATAGAAAAACAGTGAAATCTGTCAAATAAACAGTCTAAAAATAAAACAATAAAAGGAGGAAGTGATTTTTCCTTTGAGTGAACTCTGGTCTCACCCTGAGTCCCTCTGCAGTCCAGTTCTGTGGATCCAGAGCTTCAGCTCCAGTGAGGAACGTCTCAGGTTCGACTTCAGCTCCAGAGGTGAACAGCTCCACAGTCGTTACTTCAGGTTTTTGCTTCATTTTGACTTAAGAAATCTCCTGTTTTCTCCTGACGTTTCCTCTTTTTACTCTTATTTCTTGGACCTTCTGCTTTGTACTCGAGGTCATTTTACTCTCACTTCAGCACATTTTCGGACCCTCAGCGACTTTCGTACGTTATCATCTCAGCTTCACACCTCTCACAGACCAGAGTGGAGGTTTGCCGTGATTTGTTCATTCAAACCGTGCACTTCCTGATTCTCAGACAGTAAAACTGGACTCGTGTTGACGTTCGGAGCTGTTTGTAGAATGTTTCTGAACTGAGACACGTTTTACTCAGACACACGAGAAGAATGAGGTCCAGATGAAGCTCGGACCTTTTACGTGTTTAGGTTTTGTGGTTTTCAGAGTGATCGAACATTAATGTTGTCGCGGTTTATCATTTTCTGAAAAGGGAAAGTCCTCAGATCGTCGCCTCGAACAGGAAACGCCGGCGCCTGAACCGGAGGATTTGGGTTTTGTTTTGTTTTCTGTGTTTCCTCAAATATAATTAGAATTTTGTGGAAGACGATTTTGATCCTCGCAAATCCCGATGATCCACATGTTTGTTCTGACACGATTTCTGCACAATCACACGGGCCCGGTGTAGATCTGATTTGGACCTGGTTTTAAGTCCCAGTTTAGACCTGGTTTAGACCTGGTTTAGTCCTGATTTAGACCTGGTTTAGACCTGGTTCAGTCCTGGTTTAGACCTGGTTTAGACCTGATTTAGACCTGGTTTAGACCTGGTTTAGACCTGGTTTAGTCCTGATTTAGACCTGGTTTAGTCCTGGTTTAGACCTGTTTGAGTCCAGACTTAGACCTGGTTTAGACCTGGTTTAGTCCTGATTTAGACCTGGTTTAGTCCTGGTTTAGTCCTGGTTTAGACCTGTTTGAGTCCAGACTTAGACCTGGTTTAGACCTGGTTTAGTCCTGGTTTAGACCTGGTGTTGACCTGGTTTACTCCTGGTTTAGACCTGGTTTGCTCCTGGTTTAGTCCTGGTTTAGACCTGTTTGAGTCCAGACTTAGACCTGGTTTAGACCTGGTTTAGTCCTGATTTAGACCTGGTTTAGTCCTGGTTTAGTCCTGGTTTAGACCTGTTTGAGTCCAGACTTAGACCTGGTTTAGACCTGGTTTAGTCCTGGTTTAGACCTGGTTTAGTCCTGGTTTAGACCTGGTGTTGACCTGGTTTACTCCTGGTTTAGACCTGGTTTACTCCTGGTTTAGACCTGGTTTGCTCCTGGTTTAGACCTGGTTTGCTCCTGGTTTAGACCTGGTTTAATCCTGGTTTAGACCTGGTTTAGTCCTGGTTTAGACCTGGTTTGCTCCTGGTTTAGACCTGGTTTAGACCTGGTTTAATCCTGGTTTAGACCTGGTTTAGTCCTGGTTTAGTCCTGGTTTAGTCCTGGTTTAGACCTGGTTTGCTCCTGGTTTAGACCTGGTTTAGACCTGGTTTAATCCTGGTTTAGACCTGGTTTAGTCCTGGTTTAGTCCTGGTTTAGTCCTGGTTTAGACCTGGTTTGCTCCTGGTTTAGACCTGGTTTAGACCTGGTTTAATCCTGGTTTAGACCTGGTTTAGTCCTGGTTTAGTCCTGGTTTAGTCCTGGTTTAGACCTGTTTGAGTCCAGACTTAGACCTGGTTTAGAGCTGATTTAGAGCTGGTTTAGACCTGGTTTGCTCCTGGTTTAGACCTGGTTTAGACCTGGTTTAATCCTGGTTTGGACCTGGTTTAGTCCCGTGTTTGTTTTGGCCTGTCTAACTCTCTCTTTTCTCTTTTCTCTTTTTCTCTCCCCATTTCCTCATCGTCTCCACCCGTCCGTCTGGTGCAGGTGAGTAGCTCCAGAGCGCCCCCTGCTGTCTCTCTGTGTGCTGTTCTTCTGTGTCTCCAGAGCGCCCCCTGCTGTCTCTCTGTGTGCTGTTCTTCTGTCTCCAGAGCGCCCCCTGCTGTCTCTCTGTGTGCTGTTCTTCTGTCTCCAGAGCGCCCCCTGCTGTCTCTCTGTGTGCTGTTCTTCTGTCCCTCCAGAGCGCCCCCTGCTGTCTCTCTGTGTGCTGTTCTTCTGTCTCTCCAGAGCGCCCCCTGCTGTCTCTCTGTGTGCTGTTCTTCTGTCTCTCCAGAGCGCCCCCTGCTGTCTCTCTGTGTGCTGTTCTTCTGTCTCCAGAGCGCCCCCTGCTGTCTCTCTGTGTGCTGTTCTTCTGTCTCCAGAGCGCCCCCTGCTGTCTCTCTGTGTGCTGTTCTTCTGTCCCTCCAGAGCGCCCCCTGCTGTCTCTCTGTGTGCTGTTCTTCTGTCTCTCCAGAGCGCCCCCTGCTGTCTCTCTGTGTGCTGTTCTTCTGTCTCTCCAGAGCGCCCCCTGCTGTCTCTCTGTGTGCTGTTCTTCTGTCTCTCCAGAGCGCCCCCTGCTGTCTCTCTGTGTGCTGTTCTTCTGTCTCTCCAGAGCGCCCCCTGCTGTCTCTCTGTGTGCTGTTCTTCTGTCTCTCCAGAGCGCCCCCTGCTGTCTGTCTGTGTGCTGTTCTTCTGTCTCCAGAGCGCCCCCTGCTGTCTCTCTGTGTGCTGTTCTTCTGTCTCTCCAGAGCGCCCCCTGCTGTCTCTCTGTGTGCTGTTCTTCTGTCTCCAGAGCGCCCCCTGCTGTCTCTCTGTGTGCTGTTCTTCTGTCACTCCAGAGCGCCCCCTGCTGTCTCTCTGTCTGCTGTGCTTCTGTCTCCAGCGCCCTGCTGTCTGTCTGTGTGCTGTTCTTCTGTCTCTCCAGAGCGCCCCCTGCTGTCTCTCTGTGTGCTGTTCTTCTGTCTCTCCGGAGCGCCCCCTGCTGTCTCTCTGTGTGCTGTTCTTCTGTCCCTCCAGAGCGTTTGGAGGACAGGTTTTTAAGCTCGGCAGGTTTGGTGCTAACCGTGTGCACTGCTGCGTCTGCGATCAGAGCCGCAGTCGTGTTTGAGATGTTTGGCCAGAGTTTGGGTTGTTTCAGCATCCGGTTTGGCGTTTGGCGTCTGGTTTGGTGTTTGGTTTGGCGTTCCGGTTTGACGTTCCGGTTTGACGTTCCGGTTTGACGTTCCGGTTTGACGTTCCGGTTTGGTGTTCCGGTTTGGCGTTCTGGTTTGACGTTCCGGTTTGACGTTCCGGTTTGACGTTCCGGTTTGGTGTTCCGGGGATTCTCTCTGTTGTTTTCTGGACTCATGTTTCTGAAATGTGGAGTTTGGACTTTTTACAAAAACGTCTCTGGAGGAAACTCGGCCTCGACTGGAGTTTAATCAGAGTCTGTTCAGACCCGGTTTAGTCCTGGTTTAGTCCCAGTTCAGATCATGGTTCAGGCAATTAGTGAAAACGTTTAGACCTGATTTAGACCTGATTTAGACCTGGTTTAGACCTGGTTTAGACCTGGTTTAGTCCTGGTTTAGACCTGGTTTAGACCTGGTGTTGACCTGGTTTTTACCTGGGTTAGACCATGTTAGGACCTGGTTTTGACCTTTTTAGGACCCGGCTTAGATCTGGGTGAGGCCTGTTTTAGACTTGGTTTAGTCTTCATTTATTCCTGAGTTAGACCTGATTTAGATCTGGTTTAGAATTGAATTTGTGTTGAGTTAGAACTGGTTTAGACCTGGTTTTTGACCTGTTTAAGTCTTGGGTGGTTTAGACCTGGTTTAGACCTTGTTTAGACCTGGTTTAGACCTGGTTTAGTCCTCGTTCAGACCTGGTTTAGACCTGGTTAAGTCCCGGTTTAGTCCTGGTTTAGTTCTTAAATCCTGGTTCTTTTTGTTCTTTGCAGTTGGACTGAGCAGATCCACAGATTTTGATGTTTGTTTCTGTGTCGAGTCAGAATCTGCTCTTCGTTCAGTCCAAACGTTTCATTCGCAGATTCTTTTACTCTCATACCCAGAATTCCCGGTTTATGGACGGCCTGTTCTGTTCAGTCCCGGTCCGGTCCAGTCCCGGTCCCGGTCCCGGTCCCGGTCCAGTCCCGGTCCAGTCCCGGTCCAGTCCCGGTCCAGTCCCGGTCCGGTCCCAGTCCAGTCCCGGTCCAGAGTTCTCGGTCCCAGAGCCGCTCTTGTGTCAATATAAAGATTTCAGAGCTCCGCCTGTTTGAGCCCAAACCCCAGAGTCGTGTGCGGTGGGTGTAAAAAGCCTTTTCACCGGATTCTCCGTGGAAATGGGTCTAAAACAGGAGTCGGCACCTTTGCCCGGCCGTATTCGGGCTCTTTGGTTCATATTTGTGAAACACGCTGGGGTCAAAGCCGTCGTTCTGTCGGAATAAACTCCTCGCGCTTTTCCGTTTCCAGTCGTGTGGATCCAGTAAATGAACGTCTCCAGTTTTACTCCATGTTTCCGTGGATCAGATCCGGGGGTTTGGTGCTGTTTACTCGAGGATCACACTTTATACCTCAGTCCTGTCACATTTACTCGTTTATATGAATCTGCGTAGCTCATTTCGACAGTCGTATTACGATATTGAATAAGACTAAAAGCAGCACATATCGATAACTTAACCACTGTAGAATCAGCACTATTCACTCGTTTACATGAATCTGTGTGGAGGTCGTTCATTTCCACAGGTCTGAATCTTCCGTCAAATAAAACTCCGCTGCAGAAGAGAAAGAAACGACTGAAACACACAAATCCTTTGATTAAATAGTGATAAATCTGATATTTAACCCTAATATCAAAGGCTAAAGTGTGAATTATCTATTATAATAGAGTGATATTTTATTTATACAGCCCACAAACAAAGAAAGTTACGTTTTAATTATTCGTCTATATAATGACGGTACATATTAATGAGCATCTCCAACTCTGCAGTGTAAATATGACAGATTATTGCAAAAAGGCTCATTTCATGTGTCGTCCTTCAGCCGGAGACACCAGAGATTTAACAGAAAAACAATAACGACAATTATAAAAGTGTCACACATTTTCTACACACGGAAACTAAAGAAAATATGATGTCATGAAAACGATAACGATAAAATCAAATATTAAATCCAAACTTTTCAATCATCTAACGCACATGTGTCAAACATGCGGCCCGGGGGCCAGATCCGGCCCTCCAAGACCTTTAATCTGGCCCTCGGCTGATTTTTCTATTAAAATACTTAAAATTTTCAGATTTTTCTGTTAATTTTCTGCACCGTTCAGCATAGCAGCGTCTCCAGCGTTTCTGTACGTTGCGACTCCCACCAGAGCAGCACAAATGAAGACTTTCCTCTTTCCAAACGCTCTTAAAGGACGATCGTTCTGACTGTCGACCGTGACCCTCATCATCAAAATGTCAAAAAATGAGAAAAGCAGATGCTGAGTTCAGGATTTCCCAAGAAAAATAGTCTAATTCTTATTTGTTGACAGAGGTGAATGGGAAATCTGTGCTCAGTGTGTTTGGAACAAGTGGCGTTGCTCGAGGAATATAATCTTAAACACCACTACGAGACACGGAGAAAAATACAATAACTTGAAGAGAGAACTGAGTTTTCTGATCCGGCCCTTTTGGGGTCAAAGTGGGCTGCATACGGCCCCCGGACCAACATGAGTTTGACACCCCTGGTCTAACGAATCGAACGTTGAGGATTTAAAGCCAGAACGAAGAGGACCGAGCGTTTCGCCGTGTTCCAGACGTCACCGCCGAACAGCAGCGATTGGTTCAGTCAAAGTTCCCACCGACCGTCGAGCGAACGAATCCTAACGCCGCGAGAGGCAGTTTACGAGAGGCAGTTTACGAGAGGCAGTTTACGAGAGGCAGTTTACACCGGCGTCTGCAGGCGGGACCATAGTCCATTTATCTGAGTGTCTGAGTGACGTCTCCACAGCGTCACATGAGGCTCCTGTTGCCACGGTTACAGGAGCGAATCTGGAGCCAGGTCCATATTTGGAAATCCTCCCGCGAGTATCATAGCAACACAAGAGCCAATCATGAGTGAGGAGGTTAAATGTGGCGCCTCCTCCTGGCAGAGCTGATGCATCATATATACGGACTATGGATGTGATACTCTGCACCTGCAGGACACTGGATTTACCTGATTCTGCACAAGAAGAAGAAACTTTGAGCTTTAAAGAGTTTAAGTCACTGATTTATGTTGTTTGTTCTGTTCCGCATTTAACAACAACAGAGTCACAATTTAACCAAATTCTCTTTACTTTCTGCTCGTTAAATTCTGCTCGTTCAGATTCTAGTCACATTAGATATTGTGACTGTTTGAGATATTTGGTCATTTTATTTCAGAAATCGTCACTCGGGGGAAAGCGGGAAGGGAACTTACTTAGCAACGAAACGAGCTGTCAATCAAACCTGTCGCTAACGCTAGGGGGAGGGGCCTCGGGGAACGAAGGCGTCTGATTGGTCCGTTATTTCTGTTCAGATCTTGATTTAGGAACAAAACAGAGAAATGAAAAGTTCAGGATCCTGTGTGGCGGCTTCAGACGAACAGTTTAAGTCCAGAATGACGAGGCTCAGAGCAGCAGGTACAGACAGAGGGACGAGAAGATCCTAATGTGAAGGAGCCCCAAGAGCCTCCTGGAGCACTTCCTGTTTGGCACGCGGCGGCTAACGGGTTAGCGGTTAACGGGTTAGCGGCTAACGGGTTAGCGGCTAACGGGTTAGCGGCTAACGGGTTAGAGTCTGGAGAAAAGGGAAACTTTGTGATCCGAGCACAAATGTCTGTTTCAAAGTTCAAGTGTTGGATTGTTGTGGCTGTCGGTCGGCTGTCAATCATCGTCCCACACCCGCCCCCTCCACCCGCCCCCTCACCCGCCCCCTCCACCCGCCCCCTCCACCCGCCCCCTCTTCTGACTCTGGAGGATTTTCAGAGTTCACCTCAGGCAGATTAAAGCTTCGGGACGGACTCTAACGGCTCTTTAATGTTTCCGTTTTACAGGGTTTTACTTTCTGACGTGTTTTAATATTGTTTCCTCATCATAACTCAATCAGGCTTTATTCACGGAGCACTTTACAGCTCTCAAGGTGACCAGAGTGCTTCCCAATAAAACCGACGCAAAATAAAAAACATTCAGAACATTAAACAACCAAATAAAAGGCTGCAGATCGTCAGGGCATCGCTGCGCCTTAAAGACCGTCCGGAGACACCAGTCTGCAGATCAGAACGGGGCGCTTTTTAAAACAGATTTTTCATATATTTGGATCGTTTCAGTCCAATCTCTGCTGAACAAAGGGTAAAAGGGCTTGAAAACGACCACTTCATGACATCACGAGGTGGAGCAGAGCGTTTGGAGCTCTGCAGAGGGAACAGACGAATCATAAAGAGTCACTCAAACGTGTGACTGAAGCAAAACACGACTCCAGCTCTGGTTCTGAGGAGTGAAAATCGTGTTCTGTCTTTTCTAACACTTCAACAGTTCCGACTACATTTCTGAGCGACTTGTTTACGTGAAATGCACAATATTAAACACTCGTTAATTAGCACAAAAGGGCAGTTCAGACTTTTCAGCACTTCGAGTTTGACGTTTCTTTAAACACTCGAATAGATTCTGAAGCTTTTTCATTTTGATTGTTCCATAAACTCCACCTTTGACTCACATTTTTGAACACATTTTTCCACTGTTGTTGTTGTTCTGAACCTGGATTTTTTAAAGATTTTAATTCCTTTTAAATCGTCACCTTGCTAAAATAATCGCCCAAGTCATTTTTTGCCCAAATTGACTTTTTTTTTTAACCTTAATCTTAGTTCGTTTTTTGTGTTTCCTGAAAAACTTTAAAAAATGACGTGTGGCTATTTTAGGAAGATGTCGAAATTATGAGGACTTTCTGTTTTTGTGAATTTTCTTGGGTAACATCTGCTGATTTTCTTTGCGCATCGTTTTTAAAATATGAAGTTTTACCAAATAATTGGATTTCAGGGTCTTTAATTGTGTAAATATTGGGTTTGTTGAGTCTCTGTCTCCACTGATGATTCTTACAGTGCAGGACCTGAGCTCACAAAACTTGTGAATATAAGAGTCTGGATTTCAGCACCTCATGACTGGATAGCTCCTTTGCTGCACTAAACAACAAAACTTAAAAATTCAACCTTTTTTTATCGATCTTTATATTCTAACTAACTTTTTGAAATACAAACACTTGGGAACATTTCTAAAGGATGTGTTTTTGCCCCGAACAAACTCCGGCGCTTCAGGTTTGTCCTTATCTCTGTCAGACTAAAATCAGGCCAAAACAAGGACTGAACCTGGACTAAACCAGAACTAAACTCAAACTAAAAAAAAAGACTCAACCAGGAGTAAAAGGTCTAAACTAGGACTAAACTAAGATCAAGTTTGCAGGGCTAAAAAAAAAGGACTAAACTAAAACGAGACTTTAAATCAGGACTAAGATCAGACCAAAACCAGGATTCTAACAGGTTTCAACCAGGACTAAGATAAGGCTAAATCAGAGTTAACCCAGGATGAAAATCAGATTAAACTAGGACTAAACCACGTCTAAACCAAGACTAAGAGTAGAATTAAACAGGAACTTAACCCAGACTAAAAACAGACTAAACCAGGACTAAACCAGGACTAAAAACAGGCAAAATGAGGTCTAAACCAGTTCCAAACCCAGACTAATAATAAAGCAGAGTTCCTCAAACATGTGGATGAAACAGAACACGACTCCAGCTCTGTTTTTAAGGACACAGTGACTTCAGAACAGGACTTAGAGCTCTCAGGACTCAGTCTGTGTGTTTTACAGCAGAACTTTTGTCTGACTCCGTTCTGCGGGAGGTTCGATCACTGAACACAGACGTGTGCAGCTCCTCTCGCTGTTTTCAGCCCCGTGTCGTCCGGGTTTTCTGTCGTATCGATCCCCTGACCTTTAGTGAAGTTTAATGTGATGCGCCGGCTCTGCTCTTCCTCACATTTTCCTTTCTCTCCTCCTCCTCTTCCCCTCTTCCTCCTCCTCTTTAAACCGTCAGCGCTCAAACAGATCATGACCCGGCGACAGTGGAGACGTCTCTGTTTCTCCTGTAAAATGAACTTTTCTTCCACGTTCTGACGTTCTTCCCTCGTCAAAAACCCCGTGAAGAGGTTTCCAGCTGCTGCGCCGTGAACGAACGGGAGAAAATGTTGCTTATGCATTGTCCCTTTAATGAATAAATAAATATTAAAAGACGAGATAATGTATAAAGGAACAAACATGGACTTGTAAATATGCAGGATTGTGGCCAAAGCTCATTTCCATCCTTAGTGTAAAAATACTGAACAACCCCAAAAAACGGCGCTGTAGGTGTGAAAATGGAGCGAATGAAGAACGTTCTGTTAATAATGCGTGTGGAAAGCGTCTCTGAGGACATGTGCCGGGATAAAGCGCTGTGGCTGTTGGTTTAAGGCGACTTTGGGCGTCAGATAAATAAAATGTCCAGTAATAATAATAAACTGATCAGTGGAGGCGGGTTTGTATTTAGACTCTGATCATGTCGCCGTGCAGAGTGTTTGTGGTGTTTGTGGCTTTAGTCCCGGTTTAGTCCCGGGTCTTTCTCTTTCTTCTCCTTCTTCTGGGTCTCCCGATACGATACGGTCTGAACCGCACTGTACGATATTTACTGCGAAATCGTGGAAAAGCCGTGTACGAGGCTCCGCCCACGAGCTGCTCCCACACGACAGAAAAACAGAAAAGTGTAAACGGCGACTGGACGAACCTGATGTGACGCAGGAGTTTCCTTCGTGGTCCCGGCTCAGACTCCAGAACGTTCCGGTGACAGGAGGAGCCTCCTGTGATCCCGGCTCAGACTCCAGAACGTTCCGGTGACGGGAGGAGCCTCCTGTGATCCCGGCTCAGGCTCCAGAACGTTCCGGTGACGGGAGGAGCCTCCTGTGATCCCGGCTCAGACTCCAGAACGTTCCAGTGACGGGAGGAGCCTCCTGTGATCCCGGCTCAGACTCCAGAACGTTCCGGTGACGGGAGCAGCCTCCTGTGATCCCGGCTCAGACTCCAGAACGTTCCGGTGACGGGAGGAGCCTCCTGTGATCCCGGCTCAGACTCCAGAACGTTCCGGTGACGGGAGGAGCCTCCTGTGATCCCGGCTCAGACTCCAGAACGTTACGGGGACGGGAGGAGCCTCCTGTGATCCCGGCTCAGACTCCAGAACGTTCGGTGACGGGAGGAGCCTCCTGAGAGCCCGGCTCAGACTCCAGAACGTTCCGGTGACGGGAGCAGCCTCCTGTGATCCCGGCTCAGACCCCAGAACGTTCCGGTGATGGGAGCAGCCTCCTGTGATCCCGGCTCAGACTCCAGAACGTTCCGGTGACGGGAGGAGCCTCCTGTGATCCCGGCTCAGACTCCAGAACGTTCCGGTGACGGGAGGAGCCTCCTGTGATCCCGGCTCAGACTCCAGAACGTTCCGGTGACGGGAGGAGCCTCCTGTGATCCCGGCTCAGACTCCAGAACGTTCCGGTGATGGGAGCAGCCTCCTGTGATCCCGGCTCAGACTCCAGAACGTTCCGGTGACGGGGAGGAGCCTCCTGTGATCCCGGCTCAGACTCCAGAACATTTCGGTGACAGGAGCAGCCTCCTGTGATCCCGGCTCAGACTCCAGAACGTTCCGGTGACGGGGAGGAGCCTCCTGTGATCCCGGCTCAGACTCCAGAACGTTCCGGTGATGGGAGCAGCCTCCTGTGATCCCGGCTCAGACTCCAGAACGTTCCGGTGACGGGGAGGAGCCTCCTGTGATCCCGGCTCAGACTCCAGAACATTTCGGTGACAGGAGCAGCCTCCTGTGATCCCGGCTCAGACTCCAGAACGTTCCGGTGACGGGAGGAGCCTCCTGTGATCCCGGCTCAGACTCCAGAACGTTCCGGTGACGGGAGGAGCCTCCTGTGATCCCGGCTCAGACTCCAGAACGTTCCGGTGACGGGAGGAGCCTCCTGTGATCCCGGCTCAGACTCCAGAAAGTTCCGGTGACGGGAGGAGCCTCCTGTGATCCCGGCTCAGACTCCAGAACGTTCCGGTGACGGGTGGAGCCTCCTGTGATCCCGGCTCAGACTCCAGAACGTTCCGGTGACGGGAGGAGCCTCCTGTGATCCCGGCTCAGACTCCAGAACGTTCCGGTGACGGGAGGAGCCTCCTGTGATCCCGGCTCAGACTCCAGAACGTTCTGGTGACGGGAGGAGCCTCCTGTGATCCCGGCTCCAGACTCCAGAACGTTCGGTGACGGGAGGAGCCTCCTGTGATCCCGGCTCAGACTCCAGAACGTTCCGGTGACGGAAGGAGCCTCCTGTGATCCCGGCTCAGACTCCAGAACGTTCCGGTGACGGGAGGAGCCTCCTGTGATCCCGGCTCAGACTCCAGAACGTTCCGGTGACGGGAGGAGCCTCCTGTGATCCCGGCTCAGACTCCAGAACGTTCCGGTGACGGGAGGAGCCTCCTGTGATCCCGGCTCAGACTCCAGATTGTTCCGGTGACGGGAGCAGCCTCCTGTGATCCCGGCTCAGACTCCAGAACGTTCCGGTGATGGGAGCAGCCTCCTGTGATCCCGGCTCGTGAACGTTCCGGCTCGGCGCCCCCTGCTGGTGTGATCTCCGTGTGAATCGTGAACTCCGGTGTTTTATCCGCGCTCTCGTCTGTTCTCTCCGGCCGCACCGGAGCTTTGAAGTCCACCTCAAAAAGCGGATTTACTCAATTATTCAAACGAGCTCCAAACATCTGCACAGAGATGAGCCGAGAGACGATGAAAGAGGAAGAGGAAGAGGGAGGGACAGAGGGAACGAGGGAGGGATGGAACGCCATCGGACAAAGAGAAGACGACAAAAACAAACGGGAAACAGGGAGAATTCAGTGCACATTTATTAAACACTGACACCTCGATTTAAAGTGTAGTAACAGATTAAACCAGGACTAAACCAGGACTAAACCAGGACTAGACCAGGACTGAACCAGGACTAAACCAGGACTAAACCAGGACTAAAGCAGGACTAAACCAGGACTAGACCAGGATTAAACCAGGATTAAACCAGGATGAGTGAGGTCACAACCTTATCTCAGTTTAGACTTTTACAGTCCTGATTTAGTCTTTGTTTAATCCTGGTTTAGTCCTGGTTAAATCCTGATTTAGTCCTGGTTTAGTGCTGGTTTAATCCTGGTTTAGTCCTGGTTTAATCCTGGTTTAGTCCTGGTTTAGTCCTGGTTTAGTCCTGGTTTAATCCAGACTTTGACTCCAGGGTCTTTTCTTTCTGCAGTGAATTCTTTCCATTATTTTGGGAAAACCCGGATCTAAAACAAATCAGTGGTTTTGTGTAAACCTTTGGGACAGGGTCAGGACCGGGACTGTCCCGGGGAAACAGGACCAGGACCGGGACTGTCCCGGGGAAACAGGACCAGGACCGGGACTGTCCCGGGGAAACAGGACCAGGACCGGGACTGTCCCGGGGAAACAGGACCAGGACTGGGACTGTCCCGGGGAAACAGGCTCAGGACCGGGACTGTCCCGGGGAAACAGGCTCAGGACCGGGACTGTCCCGGGGAAACAGGACCAGGACCGGGACTGTCCCGGGGAAACAGGACCAGGACTGGGACTGTCCCGGGGAAACAGGACCAGGACCGGGACTGTCCCGGGGAAACAGGACCAGGACCGGGACTGTCCCGGGGAAACAGGACCAGGACTGGGACTGTCCCGGGGAAACAGGCTCAGGACTGGGACTGTCCCGGGGAAACAGGACCAGGACTGGGACTGTCCCGGGGAAACAGGACCAGGACCGGGACTGTCCCGGGGAAACAGGCTCAGGACTGGGACTGTCCCGGGGAAACAGGACCAGGACTGGGACTGAAACAAGACGTCTGGACGAGTAACGCAGGAGCTGAAAACAGTGGAACGGAGAGAGATGAAGGTCTGAGTGTGCAGAACGTGCCGCTGTCTCCGTCTTTCTCCTGAGTCGTGTTTTTGTGAATGAGTCGGGAGGTTTTCGGCAGAAACACAAACTCGTGTGTCAGAGTCTTGCATCATTCTTACACAAATATTCACAAACAGACGAGTGTGGAGCTGACGGAGGCAAACACACCTCCCACGGCTATTTTTAGATCCACGTTTTCCCAGAATAATGGAAAGAATTCACCGCAGGAAAAATGTCACGGAAAGAAACGACTGGAGTCAAAGTGTGGATTAAACGAGGATGAAACCAGGTCTAAACCAGGTCTAAACCAGGTCTAAACCAGGTCTAAACCAGGTCTAAACCAGGTCTAAACCAGGACTAAACCAGGTCTAAAGCAGGTCTAAACCAGGACTAAACCAGGTCTAAACCAGGTCTAAACCAGGTCTAAACCAGGTCTAAACCAGGACTAAACCAGGACTAAACCAGGTCTAAACCAGGTCTAAACCAGGTCTAAACGAGGATGAAACCAGGTCTAAACCAGGTCTAAACCAGGTCTAAACCAGGACTAAACCAGGTCTAAAGCAGGTCTAAACCAGGACTAAACCAGGTCTAAACCAGGTCTAAACCAGGTCTAAACCAGGTCTAAACCAGGTCTAAACCAGGACTAAACCAGGACTAAACCAGGTCTAAACCAGGTCTAAACCAGGTCTAAACCAGGATTAAACCAGGTCTAAACCAGGATTAAACCAGGTCTAAACCAGGTCTAAACCAGGACTAAACCAGGTCTAAACCTGTGGTAATTGTAGGACTGTTTCTGTTTCAGTCTTTTGTCATTTGCTTTTGATTCATATTTTATAATAACACAGACTTTTCCTCAGCCTCAGGTCGTTTCTCTTCTCTAGTTTTGTGGAGTTTGTCTCCGTCAGCTGAGCAGAAATGACGTCCTGTAATTACCACAGAAATAATAATGAAGAATTTTAGAAATAAACTCACACAAATGAAACTGTCACAGCACAAAACAGCACAAACCAAATACAAACGTTTGACATCATTTTCTTCCTGTTCTGAGGCTGTTTCACATTCTGAGGTTCTGGACGACGTCATCGACCAAAATAAAACTGTGAATATCTGAAGAACCAGAATCACACAAACTGAACTTTCTGCAGCACAAACGACTGACACAGTTTTTGTGCAGGTTTGAGTTTGATGAGGCGACTTCATGGACGTCACAAACGACAGTCGTGTTTGTGCGCTCCGTCCTCTCGTCCTCTCGTGCTCAAAATCGTCCGCGGCGTTTCCTAATCGAGGCCTGTGACCTGTGACCTGTGACCTGTGACCTGTGACCTGGGACCTGTGACCTGTGACCTGGAACCTGTGACCTGTGACCTGGGACCTGTGACCTGGGACCTGTGACCTGGGACCTGGGACCTGGGACCTGGGACCTGGGACCTATGACCTGGGACCTGGGACCTGGGACCTGTGACCTGGGACCTGGGACCTGTGACCTGGCGGCGGCGTCTCCGTGGAAACAGACGAGTTAAACTGAACTGTGCAGAGACGTAACGCGATAATTACACAGACGATAATGACAGCCTCCCCCTGCTGGGCCTGTGCTGGGCCTGTGCACACAAACAACAGAACAGAGCCACAAACGCAGAGCTGCAGGAAAGAGACCGGAGCCTGAGAATTACACACAAATATGATGAGATTAGGAACAAAAGAGGTACAAATGATTTTAAACAGGTAAAAGTTTGAACTAAAGCGAAACACAAACACAAACAAAGACTCGATCTGGAAATAATGAAAGAGTCGGTTTTAAACTCTTGAAACCAGAGGATCTAAACCAGAACCCGACCAAAACCAGACCAGTCCACAAGACCGGATATGATCCTGGTCCAGTCCTGGTTTAACCCTCATTTAGTCCTGGTTCAGTCCTGGTTTAGTCCTGGTTCAGTCCTGGTTCAGTCCTGGGTCAGTCCTGGTTTAATCCTGGTTCAGTCCTGGTTCAGTCCTGGGTCAGTCCTGGTTTAATCCTGGTTCAGTCCTGGTTTAGTCCTGGTTCAGTCCTGGTTTAATCCTGGTTCAGTCCTGGTTCAGTCCTGGTTCAGTCCTGGTTCAGTCCTGGTTCAGTCCTGGTTCAGTCCTGGTTCAGTCCTGGTCCAGTCCTGGTCTGACCTTGTTTTTCTCTTAGGTTTAATTATTTCTGATTCGTGCTTTAGAAGAACAATAAAGATAATTACAGCTCGACTGAAGTAATGAAGCTAATGAGAAAATCAGCAACACGAAAACAGGAGCAGACAGGAGCAGACAGGAGCAGACAGGAGGAGGCAGGAGGAGGCAGGAGCAGACAGGAGGAGGCAGGAGCAGACAGGAGGAGGCAGGAGGAGGCAGGAGGAGGCAGGAGCAGACAGGAGGAGGCAGGAGGAGGCAGGAGCAGGCAGGAGCAGACAGGAGGAGGCAGGAGCAGACAGGAGGAGGCAGGAGGAGGCAGGAGCAGACAGGAGGAGGCAGGAGGAGGCAGGAGCAGACAGGAGGAGGCAGGAGCAGACAGGAGGAGGCAGGAGCAGACAGGAGCAGACAGGAGGAGGCAGGAGCAGACAGGAGCAGGCAGGAGGAGGCAGGAGCAGACAGGAGGAGGCAGGAGCAGACAGGAGCAGACAGGAGCAGGCAGGAGCAGACAGGAGGAGGCAGGAGCAGACAGGAGCAGACAGGAGCAGGCAGGAGGAGGCAGGAGCAGACAGGAGGAGGCAGGAGCAGACAGGAGCAGACAGGAGCAGACAGGAGCAGGCAGGAGCAGGCAGGAGGAGGCAGGAGCAGACAGGAGGAGGCAGGAGCAGACAGGAGCATAGGGGACATGTTGGTGTGGGTCTCGTCTCGTCTTTCGTCTGATTTCTTCTTTGTTGAAACATTAAAGCTGCACTTTTATTTCACGCTGACACTTTCGGTTCCGGTGGCGCTGCACTGCACGCGACCCGGGCTTTGGTGCTACTGCTGCAGTTGTTTTTAAACAGTTGTTTTTTTTTAACTTTATACTAACTATGTGAGTGATGTAATTAACTAACAACGGATCGCTGGATTTACAACGTCTTCTTGTTGGCTAACCGGGCACAATCTACAGCATGAGGGCAACGTTACTTCTCTGGCTGCTGCTGTTGCTCTGCACTGTCAGGGAAATTCTCTGTAAGACTTTCCCCACTGCTCAGGTGTTGTCGGGAGGAGCACAACCTTATACGTACGCGAGGGATTTTCTGTTAACCCTGCGACATAAGGGGGACACGGCACCAAGAGATGTACCGGTGGATTTGAGGAGAAAGACACAGCCCCGAAGGCTAACCCGGCGTAAAAGAGGCTGCCGCGGGGGAGTGAGACAACGACTTAGAAGAAGAGGCAATCGTCCTCCTCTTCCGTCTATAATCTTGAGCAATGTTCGGGCATTGTCCAATAAAGTCGACGAATTAAGGATTAACAGCCGCTATCTACACGAATACAGGGAATCGTGTGTTATTGTGCTGACTGAGACCTGGCTCCGGGAGGAGACGCCGGACAGCCTGATTCAGCTGAATGGCTGCACTTGTGTGAGAGCGGACAGAGAACTTTCTTCTGGCAAATCTAAAGGTGGGGGCATCTGCATGTATGTTCGTAATGACTGGTGCAATCAGATTACTGTGCGAGAGCAGTCTTGTGGTCCAGACTTGGAGATGCTTTGCCTTTCGCTACGCCCATTTTATTTGCCGAGAGAGTTTGGCAACATAATTGTGTGCGCTGCGTACATCCCTCCAAGTGCGAATGCATCTGCGGCTGCCCATCAACTGGCGGAATGTGTGCATAAACGTCTTCAGCACACCCCCGGAGCCCCAGTTTTAATACTGGGCGATTTTAATCATGTGCGTCTTGAGCACACTTTACCGGGGTTCCATCAATACGTCAAATGTGCCACGCGCAATGAGAAGATACTCGATAAATGCTACGGCAACATAAAGAACGCGTATCTGGCGAAACCTCTCCCCCCTCTCGCAAATTCTGACCACGCCACAATACACCTTTTACCCACTTATCGAACTGTTTTGAAATCTGCAAAACCTGTTAAAAAAACTGTAATGAAGTGGACTGATAACAGTTTGGAGACACTTAGGGGATGTTTCTCCTGCACTGATTGGGAATTGTTCCACAGTCTAGAATTGAATGTGGCAACCGACACCATCACAGATTACATCCACTTTTGCATTGAAAATATTGTCCCCAAGAAGATTGTGACACACTTCCCCAATAACAAGCCTCATGTAACAAAAGAGGTAAAATGTGCTATTAATAAAAAGAAGCTGGCCTTCAAAAGTAAGGACAGAGTTGGATTAATGGCTGCCCAAAAGGGTCTTGATACTGTGATGAAAAAAGCCAGAGAGGAACACCGGCTGGCTATGGAGGACAGCTTGAGGTCCAAAGACACTAAATATCTCTGGGACACAATGAAAAAAGTGACTTATATGAATTCTACCAGGAAGCAGATATCAACTGCCATGAACGGTGTTGATAGAGCTAATGAACTTAATGAATTCTTTTTGAGGTTTGATTCTCAGGGTTCTTGTGGCAGGGCTGATCTAGCTGAGCTTGATTCATTGTGCTGTGGTTTAGTTACTGTGTCTATCAGTTGTGAGGAAGTGGAAAAAATTTTTACTAAAGTGCCTTACAAGAAATCAGCAGGCCCAGATGGTTTGACATCCTTTCTGTATAGGAACTGTTCTGCCGAGCTGTCAGAGGCATGGACTCCTATTTTCCAAATGTCTTTAAACAGCTGTACTGTCCCGGCTTCATGGAAGAAGTCAGTTGTTATTCCCATTCCAAAAGTCAGCTGCCCGCAAACTGATAAAGACTTCAGACCTGTAGCATTGACGTGCATTGCAATGAAGTGCCTGGAGAAAATTGTGATCGATCATTTAAAAGCAGATGTTTCATCTTTCAGTGACCCACTGCAGTTCGCGTATAAGCAAGGCTGCAGCACCGCTGACGCAGTGATCAGTGTGTCTCACCTTATATTAAAGCATTTGGAGGCACCAAACACATATGCCAGAGTTTTATTTGCAGACTTTAGCTCTGCTTTTGACACTGTGCAGCCTCGGCTACTTGCCAAAAAACTGTTGGAGATGAATGTGAGCCCATTCGTGGTAAAATGGTTTTTGTCAATGCTGACAGATAGGACACAACAAGTAAGGCTGAATGGCACTCTTTCTAAGGCATTATCTTGTAATACTGGGGTGCCACAAGGCGCAGTGAGCTCTCCGGTGTTGTTTACGCTCTACACTAATAGCTGCCAAAGTAACCATAGTCAAAACAAAATTGTAAAGTTTTCCGATGATACCATTATTGTTAGTCTCCTATCTGCAGCTGACAGCCCTACAGTTTATTTTGATGAAGTAAATCAATTTAAAGAATGGTGTAAGGATCATCATCTGCTACTAAACACGGTGAAAACGAAAGAGATCATTTTTGATCCTAAGAATGTAACTGTACATGATCCTCTGATAATAGACAGTAGACCGATTGAAACCGTGAACACCATTAAATATCTGGGTGTTTACATCGACAGCCAGTTCAAATGGAGTGACCATGTGGATCATCTTTGTGGGAAACTTGCCCAAAGACTTTATTTCTTGAGGAGGTTGAGGTTGTTTGGTGTCTGCTCCAAAATACTACTCACCTTCTATACTGCAGTGTTAGAGAGCTTAGTGAGGTATGTCATGGCTGCCTGGTTTGGAGGGTTAACTGTGAAAGACAAAACTAAACTTCAAAAGATCCTCAATGTAGCCATGAAAATAATTGGCTGCAATAACCATCCATCCTTGCAAACCATTTTTGAGGAAACAATACTTAAGCTAGCTAGGAAAATTTCTACCAACCAAAACCACTTTTTGTACTCAGAATTTGATCTTTTACCTTCAGGCAGACGATTCAGAGCCATCAGACATAAAACTAACCGTTATAGGTTCTCATTTATCCCTACAGCGATCACTTTCTTGAATAAGAACTAGTTGTTCTGCATTATTATTCATCACATCATGTGCCCTTGGTCTTTTAGGTTCTTATCTAATGAATTGTAAGATTTAAATATTTAAAGTAGTATGCTCAGATTTTAATGGTTGTTGCTCAATGAATTGGATTTTGTGTGTGGACAAAGACTACTTTTAATGATTTTTTATTATTTTTATTTATTTTTTATTTTTTTTATTTTTTTGATATTATGAACGTGGACTTTTTGTTAATTGTATTTATTAATATTTATTATGGTGGACTTTTGGATTTGATTAATTTAATGGAGCTTGGATTCAATGCTGCCAGGAAGCGGATATTGTATTCACAGTGATCTATTTACCTATTGTATGTTTTTATGACTGTCTTTGTATGTGAATTTGTATGTTCTGCAGTTTTGGTGGTGCTGTGGCCCAAGACAAATTTCCTTTCGGGGACAATAAAGTTTACCTTACCTTACCTTACCTTACCTTTCTCCGAACAAACAGAGTAACGGGTGAAAACAAAACATTTCTCCAGACGTCCGTATCGTTCAGAGGCAACGGCGTTTTGGGAGGTTGGAAACGCAAAAATCTGAAAACGCTCCACCTTTTTATCACCGCAGACCAGCCAACGCATGACGATTTTACCGCGGATGGGGGAGGGGCTCAACTCCGAACTGTTGAGCGACACAGATCTACAGTTTCAGTCTGCAGGAGCCTGTGCAGAGTCGTGTTTTACAGTGAGAGCAAACGAGTGAAGAAATGTTATGGACACACAGTCAGTGACTCGTCCAGGACCAGGGTTTAAGACCAGAACTGGGGACAGAACCGTCACATAACGGGTGAATAATGAGCTGTGACCTGAGGAGGTTCGCACAGGGCGTTTGCACCTGTCGGGCTGTGGTCAGGGCTGTTTGTGGGTCTCGCGGTGGAGCTGTGGTTTTGTCGGGGAGGGTGGGTCCAGGGGGTGTGTGTTGGGGCGGGTGTGGGTCCAGGGGGTGTGTGTTGGGGCAGGTGTGGGTCCAGGGGGTGTGTGTTGGGGCGGGTGTGGGTCCAGGGGGTGTGTGTTGGGGCGGGTGTGGGTCCAGGGGGTGTGTGTTGGGGCGGTTGTGGGTCCAGGGGGTGTGTGTTGGGGCGGGTGTGGGTCCAGGGGGTGTGTGTTGGGGCAGGTGTGGGTCCAGGGGGTGTGTGTTGGGGCAGGTGTGGGTCCAGGGGGTGTGTGTTGGGGCAGGTGTGGGTCCAGGGGGTGTGTGTTGGGGCGGTTGTGGGTCCAGGGGGTGTGTGTTGGGGCGGGTGTGGGACCAGGGGGTGTGTGTTGGGGCAGGTGAGGGTCCAGGGGGTGTGTGTTGGGCGGGTGTGGGTCCAGGGGTGTGTGTTGGGTCGTGTGTGGGTCCGGGGGGTGTGTGTTGGGTTGGTGGGGGGTCGTGGGGGTGTGTGTTGGGGGGGGTGTGGGTCCAGGGGGTGTGTGTTGGGGCGGGTGTGGGTCCAGGGGGTGTGTGTTGGGGCGAGTGTGGGTCCAGGGGGTGTGTGTTGGGGCGGGTGTGGGTGCAGGGGGTGTGTGTTGGGGCGGGTGTGGGTCCAGGGGGTGTGTGTTGGGGCAGGTGTGGGTCCAGGGGGTGTGTTGGGGCAGGTGTGGGTCCAGGGGGTGTGTGTTGGGGCAGGTGTGGGTCCAGGGGGTGTGTGTTGGGGCGGGTGTGGGTCCAGGGGGTGTGTGTTGGGGCGGGTGTGGGTCCAGGGGGTGTGTGTTGGGGCAGGTGTGGGTCCAGGGGGTGTGTGATGGGGCAGGTGTGGGTCCAGGGGGTGTGTGTTGGGGCGGGTGTGGGTGCAGGGGGTGTGTGTTGGGGCGGGTGTGGGTCCAGGGGGTGTGTGTTGGGGCGGGTGTGGGTCCAGGGGGTGTGTGTTGGGGCGGGTGTGGGTCCAGGGGGTGTGTGGTGGGGCGGGTGTGGGTCCAGGGGGTGTGTGTTGGGCCGTGGGTGGGTCCCGGGTGTGTGGTGGGGGGGGTGTGGGTCCAGGGGGTGTGTGTTGGGGCGGGTGTGGGTCCAGGGGGTGTGTGTTGGGGCGGGTGTGGGTCCAGGGGGTGTGTGGTGGGGCGGGTGTGGTTCCAGGGGGTGTGTGTTGGGGCAGGTGTGGGTCCAGGGGGTGTGTGTTGGGGCGGGTGTGGGTCCAGGGGGTGTGTGGTGGGGCGGGTGTGGGTCCAGGGGGTGTGTGGTGGGGCGGGTGTGGGTCCAGGGGGTGTGTGTTGGGGCGGGTGTGGGTCCAGGGGGTGTGTGTTGGGGCGGGTGTGGGTCCAGGGGGTGTGTGTTGGGGCGGGTGTGGGTCCAGGGGGTGTGTGTTGGGGCGGGTGTGGGTCCAGGGGGTGTGTGTTGGGGCGGGTGTGGGTCCAGGGGGTGTGTGTTGGGGCGGGTGTGGGTCCAGGGGGTGTGTGTTGGGGCAGGTGTGGGTCCAGGGGGTGTGTGTTGGGGCGGGTGTGGGTCCAGGGGGTGTGTGTTGTGGCGGGTGCGGGTCCAGGGGGTGTGTTGGGGCGGGTGCGGGTCCAGGGGTGTGTGTTGGGGCAGGTGTGGGTCCAGGGGGTGTGTGTTGGGGCAGGTGTGGGTGCAGGGGGTGTGTGTTGGGGCGGGTGTGGGTCCAGGGGGTGTGTGTTGGGGCGGGTGTGGGTCCAGGGGGTGTGTGTTGGGGTGGGTGTGGGTCCAGGGGGTGTGTGTTGGGGCAGGTGTGGGTGCAGGGGGTGTGTGTTGGGGCGGGTGTGGGTCCAGGGGGTGTGTGTTGGGGCGGGTGTGGGTTCTGCTCCTCTGTGTGTTTGTGGATGTGGCGGCGAAGGGGGAGAGGAGCTGTCCATGGTCCTTGTCGTGGATTCTCCGTATGTTTTGAAGTGGACTGTTTGGTGTTTTCCTCGGGGGCATCGGTGCAGATGTGTCGGGCTTTGGTTCCTCCAAACGGGACTTCTGTTTGGTACAAATTGTTTCCTTCCTGTTTACAACCAGATCGTGTAGTTTTTCTAACCTTACAGCCTTTGTAGAGGGTGTGATGGGTTTTGAAAAGATTTTTCAAAATAAAAGATCAAACTCAAGTTCAAACTCAGATAATAAATACAATGGAAATAATTATTTCTTGGGCAGCCAGTGGCCCCGTACCAATTGATCCATGGACCGGTCCCCGGCCCGGGGCTTGGGGACCACTGCTGTAGAGATTAGGTCACGAGCACGAGGCAGTTCAGGAAAAAAGTCCTTCAGATTTATTACACTTCATGTTGTTTTGAGTTGAGGCGCTGGAGAAGAGGAAGTGGAGAAGCAGAAGGGTCATACTCAGCATGTGGTGTTGGTGGTGCTGCCCCCTACGCTCTGGACGTGTGAACTACATCGACAAACTGCAGGTTTAGTGTCTCCGTGAGCAGCAGAATTCCCCAAAACGCTCAAGTAAACGCGGCATAAGAGTGAGAATGAAAACTAACTACTACTACTACTACTACTACTACTACTGCTACTACTACTGCTACTACTACTACTACTGCTACTACTACTACTACTGCTACTACTGCTACTACTACTACTACTACTACTACTACTACTACTACTGCTACTACTACTACTACTACTACTACTACTACTACTACTACTACTACTACTACTGCTACTATTACTACTACTACTACTACTACTACTACTACTACTACTGCTACTACTACTGCTACTACTACTACTACTACTACTACTACTACTGCTGATACCTTATCACCACTACTACTACTATCACCACTAATACTACTGCCGATACTACTACCACTACCATCATCATCACTACTACTACTACCGCCACCTGCCGATTACCACTACCACTACTACTACCAATACTACCATCTGCTGCCGATACCACCACTACCACTACCATCTATCACTACTACTACCACTACTACCGCCGATAATACCAATACCATCATCACTACCACTACTACTACCACCGCCGATACTACCACTACTACTACTACTACCACTACTATCACTACCGCCGATACCATCACTACTACTACTACCACTACCACTACTACCAATTACCACCGTCCACCGCCGATACTACCACCGCTACTACCACCACTACCAATTACTACTACTACCAAGCTGATTACCATTACTACCACTACTACTACATCACTACCACTACCACTGCCACCTGCTGATACCATCACTACCACTACCATCACCACCACTACCACTACCGCTGATACCATCATCCACTACTACTAATCTACTACCATCACCACTACCACGCCACTACCACCACTACCACCATCATCATCACTGCCGATACCACCACCACCACTACCATTACCACTCACTACCATCTCACGCCGATACCACGACCACTAATTACTACCACTACCACTACTACCACCACTACTACCATCATCAATACCACTACCACCACCACTACCACTAGCCATCATCATCATTACCACTACCACCATCACTACCACTATCATCACCATACTACCACTACTATTACAATACTACCACTACCACTACCATCAATCCCACTACTACTACTATCACTACTACCACCAGCACTACCACTACCACTACCACCACTATCACCACTGCTGATACCATCACTCACTACCATCACTACTACTCCCACTACTCACTACCACCACTACACTTACACATCACCACCACCATCACTACCCCCACTACTACTACATCATCACCACTACCACTATCACTACTACTACTGCCGATACCACTACTACTACTATCATCACCACTACTACCACTACACTACCACTACTACCACTGCTGCTGCCACTGCCACTACTACTACCACTACCACCACTACTACTACTACTGCTGATTACCACTACTACTACACTACTACTACCATCATCACCACCACCACTACTACCACTACCGCTGCTGCTATCGCCACCACTACCACTACCACCACTACTACTACTACTGCCTGCTGCTACTCACTACCACCAACTACCATCACTTACTATCACTACCACCACCGCTGATACCACCACTACCACTACCACCATCACCACTACTACCACCACTACTGCTGCTGCCGCTGCCACCATCACCACTACCAACTACTACTACTACTACTACTACTGCTGCAACTACTACTACTACTACTACTACTACTACTGCTGCAACTACTACTACTACTACTACTACTACTACTTCTACTACTACTACTACATTTCCTGCAGTATTTCTGTGTTTTGTGTTTGTGTGAATGAAGCGGTGGTGAAGTCAAGTCTTCGGTGTTTGCTGTGGTTCTTAATTAGCGGCTCGTTAGTCAGAGCTGCTTCTGACGAGGCTCAAATCAAACTCAAGTTTTATTAACGAGAAAAACACTAGAGAAATGATACGGAACAGACGGGAATATTCAGGTCAATCTGACAATCGGACTGGAAATGACGGCGTTACGGCCAAACCTCCTCCTCTGTTTGCCCCACGGTGCAAAACATGGATCTGTTAAACCAACTGCAGAGTGTTTTTTATGTTCTGTGTGTGTCCTGAGTCGGTGCAGTGACGCTGGAACTGCAGAAGAAAAATCCCTCCTGCCCAGAAAGGATTTTTCCCCACAGAGCAAAGTGATCACAAACGGATCATGTTCAGCTGACAGGGACTGACAGGGGCTGACAGGGGCTGACAGGGACTGACAGGGGCTGACAGGGGCTGACAGGGACTGACAGGGGCTGACAGGGGCTGACAGGGACTGACAGGGGCTGACAGGGGCCGACAGGGACTGACAGGGGCTGACAGGGGCCGACAGGGACTGACAGGGGCTGACAGGGACCGACAGGGGCTGACAGGGACCGACAGGGGCTGACAGGGACTGACAGGGGCTGACAGGGACCGACAGGGGCTGACAGGGGCTGACAGGGACTGACAGGGCACCTACAGCTTACAAAAAGGTTGGGTTTTGTGGCAATTTTGATCTCTTCTCAGCCCCAAATCCTTCAGTTTTCTGCTCCTCTGGCTCCTCTGGTTCCTCTGGCTCCTCTGGTTCCTCTGGCTCCTCTGGCTCCTCTGGCTCCTCTGGTTCCTCTGGTTCCTCTGGCTCCTCTGGCTCCTCTGGCTCCTCTGGCTCCTCTGGCTCCTCTGGTTCCTCTGGCTCCTCTGGCTCCTCTGGCTCCTCTGGTTCCTCTGGCTCCTCTGGCTCCTCTGGCTCCTCTGGCTCTGGCTCCTCTGGCTCCTCTGGCTCCTCTGGCACCTCGGGCTCCTCTTGCTCTGGCTCCTCTGGCTCCTCTGGTTCCTCTGGCTCCTCTGGTTCCTCTGGCTCCTCTGGTTCCTCTGGCTCCTCTGGCTCTGGCTCCTCTGGCTCCTCTGGCACCTCGGGCTCCTCTGGCTCCTCTTGCTCTGGCTCCTCTGGCTCTGGCTCTTCTGGCTCCTCTGGCTCCTCTGGCTCCTCTGGTTCCTCTGGCTCCTCTGGTTCCTCTGGCTCCTCTGGTTCCTCTGGCTCCTCTGGCTCCTCTGGTTCCTCTGGCTCCTCTGGTTCCTCTGGCTCCTCTGGTTCCTCTGGCTCCTCTTGTTCCTCTGGCTCTGGCTCCTCTGGTTCCTCTGGCTCCTCTGGTTCCTCTGGCTCCTCTGGTTCCTCTGGCTCCTCTGGTTCCTCTGGCTCCTCTGGTTCCTCTGGCTCCTCTGGCTCCTCTGGTGCCTCTGGCTCCTCTGGTTCCTCTGGCTCCTCTGGTTCCTCTGGCTCTGGCTCCTCTGGTTCCTCTGGCTCCTCTGGCTCCTCTGGCTCTCCTGGCTGTGGCTCCTCTGGTTCCTCTGGCTCTGGCTCCTCTGGCTCTGGTTCCTCTGGCTCCTCTGGCTCCTCTGGTTCCTCTGGCACCTCGGGCTCCTCTGGCTCTGGCTCCTCTGGCTCCTCTGGCTCCTCTGGCTCCTCTGGCTCCTCTGGCTCTGGTTCCTCTGGCTCCTCTGGCTCCTCTGGCTCCTCTGGTTCCTCTGGTTCCTCTGGCTCCTCTGGCTCCTCTGGTTCCTCTGGTTCCTCTGGCTCCTCTGGCTCCTCTGGTTCCTCTGGCTCCTCTGGCTCCTCTGGCTCTGGCTCCTGCTCCTGTGGTTCCTCTGGCTCCTCTGGCTCCTCTGGCTCTGGCTCCTGTGGTTCCTCTGGCTCCTCTGGCTCCTCTGGCTCTGGCTCCTCTGGCTCCTCTGGCTCCTCTGGCTCCTCTGGTTCCTCTGGCTCCTCTGGTTCCTCTGGCTCCTCTGGTTCCTCTGGCTCCTCTGGCTCCTGTGGCTCTGGCTCCTCTGGTTCCTCTGGCTCCTCTGGTTCCTCTGGCTCCTCTGGCTCCTGTGGCTCTGGCTCCTCTGGTTCCTCTGGCTCCTCTGGTTCCTCTGGCTCCTCTGGCTCCTCTGGCTCTGGCTCTTCTGACTCCTCTGGCTCTGATTGGTGCTCGGGGCCGGAGCCACAGGAACTCTCTCGCTGCTGAGGCTGAATGTGGAGACCTGCTCCACTGAGCTCGGCTCAGGGACTTGAATCAGCGTTTTTCACTCCGGGGCCTGGGGCAGAGTGTGAAAGTTTGAGCTTTGCCCATAGAAATAGAATAGAATCTGAAGAGGAATCGAAGATGGAGTCGTCTTGTTTTCAGTGGCTCATCGCCTCGTGACCATATTCCGTATAATTGAGTGGACTAAGTGAGTGTGACGTCTCCACAGCATCAGCGGCGCTCAGACGAGGCTCACGATGTCACGGTTACAGGAGTGAGTCTGGAGCCGGGCTCTGTGTTATGAAGAGGGTTTTTTTGATGAACAAAATAGTGGGAAAAAAATTCAGGATCCTGTGTCGCGGATTCATCCGAATATTTTAAGACCAAAAGGATGAGGCCACAGCAGGAGTTACAGACAGAGACGAACAGATCAGTGTGAGTCACTGGGGAAAAGGAGAGAAGGAGCCAGAAGAGCCTCCTGGAGCACTTCCTGTTTGGCACGCGGCGGCTAACGGGTTAGCGGCTAACGGGTTAGCTTAGTCCACTCATATCACAGAACTATAATAAAACCTGGAAGATGAATCCAAGATGGCGCCCTGCTGTTTTCAGTGGTCTGAGCTCATTGGCGCAAAAAAAGAGTTTCATTTCCACATTTACTTCCTGTTTGCAGCCGGACGTCTGACAGAAACGCCGTTCTGACCAATCAGAGCGTGAGCTGCTGAGCGGAGCGCGGGCTCAGAGCGGGGCGAGGCTAACTCTGACAACGCTGATTTTTAGGCACTTTGAGGATTAAAAAATGTTTTAAAGTTCGTGTGGTGAAAATACAGAAGAATCCTACAAACTCTGACCTCTGTGAAGCTGTGGACGCCCTGTCAGCCCAACACGGGCAGGTCGAGTTCTCATAAACTGCTCTGTGCTTCTGTGGGAGAGTTTTTCTTGGGCTGCAGTTCCTCACTCGGCCTCACGTCTGCGCTCACGGACAGAGGGGGCGGGGCTTATCCAGCTATTATACATCCATGGCTCACATATACGGCCTGTGCTCGTGACCCCAAAAAAAGATTTTTACTTTATTACCACATTTACTTCCTGATTTTTGGCCCAACACCGGAAAACCTGTTCTGACCAATGAGAGCGAGAGGCTCAGCTGACCTTTAGGCACTTTGACGATTTAAAAAAAATGTTTAAAGTTCATATTGTAAAAATACAGAAGAACCATACAAAATCCGACTCTGTGCTTCTGTGGGAGAAGTGTCTGTGGGCCGGAGCTGCAGTACCTGGAGCGGCCACTAGTCCATCTGGGGGCGGAGGGGGCGGGGCTTATCCAGATCTTATGTTCAGCTTCATTTGAGTGAAATCGAGTTCACAACAAAAGTTAAAGTTTCAGGTTTATTCAGAATCTTCCGTGTTTCTCTGCGCTATGTTTGTCTAAACCAGGACTAAACCAGGACTAAACCAGGACTAAACCAGGACTAAACCAGGACTAAACCAGAACTAAACCAGGACTAAACCAGAACTAAACCAGGACTAAACCAGTACTAAACCAGGTCTAAACCAGGACTAAACCAGAACTAAACCAGGACTAAACCAGTACTAAACCAGGACTAAACCAGAACTAAACCAGGACTAAACCAGGACTAAACCAGGACTAAATCAGGACTAAACACTCCTTAGGCCTAACACCGCCCTGTGCTCAGATTTCACCTCAGAAAAACACTTTTAGAGAATAAATCGAATCAGATTTAAAGCAGATTTGTGACGTTTTTCTTGTGTTTTCCGCCTCTGTCGCTGAACTCATCACTTCCCGCACATCCTGACGCAGATTTGGCTCCGGCTCCAATCGGGGAGCGACAGTCGTTCCCGAGTCGCGCGGCGCTCCGGAACAGGGTTAATCCCGATGCTAATGCTAATCCGGTTTGAGCGCGTGCAGAAGAGGCCTTCATAAAGGTTTGATCATAGAGAGAGGGTTAAGCCTGTTACCGGGCGAGTCGTGCACAGGTTTAATAACAAAACGAGGACAGGATTTGACCTTATGACAATTAAAGCCGCACTGTGGAACTTTTCTGCTGGTCTCCATGGAGATGTTATTGAATGTTCCTCAGTCTGATGTTCAACCTAAACTATCATTTATTTAATCACGAGTGTTTTTATTGCTCCCGAATGCGCTGGAGATGAGCTGTGAGTGGGCTCGCCTCTCCGCAGACCTGACCTGTGATCCTCAGCTGCTTGTTTCCATAGAGACAAGTTTAAAGCCACACTGTGGAACTTTAAAACGACTTTAGCATCAGAACTTTAAAACGTACAGTGAATTTTGAAACCTATTCAGAACTAAACCAGGTTTTTACCAGGACTAAACGAGGACTAAACCAGGACTGAACCAGGTCTAAACCAGGTCTAAACCAGGACTAAACCAGGTCTAAACCAGGTCTAAACCAGGTCTAAACCAGGTCTAAACCAGGTCTAAACCAGGACTAAACGAGGACTAAACCAGGACTAAACCAGGTCTAAACCAGGTCTAAACCAGGTCTAAACCAGGTCTAAACCAGGACTAAACGAGGACTAAACCAGGACTAAACCAGGTCTAAACCAGGTCTAAACCAGGTCTAAACCAGGTCTAAACCAGGACTAAACGAGGACTAAACCAGGACTAAACCAGGTCTAAACCAGGTCTAAACCAGGTCTAAACCAGGTCTAAACCAGGACTAAACCAGGTCTAAACCAGGTCTAAACCAGGTCTAAACCAGGACTAAACCAGGTCTAAACCAGGTCTAAACCAGGTCTAAACCAGGTCTAAACCAGGACTAAACGAGGACTAAACCAGGTCTAAACCAGGACTAAACGAGGACTAAACCAGGACTAAACCAGGTCTAAACCAGGTCTAAACCAGGTCTAAACCAGGACTAAACGAGGACTAAACCAGGTCTATATCAGGTTTTAAGGAAGGACTAAACCAAGTCTTGACTAGGACTAAGTCAGGACTACATCAGAACTAAACCAGTACTAAACCTGAAGTAAACCAGATCTTGACAGGACTAAACCAGGTCCAATCCAGGACTACATTAGGACTCCATCAGAACTAAACCAGGACTAAACCAAGACTAAACAAGAACTAAACCGGGACTACCCCAAGACTAAACCAGAACTAAACCCGGTCTAAACCAGGACTAAACCAGAACTAAACCAGATCTAAACCAGATCTAAACCAGGACTAGACCAAGACTACACCAGGACCAGGACTAAACTAAAACAATTTCACAAAAACAGGTCTAAACTTGGACTAAACCTTATTGAAAGTAACTAAACCAGGACTAAACCAGGACTAAATCAGAACTAAACTGGGACTAATCCAAGACTAAACCAGGACTAAACCAAGACTAAACCAGGATTAAACCAAGAGTAAACCAGGACTAAATCAGAACTAAACTGGGACTAATCCAAGACTAAACCAGGACTAAACCAAGAGTAAACCAGGACTAAGTCAGAACTAAACCAGGACTAAACCAGATCTAAACCAGGACTAAGTCAGAACTAAACCAGGACTACTTGTTCAAACCCATAATCTGCTTTAATGACAGATGTAAAATCTCTGGGCTAATGAAACGTGCACTTTTTGCTGATGATCCTCATTTCATAACTTCAGGAGATCATTTGAAGCTTTTGGCTCGAGTCGCTGGGCCAAAGAAGAGTTAAAAGTTAAAAGTTAAAAGAAGAGTTTGATCAGAATAAATGGCTGATGAAAGTTTCCTGCAGACAGAAGCTTCACCGCGCGGCACTGAGGAAACATCAGGTCATTACATCAGGTCAGGACTGGACCAGAACGCGCCTGTTCTTCTCTGTTTCTTTTGTTGTGTCTTATTTAAGTTATTTAAGTTATTTAAGTTATTGTTTTGACGTGTGGGAAACTCTTAAAAACTCATTTACTGCCGTGAACGTTGAATGAATGAAGACATTTACTCTGGATGTGAACATTCAGAAAGAAACATTTACAAACACATTTCCTCAGCTCAAACATAACAGTGTTCTGCCCTGTTCTGATTATTCCATCGTTTTACTCTTTACAACAGTGTGGATATTTTAATCATTTCATATTTTAGCGTTTTTTTTTAAACTGTGTCAGAACTAATCATCTTAAACCGACGGTCGAGCTCATTCCAGAGTTTAACCCCTAAAACAAACACGTTGGTTCTGACTTTACTTGATTCAAACTGCAGCAAACCTCTGAGGCTGCAAACAGGCCTGGCAAAAATAAGAAAAAATGACTAATTTAGAGGTAAAAATGCCTATTTTAAGTGAAATTTTCTGCCAGTGCAGTAAGAAATTTTCACTTACCAAGTTTTCTTAAAACAAGACGAAATCTGAATCTTGTTCTAAGCAGAAAACACGAGTTTCAAGTGTTTATGGACAGATTTTTCCCCTTATTGGTTTGAGAAGGAAGTTAAAGAGGCTTAACCTGGACTGAGTTCATATAAAAAGTGCTGAGAATAAGTTGTAATATCGAGATAAGATAAATCAGGATGAATATCTGGAAACAAGTCAAAAAATCTCATCTTATTAAGTAAAAAAATCTTAAAATTGATCTTTTAAGATGAATCTGCTTCATTCAAGTCAGTTTAACTATGATAGAAAATCCTTTACCAACTATTTCTTAATTTAAATAAAGATTGTTTTCCTGCAGGAGGATCATTATTCACAGCACGATACAGAATTTCCATCATTTTAAACTTAACAATGTCTGAAAATGTAAATATATTAGATTTGACGTAAAGTTCGTTGGTTGAATCGCTGAATCCAGCTTTAACGACTCGTCCGACCCTTTTCTGTCATTTAATGATTGGATCTAAATATGTTTCGCTCGTGTTTCCCCAGAGTTCAGAGCAGTGAGACGGATCAGGAGGCACACGTGAGGAAGATGATAAACGCAAACTTTTCCTGTCGAATAAATGTTTTGTTTTATAAAGTTTGCCGATAGTTTTTGAGATTTGACTCTCGACATGTCGTATATCGATATATTAAAGCTCCTATATGATATATCATGGGCACTTTGGGACATCGCCATGGCAACACCGTGCAAAATACAACTTTGGCCCCCCGGACTTTTTTGTTCGGACTGACCTGAAGAATCACTGCGCCAAATTTCACGTTCTTGAATGAAACTAATAAGACGCTACATCACTTTGAAAAGTAAGAAATTGTTGAAATTTTCCCATAAGGATAACATGAAGGCTTTGGCGCATCGCCATGGCAACCCAGTGAAATATACCATATGGTTGTCATTGACTTTTTTGATTGGGATGACATGAAGAGTCATTGAGCCAAATATGAGAATATTCTGTGAAAGTAAAATATTTGTCATGAATGGGAATTTATCTGATCTTTTCCATTAGGATAACATTGGAGCTTTCGTGCATCACCATGGCAACACGGTTAAAAATACCATATGGTTTACATTGGCTTTTTTGATGGAGATGGCCCAAAGTAATTTTGTACAAAATTTGGTACATTTTCCAACAAATCTTCTGCTTTAGATCACAGTTCACCCGACTGGATCCAAAAGACATAAATTGAGTCTTTTTCTCATTCAAATAAAACTCATTCACGTCAAACCATTTTTTTAAACGAGATCAGCTTCATGAGCTTTCCCCAGCTCAGGTCCTGAACGCCGCTGCAGAAAAGAGACGTTCAGAATCTGCGTCCGACAAACCCACAGTTTTTTAAAATCATCAAACCTAAAACTTCATGATCTGGTGAACTTTAAAACAGCTCAAATTCTGTTCGCCGCATCAGTCGGCTCCGTTCCGGCTCATTTAAATGATTTATTTCCACATCCGAATGTTCATCAAAACCACAAACTCGGAGGGAAAAGAAACTTCATCAGGATTTGAAATGTCTGAGCTGTGGTTCGGCCTTTTACACCTGCATCTTTGTGTCTGACCAACTCAGGGGTAAATCAGGACCAAACCAGGTGTAAACCAGGACTAAACCAGGACTAAACCAGGACTAAACCAGGACTAAACCAGGTCTAAACCAGGACTAAACCAGGTCTAAACCAGGACTAAACCAGGACTGAACCAGGACTAAACCAGGACTAAACCAGGACTAAACCAGGACTGAACCAGGACTAAACCAGGACTGAACCAGGACTAAACCAGGACTGAACCAGGACTAAACCAGGACTAAACCAGGACTAAACCAGGACTAAACCAGGACTAAACTAAAACAATTTGATCAAAAAACAAATCTTAACTCAGAATAAACTGACTCAAAAATAAAGCCAGGACCAAACCAAGTTTAAACCAGGTTTTTACAAGGACTAAGTCAGACCTACATCAGAACTAAACCAGGACTAACCCAAGACTAACCTAAGACTCAACCAATACTTAACTAGAACTGAACAAGGACTAAACCAGGACTAAACCAAGACTGAACAAGGACTAAACCAGGACTCAGGACTAAGCCTGGACTAAACCAGGACTAAACCAGGACTAAACCAGAACTAAACCCAGGACTATACCAAGACTAAACCAAGACTAAACCAGAACTAAAACGAGGACTAAACCAAGACTAAACCAGGACTAAACGAAAACTACACCAAGACTAAACCAGGACTGAACCAGGACTAAACCAGGACTAACCCAGGACTGAACCAGGACTAAACCAGGATTAAACCAGGACTAAACCAAGACTAAACCAGGACTAAACCAGGACTAAACCAGGACTAAACCAGGACTAAACCAGGACTAAACCGGTCTTAACCGTCCTAAACGTTCCTCAGACGTTTATTCCCTTGTAAATCAGACGTGATTTGTGTCGGACGCTGAAGCCGGTTTATTCTTCTCGTCATTTCTCTTTTATTTTCCAATTCTCATTTCTCGGATGCGACTCGACTTGGGGCTTTTACTTCCGAACGCTCTCGTCTGATTGGCTGTAAACGCGGCGAGGAGGCGGGGTTTATCGCTCTCCCATAATGCACCTCTCCCGGGGCAGATATAACATGAGGATCATGAATGTGCCGTAAAAACATGACAGATTTGTGGCTTTCACATTTCAGATACAAAAGCTACAAAGGCCTGACCAGGATCATAACCAGATCTGAGGGGGGTCCAGCCAGGTCCTGACCGGGATCATAACCAGATCTGAGGGGGGTCCAGCCAGGTCCTGACCGGGATCATAACCAGATCTGAGGGGGGTCCAGCAAACAAGGACTTAACAGGGGACTAAACCAGATCTAAAACCAGGTCTCAACCAGGAATAAAAAGGGACTAACCCAAGTTTAAATTAGGACTAAACAAGGACTTAACAGGGACTAATCAGATCTAAATAATGGACTAAATCAGAACTAAATCAAGTCTAAAATGGGGATAAATAAGGACTAAACAGGAGCTAAACCAGATCTAAAACAAGAACTAAATCAGGACTAAACAGGGACTAAACCAAATCTGAATTGGAAGTAAACAAGGACTTAAAAGAGACTAAACCAGAGCTAAAACAAGGTCTAAATAAGAACTAAACCAAGTCTAAATTGGGGATAAATAAGGAATTAACCAGGACTAAATCACATCTAAAACAATGACTAAATCAGGACTAAACAAGGACTTAACAGGGACTAAACCATTGCTAAAACAAGGTCTAAATCAGGACTAAACAGGGATTAAACCAATTCTAAATTAGGACTAAACAGGGACTAAACTGAATCTAAAACAAGGTCTAAATCAGGACTAAACCAACTTCGAGTTTAGACTTGAAAAAGGATTAAACCAAGATGACAGAAAGACTGAAAAAGTCTACTACAGGACAAAACCAGGTCTAAACCAGGTCTAAACCATGTCTAAACCAGGTCTAAACCAGATCCATGGGTGTATAGTCTCTGTGCTCTTACACTTGTTCTGCTGCAGCTCCAGATCGTTCTAAACTCGTTCAGGAAACGTTCTGCTCTGTCCTGTCGATGGGACTGTTTTAGTATCGATACCTGTGAAAAACGAGGATCTGGTTTCGATATCAGATTGGGTTAGGATCTGATTTTCCGTTGCGCAGACAGACCCGCGCTCAGTCCCCGCTCGCATCTCGTGGCCTTAGTCGCCCCGAACTGTTTTATGTCTCACATTATTTAAGTAGTAAAATAAACAATCTCATGTGTCAGAGTCGAGTCGGTTTAACTGTGGCATTATTAAAGCTCGTATCTGCCGACGGCGCCTCATGGATTATTCATGCACAGACTCACCGGGGCACTATCGGGACATCAATATAAGAGAATCACTATAGGAGCATCAATATAAGAGAATCACTATCGGAGCATCAATATAAGAGAATCACTATAAGAGCGTCACTATAGGAGCATCACTATAGGAGAGTCACTATAGGAGAGTCACTATAGGAGCGTCACTATAGGAGCATCACTATAGGAGCATCACTATAGGAGTAAGTATCACTATAGGAGAGTCACTATAGGAGCGTTGCTATAGGAGAGTCACTATAGGAGCGTCACTATAGGAGTAAGTATCACTATAGGAGAGTCACTATAGGAGAGTCACTATAGGAGCATCACTATAGGAGAGTCACTATAGGAGAGTCACTATAGGAGCGTCACTATAGGAGCATCACTATAGGAGCATCACTATAGGAGTAAGTATCACTATAGGAGAGTCACTATAGGAGAGTCACTATAGGAGCATCACTATAGGAGCGTCACTATAGGAGCGTCACTATAGGAGTAAGTATCACTATAGGAGAGTCACTATAGGAGAGTCACTATAGGAGCATCACTATAGGAGCGTCACTATAGGAGCGTCACTATAGGAGAGTCACTATAGGAGTAAGTATCACTATAGGAGCGTCGCTATAGGAGCATCACTATAGGAGCGTCACTATAGGAGCGTCACTATAGGAGCGTCACTATGGGAGCGTCACTATAGGAGCGTCACTATAGGAGCATCACTATAGGAGTAAGTATCACTATAGGAGAGTCACTATAGGAGCATCACTATAGGAGCATCACTATAGGAGTAAGTATCACTATAGGAGAGTCACTATAGGAGAGTCACTATAGGAGCATCACTATAGGAGCGTCACTATAGGAGCGTCACTATAGGAGAGTCACTATAGGAGAGTCACTATAGGAGCATCACTATAGGAGCGTCACTATAGGAGCGTCACTATAGGAGCGTCACTATAGGAGAGTCACTATAGGAGAGTCACTATAGGAGCGTCACTATAGGAGCGTCACTATAGGAGAGTCACTATAGGAGCGTCACTATAGGAGCGTCACTATAGGAGAGTCACTATAGGAGCGTCACTATAGGAGCGTCACTATAGGAGAGTCACTATAGGAGAGTCACTATAGGAGCGTCACTATAGGAGCGTCACTATAGGAGAGTCACTATAGGAGCGTCACTATAGGAGCGTCACTATAGGAGCGTCACTATAGGAGAGTCACTATAGGAGCGTCACTATAGGAGAGTCACTATAGGAGAGTCACTATAGGAGCGTCACTATAGGAGCGTCACTATAGGAGAGTCACTATAGGAGCGTCACTATAGGAGCGTCACTATAGGAGCGTCACTATAGGAGAGTCACTATAGGAGCGTCACTATAGGAGAGTCACTATAGGAGAGTCACTATAGGAGCGTCACTATAGGAGCGTCACTATAGGAGAGTCACTATAGGAGCGTCACTATAGGAGCGTCACTATAGGAGCGTCACTATAGGAGAGTCACTATAGGAGCGTCACTATAGGAGCGTCACTATAGGAGAGTCACTATAGGAGCGTCACTATAGGAGCGTCACTATAGGAGCGTCACTATAGGAGAGTCACTATAGGAGCGTCACTATAGGAGCGTCACTATAGGAGAGTCACTATAGGAGCGTCACTATAGGAGCGTCACTATAGGAGCGTCACTATAGGAGCGTCACTATAGGAGAGTCACTATAGGAGCGTCACTATAGGAGAGTCACTATAGGAGTAAGTATCACTATAGGAGAGTCACTATAGGAGCATCACGATAGGAGCATCACTATAGGAGTAAGTATCACTATAAGAGAGTCACTATAGGAGCGTCACTATAGGAGCGTCACTATAGGAGCATCACTATAGGAGTAAGTATCACTATAAGAGAGTCACTATAGGAGCGTCACTATAGGAGAGTCACTATAGGAGAGTCACTATAGGAGCATCACTATAGGAGAGTCACTATAGGAGTAAGTATCACTATAGGAGAGTCACTATAGGAGAGTCACTATAGGAGCATCACTATAGGAGCGTCACTATAGGAGCGTCACTATAGGAGCGTCACTATAGGAGAGTCACTATAGGAGAGTCACTATAGGAGCATCACTATAGGAGCGTCACTATAGGAGCGTCACTATAGGAGCGTCACTATAGGAGCGTCACTATAGGAGCGTCACTATAGGAGCGTCACTATAGGAGCGTCACTATAGGAGCGTCACTATAGGAGCGTCACTATAGGAGCGTCACTATAGGAGAGTCACTATAGGAGCATCACTATAGGAGAGTCACTATAGGAGAGTCACTATAGGAGCGTCACTATAGGAGTAAGTATCACTATAGGAGCGTCACTATAGGAGAGTCACTATAGGAGCATCACTATAGGAGCGTCACTATAGGAGTAAGTATCACTATAGGAGAGTCACTATAGGAGAGTCACTATAGGAGCATCACTATAGGAGCGTCACTATAGGAGCGTCACTATAGGAGCGTCACTATAGGAGTAAGTATCACTATAGGAGAGTCACTATAGGAGAGTCACTATAGGAGCGTCACTATAGGAGCGTCACTATAGGAGCGTCACTATAGGAGCGTCACTATAGGAGCGTCACTATAGGAGAGTCACTATAGGAGCGTCACTATAGGAGCGTCACTATAGGAGCGTCACTATAGGAGCGTCACTATAGGAGAGTCACTATAGGAGCATCACTATAGGAGCGTCACTATAGGAGAGTCACTATAGGAGAGTCACTATAGGAGAGTCACTATAGGAGTAAGTATCACTATAGGAGCATCACTATAGGAGCATCACTATAGGAGCGTCACTATAGGAGCGTCACTATAGGAGCATCACTATAGGAGCGTCACTATAGGAGTAAGTATCACTATAGGAGAGTCACTATAGGAGAGTCACTATAGGAGCATCACTATAGGAGCGTCACTATAGGAGCGTCACTATAGGAGCGTCACTATAGGAGAGTCACTATAGGAGAGTCACTATAGGAGCGTCACTATAGGAGCGTCACTATAGGAGCGTCACTATAGGAGAGTCACTATAGGAGCGTCACTATAGGAGCGTCACTATAGGAGCGTCACTATAGGAGCGTCACTATAGGAGAGTCACTATAGGAGCATCACTATAGGAGCATCACTATAGGAGAGTCACTATAGGAGAGTCACTATAGGAGAGTCACTATAGGAGTAAGTATCACTATAGGAGCATCACTATAGGAGCGTCACTATAGGAGCGTCACTATAGGAGAGTCACTATAGGAGCGTCACTATAGGAGAGTCACTATAGGAGCGTCACTATAGGAGCGTCACTATAGGAGCGTCACTATAGGAGCATCACTATAGGAGTAAGTATCACTATAGGAGCGTCACTATAGGAGAGTCACTATAGGAGCATCACTATAGGAGTAAGTATCACTATAGGAGAGTCACTATAGGAGCATCACTATAGGAGTAAGTATCACTATAGGAGCGTCACTATAGGAGAGTCACTATAGGAGCATCACTATAGGAGTAAGTATCACTATAGGAGAGTCACTATAGGAGCATCACTATAGGAGTAAGTATCACTATAGGAGCGTCACTATAGGAGCGTCACTATAGGAGCGTCACTATAGGAGAGTCACTATAGGAGCGTCACTATAGGAGCGTCACTATAGGAGACTCACTATAGGAGCGTCACTATAGGAGCGTCACTATAGGAGCGTCACTATAGGAGCGTCACTATAGGAGCATCACTATAGGAGTAAGTATCACTATAGGAGCGTCGCTATAGGAGCATCACTATAGGAGTAAGTATCACTATAGGAGAGTCACTATAGGAGCATCACTATAGGAGTAAGTATCACTATAGGAGAGTCACTATAGGAGAGTCACTATAGGAGCATCACTATAGGAGCGTCACTATAGGAGCGTCACTATAGGAGCGTCACTATAGGAGAGTCACTATAGGAGCGTCACTATAGGAGCGTCACTATAGGAGAGTCACTATAGGAGCATCACTATAGGAGTAAGTATCACTATAGGAGCGTCGCTATAGGAGCATCACTATAGGAGCGTCACTATAGGAGCGTCACTATAGGAGCGTCACTATGGGAGCGTCACTATAGGAGTAAGTATCACTATAGGAGGGTCACTATAGGAGCATCACTATAGGAGCATCACTATAGGAGTAAGTATCACTATAGGAGAGTCACTATAGGAGCGTCACTATAGGAGTAAGTATCACTATAGGAGAGTCACTATAGGAGCGTCACTATAGGAGAGTCACTATAGGAGCGTCACTATAGGAGCGTCACTATAGGAGAGTCACTATAGGAGCATCACTATAGGAGAGTCACTATAGGAGAGTCACTATAGGAGCATCACTATAGGAGAGTCACTATAGGAGCATCACTATAGGAGAGTCACTATAGGAGAGTCACTATAGGAGCATCACTATAGGAGAGTCACTATAGGAGAGTCACTATAGGAGCATCACTATAGGAGCGTCACTATAGGAGCGTCACTATAGGAGCGTCACTATAGGAGAGTCACTATAGGAGTAAGTATCACTATAGGAGAGTCACTATAGGAGCGTCACTATAGGAGAGTCACTATAGGAGAGTCACTATAGGAGCATCACTATAGGAGAGTCACTATAGGAGAGTCACTATAGGAGAATCACTATAGGAGCATCACTATAGGAGAGTCACTATAGGAGCATCACTATAGGAGCGTCACTATAGGAGTAAGTATCACTATAGGAGAGTCACTATAGGAGCATCACTATAGGAGCATCACTATAGGAGTAAGTATCACTATAGGAGAGTCACTATAGGAGCATCACTATAGGAGCATCACTATAGGAGTAAGTATCACTACAGGAGAGTCACTATAGGAGCGTCACTATAGGAGTAAGTATCACTATAGGAGAGTCACTATAGGAGAGTCACTATAGGAGCATCACTATAGGAGCGTCACTATAGGAGTAAGTATCACTATAGGAGCGTCACTATAGGAGCATCACTATAGGAGCATCACTATAGGAGCGTCACTATAGGAGCATCACTATAGGAGAGTCACTATAGGAGCATCACTATAGGAGAGTCACTATAGGAGCATCACTATAGGACAGTCACTATAGGAGCGTCACTATAGGAGCGTCACTATAGGAGAGTCACTATAGGAGCGTCGCTATAGGAGCGTCACTATAGGAGAGTCGCTATAGGAGAGTCGCTATAGGAGAGTCACTATAGGAGAGTCACTATAGGAGCGTCACTATAGGAGCGTCACTATAGGAGAGTCACTATAGGAGCATCACTATAGGAGAGTCACTATAGGAGCATCACTATAGGAGAGTCACTATAGGAGAGTCACTATAGGAGCATCACTATAGGAGAATCACTATAGGAGAGTCACTATAGGAGCATCACTATAGGAGAGTCACTATAGGAGCATCACTATAGGAGAGTCACTATAGGAGAGTCACTATAGGAGCATCACTATAGGAGCATCACTATAGGAGAGTCACTATAGGAGCATCACTATAGGAGAGTCACTATAGGAGCATCACTATAGGAGAGTCACTATAGGAGAGTCACTATAGGAGCATCACTATAGGAGAATCACTATAGGAGAGTCACTATAGGAGCATCACTATAGGAGAGTCACTATAGGAGCATCACTATAGGAGAGTCACTATAGGAGAGTCACTATAGGAGCATCACTATAGGAGAATCACTATAGGAGAGTCACTATAGGAGCGTCACTATAGGAGTAAGTATCACTATAGGAGAGTCACTATAGGAGAGTCACTATAGGAGCATCACTATAGGAGCATCACTATAGGAGAGTCACTATAGGAGCATCACTATAGGAGAGTCACTATAGGAGAGTCACTATAGGAGCATCACTATAGGAGAGTCACTATAGGAGCGTCACTATAGGAGCATCACTATAGGAGCATCACTATAGGAGCATCACTATAGGAGAGTCACTATAGGAGCATCACTATAGGAGAGTCACTATAGGAGAGTCACTATAGGAGCGTCACTATAGGAGCGTCACTATAGGAGCGTCACTATAGGAGAGTCACTATAGGAGAGTCACTATAGGAGAGTCACTATAGGAGTAAGTATCACTATAGGAGCATCACTATAGGAGCATCACTATAGGAGCGTCACTATAGGAGCGTCACTATAGGAGAGTCACTATAGGAGAGTCACTATAGGAGCGTCACTATAGGAGCGTCACTATAGGAGTAAGTATCACTATAGGAGAGTCACTATAGGAGCGTCACTATAGGAGAGTCACTATAGGAGTAAGTATCACTATAGGAGAGTCACTATAGGAGCGTTGCTATAGGAGAGTCACTATAGGAGTAAGTATCACTATAGGAGCGTCACGATAGGAGAGTCACTATAGGAGAGTCACTATAGGAGTAAGTATCACTATAGGAGAGTCACTATAGGAGCGTTGCTATAGGAGAGTCACTATAGGAGTAAGTATCACTATAGGAGCGTCACTATAGGAGCATCACTATAGGAGAGTCACTATAGGAGCGTCACTATAGGAGCGTCACTATAGGAGCGTCACTATAGGAGCATCACTATAGGAGCGTCACTATAGGAGCGTCACTATAGGAGAGTCACTATAGGAGCGTCACTATAGGAGCGTCACTATAGGAGTAAGTATCACTATAGGAGAGTCATTATAGGAGAGTCACTATAGGAGAGTCACTATAGGACAGTCACTATAGGAGAGTCACTATAGGAGAGTCACTATAGGAGAGTCACTATAGGAGTAAGTATCACTATAGGAGAGTCACTATAGGAGCGTTGCTATAGGAGAGTCACTATAGGAGAGTCACTATAGGAGCGTCACTATAGGAGAGTCACTATAGGAGAGTCACTATAGGAGAGTCACTATAGGAGCGTCACTATAGGAGCGTCACTATAGGAGTAAGTATCACTATAGGAGAGTCACTATAGGAGAGTCACTATAGGAGAGTCACTATAGGACAGTCACTATAGGAGAGTCACTATAGGAGAGTCACTATAGGAGAGTCACTATAGGAGTAAGTATCACTATAGGAGAGTCACTATAGGAGCGTTGCTATAGGAGAGTCACTATAGGAGAGTCACTATAGGAGCGTCACTATAGGAGAGTCACTATAGGAGAGTCACTATAGGAGAGTCACTATAGGAGCGTCACTATAGGAGCGTCACTATAGGAGAGTCACTATAGGAGTATGTATCACTATAGGAGAGTCACTATAGGAGAGTCACTATAGGAGAGTCACTATAGGAGTAAGTATCACTATAGGAGAGTCACTATAGGAGAGTCACTATAGGAGTAAGTATCACTATAGGAGAGTCACTATAGGAGAGTCACTATAGGAGCGTCACTATAGGAGAGTCACTATAGGAGCGTCAGTATCAGTGTTTGAGCTGTGATGTGTTCAGGGCTTGAAGAGGCTGTTTGTGTAAATCAGAGGAAAGTGGAGCTGGAGATTTCAATAAGACACAGAGCGGCTCTGTGGAGGAGAGAGGGAGAGAGAGGGATCAGCTTTAGAGGAGAGAGGGAGAGAGAGGGATCATGTTTAGAGGAGGAGAGAGGGAGCGAGGAGAGATGAGAAGATGGATGGCGAGATGAGAGAGGGAAGGAGAGATGCAGAAGAGAGTGATCAGCCTGTGGGAGGAGAGAAGGATGAGGCAGAGACGCAGCAGTCGCCACATCACCGCAGGGTTTGGTGCTTCAGTCCCGCCTCTGAACAGTGCATAATGTTGTTGTGTCCTTGGGCAAGACACTTCACACACTTTACTGCCCGTATCAACTCCCTGTGTGTTTGTGTGTTTGAAGCCCTGAAGCAGCTGCAGCCACAGTATTTCACCTCTGAGTGTGTGTGTGTGTGTGTGTGTGTGTGTGAGTGTGTGTGTGTGTGTGAGTGTGTGTGTGTGTGTGTGTGTGTGAGTGTGTGTGTGTGTGTGTGTGCAGAGTTTGGAGAGTGTGTGTGTGTGTGTGTGTGTATGTGACACAGAGGTGTGTGTGTGATACAGAAGTGTGTGTGGTGTGTGTGTGTGTGTGTGTGTGAGTGTGTGTGTGTGATACAGAGGTGTGTGTGTGATACAGAAGTGTGTGTGGTGTGTGTGTGTGTGTGTGTGAGTGTGTGGGTGTGTGCGTGTGTGTGTGTGTGTGAGTGTGTGTGTGTGATACAGAGGTGTGTGTGTGTGTGTGTGTGTATGAAAGTGTGTGTGAGAGTGTGTGTGTGTGTGTGTGCGTGTGTGTGTGTGAAAGTGTGTGTGAAAGTGTGTGTGGTGTGCGCAGTGAATGAAGAATTGGAGAATGAAGAACTGGGGACTGCAGGGATATTTATAGACCAAGTTTCTTTTTTTCTTGTACCGAGTAAAAAAAAGAGTTCTAAAACAGAAAATGAAAAAGTCCTGGATTAGTCCTTGGTCCAGTCTTGGTCTATTCTGGCTTAGTCCTGGTTTAGTCCTAGTTTCGTCCTGGTGTTGTCCTGGTTTAGTCCAGGTTTAGTCCTGGTTTAGACCTGGTTTAGTCCTGGTTTAGTCCTGGTTTAGTCCTCTTGCCTGTGTAAACCATCTGAGTTTCCTTTTGAAAAGCATGACGTAGAACTCATGTATTATTATTACTCGTCCTGGTTCAGTCCTGGTCCAGTCCTGGTCCAGTCCTGGTCCAGTCCTGGTCCAGTCCCGGTCCAGTCCCGGTCCAGTCCCGGTCCAGTCCCGGTCCAGTTTAGGTTTAGTCCTGGTTTAGTCCTGGTCTCCGTGTCTCTCACGTCTCCTTGGAAACCCCTCTCCGTCTCCGTCTCCTCCTCTTCTGCCCTTTTCGTTTATCTTTAAATCTCTGGATCTTTCCTGGGGCTCTCGGCCTAAGCCTCTGCATCCACCTGACCTTCAAATCTCCCGAGACCCGACCCGAGAACCGAACCGGGACTTAACCAGGACTAAACCAGCTCTTTACCCGGATTTAACCACGATTTACTCAGACCAGGTTTAGTCTGGTTTAAATCCCAGACTCTTACGATGGACGTTCTTAAATCAGACCCATTCTGAACGGTTCTTCTCAGATCTTCCTCCATGTTCTAGTCGGTTCCTTGTTTGTTTGTTATTTCTTTCCACCTGGTTTAGTTCTGGTTTAGTCCCCACGGGGTCTGAGGCACGTCGAAGTTCAGGAGTGTTATGAAAGTCCTGATTTTGGGGTTTTTTTGGTTCAAAGCGGGTTCATTTCTGAACAATACCTGGTCTAGTCCGTGTTTAGTCCTGGTTTAGATCTGGCTCAGTCCATCGAGATTCAGTCCAGTGGTTTCTTCCTGTTTTCTTTGCGGTTTCTCTGTTGTTTTTTGGTGGTTTCTCTGTGGTTTCTCTGTGGTTTCTTGGCGGATTCTCTGTGGTTTCTCTGTGGTTTCTTGGTGGTTTCTTGGCGGTTTCTCTGTGGTTTCTCTGTGGTTTCTTGGTGGTTTCTCTGTGGTTTCTTGGTGGTTTCTTGGTGGTTTCTCTGTGGTTTCTTGGTGGTTTCTTGGTGGTTTCTTGGTGGTTTCTCGGTGGTTTCTCTGTGGTTTCTTGGTGGTTTCTTGGTGGTTTCTCTGTGGTTTCTTGGTGGTTTCTTGGTGGTTTCTTGGTGGTTTCTCTGTGGTTTCTTGGTGGTTTCTTGGTGGTTTCTCTGTGGTTTCTCTGTGGTTTCTTGGTGGTTTCTCTGTGGTTTCTCTGTGGTTTCTCTGTGGTTTCTTGGTGGTTTCTTGGCGGTTTCTGTGTGGTTTCTTGGCGGTTTCTTGGTGGTTTCTCTGTGGTTTCTTGGCGGTTTCTCTGTGGTTTCTCTGTGGTTTCTCTGTGGTTTCTTGGTGGTTTCTTGGCGGTTTCTCTGTGGTTTCTTGGCGGTTTCTTGGTGGTTTCTCTGTGGTTTCTCTGTGGTTTCTCTGTGGTTTCTCGGTGGTTTCTCTGTGGTTTCTTGGTGGTTTCTCTGTGGTTTCTCTGTGGTTTCTCTGTGGTTTCTTGGTGGTTTCTCTGTGGTTTCTCTGTGGTTTCTCTGTGGTTTCTCTGTGGTTTCTCTGTGGTTTCTTGGCGGTTTCTCTGTGGTTTCTCTGTGGTTTCTTGGTGGTTTCTTGGTGGTTTCTTGGTGGTTTCTCTGTGGTTTCTCCGTGGTTTCTTGGCGGTTTCTCTGTGGTTTCTCTGTGGTTTCTTGGCGGTTTCTCTGTGGTTTCTCTGTGGTTTCTCTGTGGTTTCTTGGTGGTTTCTTGGTGGTTTCTTGGTGGTTTCTTGGTGGTTTCTTGGTGGTTTCTCTGTGGTTTCTTGGCAGTTTCTTGGCAGTTTCTTGGTGGTTTCTCTGTGGTTTCTCCGTGGTTTCTTGGCGGTTTCTCTGTGGTTTCTCTGTGGTTTCTCTGTGGTTTCTTGGTGGTTTCTTGGTGGTTTCTTGGTGGTTTCTTGGTGGTTTCTTGGTGGTTTCTTGGTGGTTTCTTGGCAGTTTCTTGGCAGTTTCTTGGCGGTTTCTCTGTGGTTTCTCTATGGTTTCTCTGTGGTTTCTCTGTGGTTTCTTGGTGGTTTCTTGGTGGTTTCTTGGTGGTTTCTTGGTGGTTTCTCTGTGGTTTCTTGGCAGTTTCTTGGCAGTTTCTTGGTGGTTTCTCTGTGGTTTCTCTGTGGTTTCTCTGTAGTTTCTTGGTGGTTTCTCTGTGGTTTCTCTGTGGTTTCTCTGTGGTTTCTTGGTGGTTTCTCTGTAGTTTCTCTGTGGTTTCTCTGTGGTTTCTCTGTAGTTTCTCTGTAGTTTCTCTGTGGTTTCTCTGTAGTTTCTCTGTAGTTTCTCTGTGGTTTCTCTGTGGTTTCTCTGTAGTTTCTTGGTGGTTTCTCTGTGGTTTCTCTGTGGTTTCTCTGTGGTTTCTTGGTGGTTTCTCTGTGGTTTCTCTGTGGTTTCTCTGTGGTTTCTCTGTAGTTTCTTGGTGGTTTCTTGGTGGTTTCTCTGTGGTTTCTCTGTGGTTTCTTGGTGGTTTCTCTGTGGTTTCTCTGTGGTTTCTCTGTGGTTTCTCTGTGGTTTCTTGGTGGTTTCTTGGCGGTTTCTGTGTGGTTTCTTGGCGGTTTCTTGGTGGTTTCTCTGTGGTTTCTTGGCGGTTTCTCTGTGGTTTCTCTGTGGTTTCTCTGTGGTTTCTTGGTGGTTTCTTGGTGGTTTCTCTGTGGTTTCTTGGCGGTTTCTTGGTGGTTTCTCTGTGGTTTCTCTGTGGTTTCTCTGTGGTTTCTCTGTGGTTTCTCGGTGGTTTCTCTGTGGTTTCTTGGTGGTTTCTCTGTGGTTTCTCTGTGGTTTCTCTGTGGTTTCTTGGTGGTTTCTCTGTGGTTTCTCTGTGGTTTCTCTGTGGTTTCTCTGTGGTTTCTCTGTGGTTTCTTGGCGGTTTCTCTGTGGTTTCTCTGTGGTTTCTTGGTGGTTTCTTGGTGGTTTCTTGGTGGTTTCTCTGTGGTTTCTCCGTGGTTTCTTGGCGGTTTCTCTGTGGTTTCTCTGTGGTTTCTTGGCGGTTTCTCTGTGGTTTCTCTGTGGTTTCTCTGTGGTTTCTTGGTGGTTTCTTGGTGGTTTCTTGGTGGTTTCTTGGTGGTTTCTTGGTGGTTTCTCTGTGGTTTCTTGGCAGTTTCTTGGCAGTTTCTTGGTGGTTTCTCTGTGGTTTCTCCGTGGTTTCTTGGCGGTTTCTCTGTGGTTTCTCTGTGGTTTCTCTGTGGTTTCTCTGTGGTTTCTTGGTGGTTTCTTGGTGGTTTCTTGGTGGTTTCTTGGTGGTTTCTTGGTGGTTTCTTGGTGGTTTCTTGGTGGTTTCTTGGCAGTTTCTTGGCAGTTTCTTGGCGGTTTCTCTGTGGTTTCTCTATGGTTTCTCTGTGGTTTCTCTGTGGTTTCTTGGTGGTTTCTTGGTGGTTTCTTGGTGGTTTCTTGGTGGTTTCTTGGTGGTTTCTCTGTGGTTTCTTGGCAGTTTCTTGGCAGTTTCTTGGTGGTTTCTCTGTGGTTTCTCTGTGGTTTCTCTGTAGTTTCTTGGTGGTTTCTCTGTGGTTTCTCTGTGGTTTCTCTGTGGTTTCTTGGTGGTTTCTCTGTAGTTTCTCTGTGGTTTCTCTGTGGTTTCTCTGTAGTTTCTCTGTAGTTTCTCTGTGGTTTCTCTGTAGTTTCTCTGTAGTTTCTCTGTGGTTTCTCTGTGGTTTCTCTGTAGTTTCTTGGTGGTTTCTCTGTGGTTTCTCTGTGGTTTCTCTGTAGTTTCTTGGTGGTTTCTCTGTGGTTTCTCTGTGGTTTCTCTGTGGTTTCTTGGTGGTTTCTCTGTGGTTTCTCTGTGGTTTCTCTGTGGTTTCTCTGTAGTTTCTCTGTGGTTTCTCTGTGGTTTCTCTGTGGTTTCTCTGTGGTTTCTCTGTGGTTTCTCTGTGGTTTCTTGGCGGTTTCTCTGTGATTTCTCTGTGGTTTCTTGGCGGTTTCTCTGTGGTTTCTCTGTGGTTTCTCTGTAGTTTCTTGGTGGTTTCTCTGTGGTTTCTCTGTGGTTTCTCTGTGGTTTCTTGGCGGTTTCTCTGTGATTTCTCTGTGGTTTCTTGGTGGTTTCTCTGTGGTTTCTCTGTGGTTTCTCTGTGGTTTCTCGGTGGTTTCTCTGTGGTTTCTCTGCGGTTTCTCTGTGGTTTCTCTGTGGTTTCTTGGTGGTTTCTCTGTGGTTTCTCTGTGGTTTCTCTGTGGTTTCTCTGTGGTTTCTCTGTGGTTTCTTGGCGGTTTCTCTGTGGTTTCTCTGTGGTTTCTTGGTGGT